>OZ038484.1:10871132-10908632 GCA_964036315.1 Acanthosepion esculentum | reverse complement strand
TACATTGCAGTCTGCAGGGACTGCCATATCAATAAGGAGGCATTTTGTTTGTTTGTGATCTTTAATAACAATGTCTGGGCGATTGGCTTTGATTGTTCCGTCAGTGTGTATTGTGTAGCCCCATAAAATTGTAACAGGTCCTATCTCCGTAACCGTGTCTGGGTTTCCGTTCGTACCAGTTTCTTTCAGTTTCCTTCCGGTAGAAGTTGCAAATTTTCCAGTACAGATATTGGCCCACTCTGTCATGCCGGGTTTTATATTCAGTGGGTGTCGTTTACACATTTCTTTCCGGATCCCGCCCAGGGACCTAAGGTTAGAAATGACATCATGACACTTTCCACTGCAAAGAAAGAATAAAAAATAATTACATAGACCTTCGTAATTATTATTATTATTATTATTATTATTATTATTATTGTTATTATTATCATCATCATTATTATTATTATTTTATGCATGCATTTGCGTGTATAAATGATATTTGAAGTCTCTTCAGTAACCCATTTTCTTCTCCCACAGATGGTTCAATTCTGTATGGATCAGCAAATATTCAAATAATTTTACTCGAGTTTCTGAATAAATTTTTATTTTCTCAAGTACTTACACTCTCATCTGAGACCATCTCCAGGGGGTTAAATTGTCTGCGAATGTGTATATGTATTTCTGTAAATTCAAAACATTTTTAACTGTTCCTTTTACTGCTTTATGCAGCGTTCTAAATTTCAAATTCAAATATCACATTTTTCCTCTTCCACAGTATAAGGGAGAGAATATTTTCTTTATTTATTTATTATATTTTTATTCTCATATATATATATATGTATATATGTATATATGTATATATATATATATATATATATATATATATATATATATATATATATATATATATATATATATATATGTAACATCATATACATTTATATATATAGGTATGTAACATTTTTTGCTGACAGAGATATTTAAGAACGTTGTTGCTATACTCATAATTGGCTTTATCTAAATTTGTCTTTAAATATCTTACATAAAAGGCTTCTAGGATGTTTTTAAAATTTTTGCTTATTATTATTATTATTATTTTTATGTAATATAGATATATTTTCAACTAATATCTTTGTAAACTGTGAAACAATTTAACCCCCTGAAGATGGTCTCAGATTAGATTGAAAGTACTATGGAAAATAAAAATTATTTGAAAGAAACTTTTTGTATTTTTCTTAGTCAATTTACCACAGATACTAAGAAATTAAATTATGTACATGAAAGGATGAAACCAAATAAATAGTCATAATATATCTAAATTATTTAACCAAATTTGTTTGAATATATATATATATATATATTGGATTTCCCTGTTGTTTTCGAAGTAAGAGTGTCAAGCAGTTCAGATCATAGAAACAACTGTAAGACTATCCACATATCTCATTTGATTATAATGGTGAAGGCTTGTACAGAGCCAACCACAACTGACGTGCTCTTAACCGATCGAGCCAAAGAGGATCGTTCGATTAGCAAGGTCGAATTTATTGCCTTTAAACTTCAATGTTCCATGAATCTCTCACGTACATTCATATCTACTCAAAGCGTATCGAAATGTAAACAAATGCTGTAACACATTATGAAATGGACAGAATTGACTTTATCTCCCTCTCTCTCTCTCTCTCTCTCTCTATATATATATATATATATATATATATATATATATATATATATATATATATATAGACATTTTTGTGTTTAACATTCTTTGTATAGATACAAGTATTTAAGTAAATGCTCTGTTTATAATAAACAGCATTAAATAACATTTACCGGCCTGAATGTCCGAGAAATTTTCACAGGACAGGATTCGAACCTGTATCCTATACGGAACAGTCAATAGGCTGACGTGCCTTAACCGATTCGGCCACTGAGGATCGTTCGGTTGGCTAGGTCGAATTTACTGCTCATAAACTTCAATCTTCCATGAATCTCTCACGTACATTCATAACTGCTCATGGCGTATCAAAAGTAAACAAATGACGTAACACATTATGGATGTACGTGAGGACGAATATTTTCTATGAAAATTTCTCGGACATTCAGGCCGGTAAATGTTATTTAATACTGTTTATTATAAACAGAGCATTTACTTAAATACGTTTATCTATAAAAAGAATGTTAAACATAAATATGTCTTTAAATAATTGTCGGACTTTGTCCATTTCATGATATATATATATATATATATATATATATATATATATATATATATATATATATATATATATATAATTACTACAAATATAAATTTTGTCACTTGGCTGATTGAAGTTACATTCAGTCTGCCGACACCAGAGTTTCGTAGACGAACTTTTTTTGTAATTGTTCTAAAACTCATGCGTTTATATAAATACCGATGAAAACTCAAATTCACACAAACGCAGACGTACTGATGTATATTTATATATACATTTATATTCTATACTTATATTACCAGCATCCTTCCAGTAAAAATGAATCAATTCTTGTTCATGGCCAATCTGCTTCTGTCAGATTCTCTATGTATTTCTATAGTCAAAATATTTACAATAAATTTCATTCGTAAAATCTTTGCAATGCATGATATGTAGTAAAAGCATCCGTCCATTAAACAATTTTTTCTCTGTCTAATTGTCACTTTAGAAGAGAAAAAGAGAGAGAGAAAACAGAGAGCAAGAGAGTGACACACACATGAACATACATAATAAACACACACACACGCACGCACGCAGATAATAACTCTTTGCTCTAAAAACAAAAAGAAATACTCCCATTAATTCAATTCGTGGCCATTAACAATACCTTTCTTCAAGTTTTCAGTGCAATTCTAAAGTAAAATTATTTCCTATTTATTTATAATAAAACCATTTGCAATGCGTTTACATTATCCAGATGACAGTTCCATAATAGGAACTTTAGAATTTATTCGGCCATTGACATTGCCTTTCATTCTGATCATCAATGCTTTCTACGCAGATTTAGTTTAGATATGTGCAGACAAATTATAGTTGAAGTTTTGCACAATTCTCGGGTTAAATCATTACATTCCAACTTCAAAATGTTATTTTGTCCTTCATTTATTCATAAGCCTGCAAACGATCTTAGCAGTTTGCACCAAGTCAAGTAGTCATCAAAACTGTTCCATTTGTACTACGTTCCACCTATTCAGAAGGGGGACTCCATCTTCTTCGGTCCAAACCCAACCTACTGTTTCTGTCTGAAACAGGCAACAATCCCACTACAGGAATTCAGTATACCGGGTAACGCACCGATTATAGCAAAAACACGACCACCTTATCGCCACGGCCACGAACTCGGAGCCGAAATCAAGTACGGAATTTTTTTCTAGAGATACAAAAAAGAGCTGGGGCCCCTACTGTTTGCCTCGGGGTTCTTGATGGGGTCCAGAGACGGATGTGCGGTGTGGTTGGCCCTGATCTGTCATCTCGTCTGCAGTCGCTCTCTCACAGTTGCCTCGCTCTGTCTTTTTTACAAATATTTTCGCGGTGATTGCTCCGGGAGCTGCTTTCGCCGGTTCCTGGGCCTCATGAGTTTGAACGTCCTGGCTTCACGTTCCCGCCCCTTCACCGTTGGGGCTGTTGGATGTGGACGTCTCTTCTGCTCCAATGGCTTCGTGTCTCGCACATCTCGCCTGAGGAGCTCCCTTCCTTGTTCCTGTTTCCCTGGCAAATAAGGTCTCCAACAGTTTATGTGTAGCTTCGGTCGACATCTCCAGTTGCCTTGATCTGTCCACTTCCCTTCTCTACATCCTTTCGCCTTTCATTCCTATCTGCTCTCGCTCCAGGCCTTTCTGTGGCAGCCTTGCCTTGGTCGATCCACTATCTTTCTCCTCATCCTCTCCTTTGCTACTCCTGTCTGCTCTTCCTCCAAACCTTCTGTAACCCCTTGCGTGCTCGTGGCTTCCAGCCTTGCTTGGGGTGATAAGCTTTAAAAAAAAGAAGAAAAAAAAAGTCACATATATGTGCTTCCGCGTGGCACCTATCCTTGTTCATATCTGTGGTGAATTCAATATTCACCATAAAGAGTGGTTAGTTCCCTTGAACAAAACCGATGAAGAAGGCAGATATTGCAGAGGCTTCCCCATCGCCTATGAACTAATTAAATAATAGAAGAACCCATCCGTGTCCCGAATGCTAAGGGATAGCATGCGGACGTCCTCGAAAGTTTTCTAACACCCTGCCCTGATAAATGCATAGCAAAGGTTTTATCCCCCATAAGCACGACAAACCACTTCCTAATCAGTGTTAAGACTGATGTTAAACCAATGACATCCCGTTGCTAAGAAAAAGTCATACAGTGACAGTTTACCGTCCTATATATCGGAAGATTCCCTTTCTAAATTTTTCAAGCAGACTTCTTTAAAAACTGCTGACCCCGTCTCCGAATAGATCCTTTCTGGAATGGAGAGTTTTATAAATACATATAAAATACCAGCAAAAACAAAACAATCAGCCCTGGTTCATCCTTGAATGCGCTGCAGCGATTTCTCACAGGAACCACATCGATATCTTTCGCAGGGAGTGGAGTAATCTAGACCTTGGCTTCGATCTTTGCTTCAAACTCAACGTTAGATCACAGAAGCCATCCCTTCCCTAGCTTTCCACGTCTCACTGGGCACAATCTCAGAAATATTTTCATTTTAACACGTGAATCAATAGGCTTATCAAAAGTCTTTCCCCTAAGAAACCACTTGCCCAATCAAGATTCCGGTTGTTGTCCTTAAGAATATCAACCTGAAATTATCCCGGATGTTAGCGAAGTTAGCTTGAAGGAGAAATCCTCCCCATGCCTAGTGAATGAGAAGCTTATGACCGGTCTTAAAGAACGCAAGGGAAGGATCTTCCCCCTTCCAGTATAGACCCATCAGTCCCCTCAGTACTATCAGTAACCTTTTGGAGTTATAATTAACAAGAAGGTCGTCGAGCACCCAAACAGGAACAGTTTCTTGTGCGAAGAGAAGAACGGGTTTCGACCGGCCGTTTCCGCTGATGACGTTCTAACTACCGTTACACGCAATATTATTGAGGTCCTAGACGACAAACATACTTCGAGGACCATAGCATTAGATATTTCGAAGGTCTTTGACAAGGTGTGGTGCAAAGGTTTGCTAAAGAAGTTCTCCAGCTATGGAATCAATGAAAGGGTCTGTTCAATTATAACGTCCTTCCTAAAGGAATGTATTTATAAACAGCCAGTCCTCTGAGGCCCTGCCGGCCAACGCAGGCATCCCCCAGGGTTCACTTCAAGGATCAACCAACTTTTTAATTTACATGAATTATCTTCCTGAGAATATACTCAGATCATTTGTAAACATCTATGTCGATGATACGACGATATAGGGTGCACCTCTAAAATTCTTTAAAACCTCGAAAAAAAAACCCGATGTAAAACGATTACATTCTGTTAATGTATACATGTGTATTGAAGCAGCATTTTTAATTGATACTCGTCTGTATAAACCCGACATAAATGTTTTTAATCAAGCTTGTATATAGTATAGTATAACTAGCCACTCGTATTCGAAGATACAGTCTATTAGGGCTCCCTATTGCAGACGCTTACTCAAGCGCATGTGTGTTTATACAACACCCAGAGTCCACCTGTGGTTTATACTGAAACTATGCTGAGCAGACCTTAGTTACTGTTTCTGGGGAAGAGCGTGTTATCTAGCGCGATCAACAATTTGAACAAGGCCATCATGCTCTGTTACAGTTTTTGAGTACTCTATGTACTAGTGACCCAACCAAAATGAGCTGACTCATTTTATAGTTCACTAATAGAAGAGTTAACCAATCAGAAAGCTCAAAATATTCAGTGCAACGTGTATAAAGGCGGTCATTTTTTTTCTCCAAATATTCACTGCCAACCTCTGATATCGAAGAGTGAAGAATTACTGAACAGCTGCTGCTAGTGATATTTGGCGTTGTTTCATTGAACAGATTACGTACTTCGCTGGATTCTATATTCATAGTCTATGGCGAACATGGTCAACACACTCAAGCCCGCGGCCACGATGGTTTGTGACTTCGTGCTAGCACAGCTGTCGACGGCCCCCAAGTGTTTCGTCCACCCAATTTCACTCACAAGGCTTGAGTCAACTTTCCAAAGGTGCTGCACACTGGGATCGACCTTTCCAGTCCGACAACATCAGGAAGTCTCCTTCCTGACAAATCAACTGTGGTGAGATTATAACCCGGGTCTCGTGGTCAGAATGCTAACTTTCTAACTATTCGACCACGTGCCTATACATACATACACAATTTTGTTCATATACCCGTGTATATATTAACTATGCTTAAAAAGTTACTGTTGCACAATTCTGAGTGTTCAATATAGAATGTAAAAAGCATTACAGATCTTAAAATGCAAGGATAATAATAAGAATTTAGTCTTCAGTGAGGCACCAGTATAGTTCTGCAAGAGTCCGTTTCATGCAGTAAAGAAATATTCAAACGGCGACGGTTAGCAATATAAGTGACCTCTCATACATTCTTCCTCATAAATATTGAATAAAAGGATGAAATTGCTAGTCGCAGAATTATAGACGTACTTGTTTGAAGAGTTCTTTTCTTTTCATTGTTAGAAATAGATTTAAAAGGCTCACATAACGCAGTAATCGGATTTTGATGGATTTAATTTCTATCCAATCCTCAACAGGTTTTTTCTGATGAACATAGTTCATTTAGAGATGATAATTTTCTTTAACATATATTTGTCTATAAAAAATATTATTTTATGTAGACGTTAGAGTTTTAAAATAATTTTGCTAATGATGTAAGCTTAATGTGCAGTACATATAGAGACATATAGATATATACTGTCTATATAAAAATAACACTGTAGATATATGAATGAAAGTCAATTTTTATGAATAATCATATTTAATCCGTATTTGATAGGGCTAAGATTTTTTCAGCAAGTCCTTATATATAAGCACAAATTCACACTGATTTGCACGTATGTGTCTCGTCAATGATTAATGTTTAATAACAAATCACTGCAGATTGTATGACTAAAAAAAAACAGGTGCGTGTGTCGTCTGGTGGATAGAGACATGATATATTGAAGTGGCAAGCCGATTTAAATTTCTGGCTATCGATTGCGTTCACATTCGCAATAATGCCACTGGAAAAGACATGGCACCGTCTCTTCCTCCCACCGTTATGGTTTAGATACGAGAGTAGACTGGAATCTATAGCCTTGAATAGAGACTGAACGTTATAGCCTACGATAGTAGACTGGTCTCTATAGCCTCGAATAGAGACTGAACGTTATAGCCTAAGATAGTAGACTGGTCTCTATAGCCTTGAATAGAGACTGAACGTTATAGCCTAAGATAGTAGACTGGTCTCTATAGCCTTGAATAAAGACTGAACGTTATAGCCTAAGATAGTAGACTGGACTCTATAGCCTCGAATAGAGACTGAACGTTATAGCCTAAGGTAGTAGACTGGACTCTATAGCCTTGAATAGAGAGTGAACGTTATAGCCTAAGATAGTAGACTGGACTCTATAGCCTTGAATAGAGACTGAACGTTATAGCCTAAGATAGTAGACTGGTCTCTATAGCCTTGAATAGAGACTGAACGTTATAGCCTACGATAGTAGACTGGACTCTATAGCCTTGAATAGAGACTGAACTTTATAGCCTAAGAGAGTAGATTGGACTCTATAGCCTAAAAGAAAGAAAGCTTTGAAGTTTAAACCATGACGAAGACAAAAAATACACGTCCATAACTTTCCCTGGAATGCATATGAATAATATATGATAAACACAATGGAATGCATACCAATTCATATATAAAATTATATCAGGAATGCATACTAATTCATATGTAATAAACAAAATCATTTACGTCATGAAGCGACAAGACATTAAAAATATCCTAAAAAACGGTAAATTGGCTAAGCCAAAAATGTTGTGGCAACAGATAAGGAAAAACAAAGAATTGAATAAACTTTACCATTCCTTGAAATTATTCTGTGCAGTGAATTCGATTTTCCCTTGGTGGACTAGTTGCTCGAATTAATAGAGTTTAATATTTGACGTGTGGTACACAATAGTTACAAGTTTTACAAGATAAGGAAATCGTATTACATGTCTGAAAAGATACAGGAAAATGGTGTTATCCTAGAGAGGCCCTTGATGAACGATCTTAATCACCCAGAGAATCCCGGCATACGTTGGTTTTTCCCCGGAATGAAAAGAAAAATCTTCGACTAAAATCAAAATCAGGAGTGTCAGGTGATACAGAACGTACCCCCGGTGATGCAAATCAAGTTCACATCTTTTATGATCTTCCCGGGAACAGTAAAAAATTATGGCCATGTGATATTAACGCAAATCTTTTCTAACAATCTCCAGATTAATGCCACAGTCTAAAATAGGTGCTTATATAATGGTAAAATGCTGGATAGAGGATTTAGATTTGGGAAAGCTGTATACATTCAAGCAGATATCTGTTCCGCCCTTAATGATCGACGATGCCCAGAATTGGTCACCCGAAATTGCTCACTATCATTTAACACCAATATGCACAATAGTAAATCTCCTGATTAGAATGTTTTTGATTGCTACATCTGCATTGTCTTCGTGAAGAATTATTCAGAAGCCTTACAATCCCAATGACGCATTTGAAGTCAGCCTCGTATCAAGAGATTTTATTTAACAAATATGTATTTTGTCGAGCCATGGAGGTGAGAAAGTCTTTTAAAAAATCAAATTGGGTCCTAAATCAAGTGACAAAATAAAAAAAAACTCTCCTTTAAAAGAGAACATTACGAAAACCGAATGAAATCAGAAACCGTAAGCATTGTCGTAGATATCTATCTATCTATCTATCTATCTATCTATCTATCTATCTATCTATCTATCTTAGTCCCTTCATTATCTATCTATCTATCTATATATATATATATATATATATATATATTTCAGTCACTTATATATCTATCTATCTATCTATCTATCTATCTATCTATCTATCTATCTATCTATCTATCTATCTATCTATTTCCGTCACTTCATTTTCTATCTATCTATCTATCTATCTATCTATCTATCTAATGCTCCTCGCGTTATTAGCCATTCTTGAATTTTTTTTTTTTTTATCGAAGAGTGTCAACCTTGATGTACGAGATGTTTGGAATACAAACTTTCTGTTGGAAAACAAAAAAAACCTTCGCCGAATCAGACGTCTAAAATGCAGTGTTGATGTGGATTATCGGTAGTGGATCGATGCGACTATATCGATTTCCTTGTGGTGTTAAGATAAAAGCTCAAAGCATAAGTCTATCATTTGATGCTCAAAGCATAAGTCTATCATTTCATGGTTTCAAGATGAAGCCAAATGTTTTAGAAGTTGATTCTTTTTTATGTACGACAATATTCCATCGAATTCGAAATAGAAAACTAATGAATATCTGGATAACATTTTTTTTTTAATTTAATGAAATGGCAACTTTTTTCATTCCATTTTCAAACTGATTGAAAACTTGTGCTACATTCTAAAGAGAATGGTTTCATTCGACAGATGCCAATTTGGTAACAAATCTGAGATATGGACTGCTATTCCGAAGACGGTGACATCTATTTCATATAAAGTAGCAGCTCACAAAATCTATGTTTAAACAAATACTAAAGCTAGTTTCAAAACATGGACAATAAATTTAACATTAGCGTTGCATTCATAACTTTGTTGTCATTCGGAAACAGTTTTGATATTTTTCTAGATGTTTTTGTGAATTTTGTGCTTTCAGTATTTATAATATTTTCATGAAAACATTACCTTTTTGTGGCACTCGTAAGCTGGCTAATAATAGGAACCAAGACAAATACAGTAAAATTAAAGAAAGGGTCGACACATCAGGGGAATGTCTGATTGCCTAATATAATTTTTACCTTTTATATTGAATATCCTATATATGAATAATGCAACTATTCGGTGGATTCTTTATGTTTTTGAAAATAGGGAAAACATTAAAAGGTTAATAAAGCAAGACACATTAGATACATAGATAGATAGATAGATAGATAGATAGATAGATAGATAATGAAGGGACTGAGATAGATAGATAGATAGATAGATAGATAGATAGATAGATAGATAGATAGATAGATAGATAGATAGATTCACTTGATTCAGAGTTGTATATTAATAACATAGGACGAAAATTAGAGAGTTAAGACGACAGTTAAAAAATTCAGATAAAAATGCTGAGAGTTTTTTGTTTATCCTCTTAAGTAAAATGAATTGGGGATAGATAAATATAAACTGGCATATATGTATGTATGTATGTATGCATGTATGTATGCATGCATATATATATATATATATATATATATATATATATATATATATATATATATATATATAAAGATAGATAGATAGATAGATAGATAGATAGATAGATAGATAGATAGATAGATAGATAGATTAGAATGATGGAAAACCTTTCACTGCCGTATCAATGAAAATGAAAACATTGCATTATATAGGAAAATTCCAAGTGAGATAGATAACGACAGAGTGAGATAGATAGATAGATAGATAGATAGATAGATAGATAGATAGATAGATAGATAGATAGATAGATGTATATTTACTGACAAAAATGTGGCCGATTGCGAGATTCAAGTAAACAGTATAAACATTGTAAATTGTCGGTATCTTATTAGCCGACAAACGCATTCGGCATTGACACTTTATCTTCCTACTCTGTGTTCGAACGTTTCTTTCCCACAGCAAAACACGCGTGCGAAAAAATGTTTACTCTGGGCAAAGACAAGAAAAATACAAATATAAAATAAAAATTGCGAAGTACCAAAAACACACACATTTCAATGAACGTCAACAAATATTTTTAACTTGCTTATACACACACTTTTACAACAATGTGAGGCCTCCTTAAGGGGCTGCTTAGCGTGTGTGCCAGGAAAAGCGTTTAGGGTACTTGGAGCGTTCATCTCGGAGAAAAATACCTACAGATGCTCGACGAGTGCTAGGAAAGGGCATGAGATAGTGAGACAAAAATAATAGACAGAGAGATAAAAATATAACTCCAAAAGTTTAACAATAGCAAAAGATAAATAATGTGCATGTAAGCATATAGAGCTAGCTACTTAGATAGATAGATAGATAGATAGATAGATAGATAGATAGATAGATATGAACACAATAAGAAAATTATGAACATAGATAGATAGAAAGAGAGAGAAAGTTATAGTAACATAGATATGAATGACTGAAGAGAGCTAGATCCTAACATAGATAGATAGATAGACAGATAGATAGATAGATAGATAGATAGATATGAAAAGGACTGAGATAGATAGACAGATATGAAAAGGACTGAGATAGATAGATAGATAGTTAGAGAGATAGATAGATAGATAGATAGATAGATAGATAGATAGATAGATAGATAGATAGAAAGAAAGAATAAGTATAAAGGAAAAAGACAATAGGAAATGTGAATATATAATAATAGCGTTTCTAAATGCTTCTAGTTGCTAACGACATTTTTTGTTGTTTAAAAATACTTTATTTTAAATAAATTTATTTCGTTTTTTGCCTTGAAAAAGTCCACACGCGTCGGCTAAAACTACAGTATTCCTATTGCCTGTATTACATTATAGCCAGCTAGATAGATAGATAGATAGATATGAATTCAAGAAAAGAAGATATACAAGAAATATTTAATTAAATTATTTATATATTTTTGTGTATCTCCTATACTTGAATTCATATCTGTATGTATGTATGTATGTATGTATGTATGTATGTATGTATGTATCTATCTATCTATTTATCTATCTATCTATCTCAGTCTGTCCTCTTAGTATCTATCTATCTATTTATCTATCTATCTATCTATCTCAGTCTGTCCTCTTAGTATCTATCTATCTATCTATCTATCTATCTATCTATCTATCTATCTATCTATCTATCTACCGTTGTAAAAACCAAAAGTGAGAGAGAGATGAACTTATAATTAAGAAAGACTGAAAGCATTTGCGTGCGCAAGAGGTTGGGGGCATGTGAGGATACGAATAATTTAACATGCCTACATACATATATATGAAGAGTGAGCAAGGCAAATATGAGAAGACTGAGATAGATAGATAGATAGATAGATAGACAGATAGATAGATAATGAAAGGACTTATATATATATATATATATATATATATATATATATATATATATATATATATATAGAGAGAGAGAGAGAGAGAGAGAGAGATAGATAGATAATGAAAGGACTTATATAGATAGATAGATAGATAGATAGATAGATAGATAGATAGATAGATAATGAAGGGACTGAGATAGATAGATAGATAGATAGATAGATAGATAGATAGATAGATAGATAGATAGATAGATAGATAATGAAGGGACTTATATAGATAGATAGATAGATAGATAATTAAGGGACTTAGATAGATAGATAGATAGATAGATAGATAATGAAGGGACTGAGATAGATAGATAGATAGATAGATAGATAGATAGATAGATAGATAGATAGATAGATAGATAATGAAAGGACTTATATAGATAAATAGATAGATAGATAGATAGATAGATAATGAAAGGACTTATATAGATAGATAGATAGATAGATAGATAGATAGATAGATAATGAAGGGACTGTGATAGATAGATAGATAGATAGATAGATAGATAGATAGATAGATAGATAGAACCAAACTTAGATTTTATTTTTACATGTATTATATTTGTTCTTTGTAACAACTTTCGTTTCTTCATATCAGTCTTTCCTGTTTCAAACTACAAAACTCCCTCGCTAGTTAGCTTCTTACTGTCCTATACCGCGTCATTACTAACAATCACTATTAATCCTCCTACTCCAAACCGAACTACTAGTACTGCTATTACCTTTATAACTGCAGCAGTCTTCCCTTCTTTATCCTTCTCTTACGTTGTCTTCTATTTGAGCTCGCACCACCTCCACCTCTCCTAATGCCAGTTCTCTAACTCTGTTCCTCTTTCACTCTTTCGTTTTGCTAAAGCCATGCCTTCCCAGCTGTAGTGTAACGAAGCAGTCGCTTGGCTAAGGGCAGATTGTTTTATTTTGTATTTTTCCCCATGTTATTTTTTTTCTTTTTCTTTTCTTTTTTTTCGACTTGCCTTTCCCCGAAAAGCTGATCCAAGCCGCTGCTTTTTGGAAGAGCTACATTTACAATTAGAAGTCAGTGAGTGTGCCTGCGTGTGTGTATGCGTCCATGAGAAGCGATGGTGTTACCACTGATTCCGGATCCGGGGACTCAGGACTGTTGTCGTCATCGCCATCGCCGTCGCCGTGGTCCGGAGCCGATCGGCTTACACGCGGACCACGCATGAACGTGGAATAGTCTGTGATACCATTGCAACGGTGACTACTACTACTACTACTGTTACTACCACAGGTGCAGATTTATTTACCAATACACACACCAGCACCGACAAATCAATAATTGTGTGACTTTTTTTGTTTACTTGAAAAATATTATTCACTTTGAGAATTCATAACCACATTCATTACACACCAAAAATACACGCTTGACTTTACTTTGGACATGTGCGCCTGCATTGTGTATAGAAATTTATTTGCTTTTAAGCACAAATATTCAAAATCCAAAAAAAGAGAGGCGTGAGTACGTTTTTAAAACATGATGTTTGCAGATTGCATGTTAAAAATAATTTTATTAAAGATGTCACGGTTTTTGACAGGTTTTTTTTTACACGTAAATATAAAAACACGTCTGGAAGCACAGCTATAAACAGAGAGAGGCAAACAAAAAGCTCTCTGAAATATTCCTAAGTCATATAACCAAAACACACACTCTTATATACAGAAATGAAAATTTAAATAAAACATTTTTACAAAGAGTAAATCATGGATATATAACATATTTTTTGTTTTTTTTACCAAACCCGGGATATTCATTCTTCCTCTTTTAAGAGAATTCAAGCTGATTTTTCTACCTAATTCGTAACTTTATTTTCCTGTATGGCTTTTAATTGTCCGGAAATCATGGATGCAAAATATTTTGATCGTTACAGATATTAACAAACAACAATCCTTCACATCAACGCAGAAGTACAGAAAATATAAGCATATTTTTTCCTTTTATCTATCTTCGTAAAAATATATATATATATATATATAATACTTATGAGAAATTAAATACTTATAAGTAAATGAATACGAAGTTCCCCGAACATATTTTGACATAAAAAAAGCCTTAACTATTGGATTATAAGAGAAATCAACCATCAAAGCAAAGGAATATCAGCGACGAGGATAAAAACTTTCTTGTGTTATAAAATCATGACAGGATTATTTAAGACCAATGGATTCAGGTTACAAATACGATAACATGGAAAACAATACTTACAAAACTTCATATGGATCATTTACCTGCACAGATCTGTGAAAGCTAAAAAAATATCGTGTAGAGAACAATATGTGAACAAATTTGGAGTTGCCAACACTACCTTATTTTTTAAGTTACCAAAAACTTGAATTAAGTTAGTAAATTTTATAATATATATATATAAAAATAATTCTGACCAAAGATAGAATTTGTGAAAATTTAAGAAAATATTCTTCATAAAATTGAAAACAATATAAAGAAAAATACAGAGGCAAAAAAGTAAGAAGCTTAACGACGTGAAAAGTTTCAGAAATTAAAATAAAATCACAACTGAAAATTACAGAATTAGTTAATCTCCGTAGCATTTACAGAAGACAAACTATTTTTCCTTGTTTATTTGGATATAATCTTTTAAACAATAAAAACGATCCCAGTAAGTTTACATGGATTATTATTTAACTGAAACCTTCAATCATAGGCATTTAGTCGAGCCACTGTGAGGAAATCAATAGCATTTCAAGATCAATATTATTTCATATTGTAGTTTTGTTATTCTCCGCATGAAATAAACAAATCATATAAAACGATGAGAACTCGTAATATTAGGAAATAATTTGAAAGTTCTAATATTAATATAGTAACAGTATCGAACAAATATACCGGTAAATCATATTCAATCAAAATATCAGATATATTCAAGTAAACATGAATTCCAAGATAGCTGAAGTCAAATATTATCCATTAAATATTTTTACAATGCAATAAACCATATTTATTTTTAAATCGTCATTTTTTTATAGAATGCAAATATTATCTACAAGAACATTTTAATAAATAAATTTTAGAACCAACATTATTATTCTTGTAATGTACAATTAGCCACAAAATTGATAAGAGATGCTAATCAAGGTCGCATCTATTTTTTATGGTGAGATTAAAAATAAAATTTTGAAAAGGTATGCAAAACATTAACTGACGAAATTATATCAAGGAATAGAATAGATTTTTCTTTGAAGAAATATGAGAAAATGTAAAGAAAATACGCCTGAAGTTCTAAAATAAGTACTGCTCGAAGAAAATTATATAAAAGGAAAATAATGTAAATTAGATTACATTCAAAATAATAATAATAATAATAATAATAATAATAGTAATATTCACCAGTAGTATAATAAATTAATTAATAATTAATTATAATATTTCCAACAAGTATCAGATACTTGTTGCATGAAATAATAATAATAATAATAATAATAATAATAATAATAATAATAATAATAATAATATATAAATATTTAGGTGAATTGCTGTCATTTGATCTTCAATGGAAGCTAAAATTAGCTCTTAATGGGAAATTGCAGAGTACAAATGATCTATAATAATTACATGCGAATGTTAATAGTCATTATTTCCAAAGGTAGAATACAAGTCTAAATCTAAGAGAACAACCTTAAAAAAGTTATATGTTTTTTTTTTCAATTCGCATATCATAGTGAGATCCCCACAAAAAGGTTACTTCGCTTTGCATTTGGCAGATCTTCTTCGCCTGTGCATCTGTGACACTCGGCTGCAGCATCCTCGCCTTCTTTTCTTTACCAGCCCCATCCATTGTACGTCGACAGCGTCCCTAACGGGCACATGTGCGTCACACAATAACGACAACAAGTCTGTGCACTGTATTCCCCTCACCAGGAACTTTGTTCGCAACACGTGCAACTGGAAAGGTTGCTAAGACTCTTCTCTTCATTACAAACCAAGTTAAAGAGAAATGTACCGAAGAATGCAGGAACAGAGACAAATCAACATTGAAATGCTTTTTGATTTATACGCTATATTGCATTTCTGGGCAATCACTTAACGACAACCAATGAAATAAGAATTATTATTATAGAAGTTTCCTTTTAAACGCATTCTCATAATCGCGACACATACATACACATGTGCATTGTTATACAATAACATACGCAAATCAAATGTAAGGATTTACAACTACTTAGAGAAGTAAGCAATCGAAGAGATTTACATTTATATAAAAAGGGACGGGATTGATCTATCTATCTATCTATCTATCTATCTATCTATCTATCTATCTATCTATCTATCTATCTATCTATCTATCTATCTATCTATCTGATTCTGTTTATATCTATCTGATTCTGTTCATATTTATCTATCTATCTGATTCTGTTCATATCTATCTATCTATCTGATTCTGTTCATATCTATCTATCTATCTGATTCTGTTCATATCTATCTATCTATCTGATTCTGTTCATATCTATCTATCTATCTATCTATCTATCTATCTATCTATCTATCTATCTATCTATCTATCTATCTATTTATCTATCTATCTGTTTATCTGATTCTGTTCATATCTATCTGATTCTGTTCATATCTATCTATATATCTATCTGATTCTGTTCATATCTATCTATCTGATTCTGTTCATATCTATCTATCTATCTATCTGATTCTGTTCATATCTATCTATCTATCTATCTATCTATCTATCTATCTATCTATCTATCTATCGCAGTCTCTTGATTATCTTAACAATGTATTTAATGAAAAATATGCAACCAAGCGAAAGATCCGTCAGCTTATAGATAATGTTTCGTACAAAAAACTATTATCATACTAAAAACGTGTATATATAAAGGCTTAATTTTCTAATGTCTGGTAAATTCTTGAGTATAAAAAATAACAGCTTCTAATCTGTATGGGAATAATCTACTTCCTGTTTAATGATAAGAAACAAAGTCGATTAATATTTCAAAATTTAAGAGCACCAGATTTTCACGGGGATAAATCGTATAATTTTATTTGTGTTCTTTCAATATTTTAAGATTGGCATAGTTAACCTCCGTATAAAAAAGGTTATCGTGAACTTGTATGAAGGTATTTGAAAATAGAGTTTAACAGTTGTAAACAGATTGCAGATTGATATTCGAATAAGTTTCAGATAGAGATGTAAAGTAAAATGCTTAACAACATTTAAACATGTTACATATATTAACTGAATATTTTTTCTTATTGAAAATGTATTTTCCTGCTTGTAAAACTTTCTTTATAACGAAGTAGTACATCAGAAAATATTAAATAATTTTTTAAAATATTTAAAAATATTAAAAAATATGTTAAAAACGATTTTAAAAGCCTATTCTTCACGAACAAGGAAAAAGCAAAATGAATACTTCACAAATTACTATTTATCTGCAACTGGTTTGCATCGGATGTATTACTGGAAAATTCAAGACACTTTGATTTGTTTTTAATAGTAAACTTTTTTTAAATTATCGAATAAGTCTTTAAAATTTGATATCCTCTTCCGTTATCACATTTAATCTATCTGCCCTAATCCCTGTCTCCCATTAATATATTACCCTCTTTGACGCGATTGCATTGCTTCCTCTAACTAGACAATCTTATTTTCCGCTCTAACTTCTTCTTCATCATTAAGATCTCGTTTTATATCCATTTTATGTAACGTCCCTTTCTTCCTTCTTGATAGTATAGTTTTGATCTTCTTCTCTTGGTATATATTTGTTCTGAAATAGTTTCATTTTTCCATTTTTGTACTATTTCTATTGTCTTTCGTTATTTTTTTTCTTCAATATTTTCTTCTTCTCAACTCGCCACTTCATTACTTACTGTACACCCCAAAATATTTTACTTATTCTCTTCCCCCTCCTTTATATCCTGCTTCATTCGCCTCTACCCCTCTCTCTGATACTCCTTACTCTCCACCTTCTCTCCCACAGTTTTCTGTATGTATCTTTCTATTTCACTCCCGCTCTCGCTCTCCCTGCTACCCTAACTCTCCTTATTTTACATCTCTTCTCTTCTTTCTCACCCCGTCGTCCTTTTCCCCTCACTTCCCTCTCCCTACATTCTATACACTCCTACTCCCGATTCTCCTCCTCACTTTCAATCCCTCGCCTACACTGAACTACTCTAGACTTGCTGACTGATAGGCAGGTAGGCAGTCCCTTCTAATATACATACATACGCATACGGCTTGATCGGCCAGAGGGCGAGTGTTCGCCATCATGAGAGGGTGTATTAGCCGGAGGAATACCTAGATCTTTATTTCCACAAAAGCCAAGGTGGTCCGAAAAAAACGGACGAAGCAGACGGGGGGGTTCGAAAGGGGGGAAATTTCTAACCGTCCTGGACGCTATAGTTATGTAGATGATACGTAGGACTTTTATCACGTTCGTTATGCTTAGTGGACTTCTAAGTGCGTTCGTCTACACTCTACTCATCGCCTACAATACTTCGGTCCTGTTTGTAGGGGGTCGGCAGGTAGCGCTTGTTGGCCCTCCCGTCCTTTCAACCCATAAGGACCCTCACTTGTCACCTGAACGACCACATATATTTGAAGAATTAGAAGCAAAAAACCTGGAACTTATACAGATACACGAGAATCAGTCTCCGGAACAACGTATCCAGCAGGGTATTAGTTACACTATCAAATACAAACAGACAGAAAAGCAACAAGAAGGCAAGCACCAAATGCTCGCAAGTCCACTTGAAAAGCTTCTTGTTATTCGACACCATCATTTGCTTCCAAAACAACGCCATCATCGGCGTCATCTGTTGCGCCGACACCGTCGTCAACAACTACAAGATGATCAACAATTCATAATCGCGCCGTCCAATATTGCAGACTACAATGATCACGACGCTCAGGCGCTACCCCCATCAAAGTCCTCGTCGTTTTTATCACCATCACAATCGATACCCAAATTATATTCATCTTCTCTAGTTCTAAATCCGTCTACTCCTTTATTACATAAGGGAGCGGAGATTCTAGCGGATTACGAGGGGTCACCGCGGACACTTGACAAGGATAGACCTGTACAAGCGGCCGTGCGTGATCCGTTGGCCTTACGCGCACACAAGCTACTACAGGAACAATCCGTCCCCAAGCAAACACCAAAACGGCAACTATCAACCGAACAGAGACAATTAGAACGCTTACAAGTGATCCACGGCCATGAGCAAATTACCAGGCTCAACAGTGCAAACCCAAGTGTATTTTTACAAAATGGTTCTTACGTCCAGGTTTCTCGACCTCTATCCGGTATCAACACGGAGCAGAGAGAAAGAAGCGCCCCAAAACACCTGTCAGATTCCGGACTTCCATCATCAGCATCGTCGTCTTCAACTTTCACAACGTCATCGTTATCTCCAGCTATGCCATCCTCTCCTTCATTTGCGTCTTCTTCACATTTGTCCCCGTCATTGCCACTGCGGCCGCCGTTAACATTACTGACGTCGTCTTTGTTGGCTGTGAAAAGGAGTCACAAAGCCGATAGTGAGGACAGTGAAGTTAACACTGATCAAATCGGCGGTGAGAAAAATCACCGTGTTGGCGATGAGACTGATTCAAGCTACGGTGTTCGTGCTTACGGCCGTCCAGAAGGTGTTGCCTTTTCCATCCGGCAACGGTTGAAGTTGAAAACTGATCCACTGAAGCCAGAAAATTTGGTCAACACACGACACGTAGAAACATTGGTAGATATCAAATATGGCATTCGTGATTTAGAAGAGACTGTTGTGACGAATGATAACATAGAAAATTGGTACGGAAATGTAGATAATAATAATAATAATAATAATAATAATAATAATAATAATAATAATAATAATAATGGAGCGTGGACGGATGGTCGAAATGGTCGTATTGCTGCTGCTGATATTGGTGTCGGAAATGGAAACAATGCCGTCAAAGATTCCGAGGATGATGTTAACTTCTTCGACGGGGAAAGCGTCAGTGAAGATGATATCGAAGGAGAGGAAGAAGATGAAGTGGAAGAAGAGGATGTGGTCGTTGAACGAAATATGGTCCTCGGGAAAGAGACTGCTGACGGGTTCGGGGCCGAATCGGTAAGGACTCACGTTATGAGCAATCTCGGTCAGCCGTTGCGCAACCGGATTCATCAGGAAGATGATGACGAGGACAATATCGGCCGGGGAGATTCACAATTTCGCCTGATGCCGGCCTTACCAAAGTCTTCCAAGATAGTAACAATACGCGAAGGGGCTTCCAAGAAGCTACCACAAGCGATAATCATCGGAGTGAAAAAAGGAGGCACAAGAGCGTTATTGGAGTTTTTACGTTTGCATCCGGATATCCGGGCGCCTGGACCGGAACCACATTTCTTTGACAGGCATTACAACAAAGGATTGGAATGGTACAGGTAAGTGACATTCGCTCATTCATTCAATCATATATATATATATATATGTATATATATATATATATATATATATATATATATATATATATATATATATATATATGTATATATATATATGATAAAAAATATTTCAAATGTATGCTATATTTATAGGTAAATATGCTCAATAAGAGAAATAAGGCGTATGTAATTATGAAAGTGGAAACTGAGATCAATTGCAAATGGCGACAGTCTGTTTCATGCTTGAACGCAAGCTTCACCCATATATCGTATATATATATATATATATATGTTTGAATTAATAATAAGGTATTAGTATTTATTAATAATATATATATATGTTTGAATTAATAATAATAATAATAATAATAATAATAATAATAATAATAATAATAATAATAATATATATATATTTACTATTATTATTATTATTATTATTATTATTATTATTATTATTATTATTATTAACTCAGACTGGTATAAGATGTCTTTGAACGTTTTGGTGACTTTCTTCTGGTGTCGATTAAATTGTTTGAAAATTTTTATGAAATATGAGTGTACTTTTCCGAGTCCTTTCCAGCATCGTTGCTATTTCCATGGACGAACGTAGAAGCCTGTTTATATATATATATATATATATATATATATATATATATATATATATATATATATATATATATATCCATATATATATATATATATACATATATATATATATATATATATATATATATATATATATATATATGTATGTATATATATATATATATATATATATATATATATATATATATATATACACACATATTGTTTTTGTATGCAGTTAGTGTTATTCTTTTGTGTTTGTACTGCATCTGTGTATCCGTTGGTATATGTGTGTGTAGAAGTTTAAATTTATTTTGCTGCCCGTTTGTCTTTAATCAAAGCTGCTTTTGTCGTATGTTTTGCTATTCGGGTCATCATGGTCATTTTGGTTGTTGTATTCACAACATTTCAATGTTCTCTCCAGTTGTATTCAGATTTCTTCCGTTCTACTTGTTAACTTTCTTTTAATTTCGAATTAAATTCTTTTTTTCTCCCCATTCCCTTCTCCATGGCGATGAGATATTTCATAGAAGTCAATATTCTCTATTCTCTTCACCTTTGAGTCACTTGTCCGTTTCTTCCACAGAGCCAGGTTGCAAAAGATTTCTGCATTTCAAGACACAAATATTGAACTCATAACTAACAGACAACCAAATATTGTTAACCAATGCTTTAATCGTTGGAATGGAACAAAGGACACTACGACAAGAGTTTCATTCTTCTTTCATATTAGTATTTACTCTCCAGATCATAAATATATATAAAATAAGAAAATAGAGGGCTTTTTGGGGTCTGTAAGGCCATTGTTAATTCATCCTCCGAAAATCAAAACAAAAATGCTTATACCACTTAAAATTATCAATTTATATACTACTACCTGAGTAAGCACCCTCGATTACAAATTAAATAAATTAGATTTTTAAGACATCGCGTCGTATGGGCATATATTTTATGAAATCTGAGGGGGTTAAATTTAAAATAAATAAACATAGCAAACTGCACCCCTATAATAAACTTTATTAAATTTATTTATTTTCTTAATATTAATGAACTGGGGTGCTTAATTTACATTAGCATAGAAAAAAACTTGAAAAAGATTATGTCTGGACACAGTACATATCGTTCACTTTCAACCTTCAATAAATAAAATTATGCATTTCGTTATCCAATGTAATATAAAATATAGATAATTTGTATTACAAAAGAGAAAGAAAAAAGATTATAACCATAGCATCTATCGATATGTATATAACGAAATAACTAAGGGAATAGCTAACTAGATTGTGCATTATATTCTTGCAAATTAATATTATTTTTTTCTACATTTCAAACCTCTAAAGTAATCTTACTCTCTACCATTTGAAATATAGTTCATATTGATATAGTTTTTGGACCAACAAAATAAGAATAACAACATTTTATGAGAAGTTTGTGAAACTATTTTAGTGTCCTCGCCGACTACCTCAGTTGCAGCTTACATACATAAAAACATAAAAGCATACATACATACATGCAAACGTACATACATACACGCATACGTACAACAATTTACGAATAGATAAATGGAAAGACAGTTAAGATTAAAGATGTAAAGCTAGAGGCATTTACTTAAGGCAACACTGCACGCACCCACGAATAAGATTGATAGAGTGTAATAACAATTATCCTAGTATTTCAAACAAAGTGTCAAGGTTAATTTCTGGATTATAACCTCACCAGAAAATAACTAGAACATAAATTATGTTAATAAGAAGAGAAATAAAACAATTTATTTTCTCACAACAAAGTATAGAATCAAACAAATATTCATTCAAGTATATTTTTCGGAATAACTTTTAACATTTATTTTATGGTAGATTTCTGAAAACCCGAATGAAGTTTATAAAAGTACTTCGAGTGTTTATAAAATACGAACTTTTATAGACTTTAAAAAATTACAATATGTCTTTCTGCGATGCATAGAAATCGAACAGCTGCATCTTTCTTAGTTTCCTTTCTAAGAAATCTATTTTGAACTAGAAAATTTAATAACATTATAAGATTTGTCTTCTAAATTTTCATTCAGGCTGACAGTCTCATAATATAGAGATTATTAGTCCGAATATCTCATGCAAGTTTTATACGACAAGTCCTTTCAGAAAGTAGCGATATTATAAAAACTTATACGTGAAACGTTAAACAACTTGCTACAAGTCCCAGTTGAAGATCTTTATTCAGGCGTGTTTTATTTAAAAAAAATGTACGGTATTAAAACTTATTAATACTTTTAATTTTTGTAAAGCACTACTAAGACATCGAAAACCGTGTTGACAAAAAAAAAACAGTAATATAAGTTAACATTATTTAGATTTCAAATGCCGAAACAATTATATGTGATCCAGTAATATATAATTCTATTAAAATTTTGTCGACACTTTTCCAATAGGCACATTTAAAAATAATAATAATAATAATAATAATAATAATAATAATAATAATAATAATAATAATAATAATGATAATAATAATAATAATAATAATGTCTCATAAAAATGGCAAACTAGTAAAATATAAAAATGAGGAAATAAGTCTTGCAAGTATTTGACATTTAACCGCAAACTCAAAGAATAATTAGAAAGAATAGCGATATATATATATATTAAGAAAATCCCCCCCAAAGCTCTGACAAATAGAAAAGTTTGTTTTCATGAGCACCACTCACATACACAGAAACATCCTGTCATTGTTATATGCACGATAAGTTTCTAAGAAAAACTTTCGTTTACATCAAGTCAGTCGTAAAAGGATTGTATGGAACAGTAAATCAGCAAAATTAGAATCAATAATAATAATGATGTTAATGATATTATTTTTTTTTTAATTGCTCAGTGAAAAATATCATTATGCCTTTTCTGACCTTAGGACTTTGAAAGAATTGTATACACACCGGATATCAAAGGAAATATAAGATGATGATGATAATAATAATAATAATAATAATAGTAATAATAATTGGCAGCTGTATTGTGTCGAAGAGGGTGAGAGAAAAGGTGGAAGAAATGAAGATCAGTAGATAAATGTGGACAACTCACTCTTAATGAAAGAAATATAGAAAGTAAAGAAAGCTGCACTATTGAGACTTGCTATCACTTAATCCCCGAGGTTTTGTACAAAAATTATTACTAACGAGAATTTTGAACAATAAGAATAATAGCATCACTACCACCACAAATACCACCACCACCACCAACAACAACAACAACAACAACAACAACAACAACAATAATAATAATAATAATAATAATAATAATAATAATAATAATAATAATAAACAAGAAGAAAAATTGAATGAATGAAATAATAAATGTTGAGCCTATAATTATTGGGTTACATAAATCACATCCCAAATTGCTTGCAAAGAAGCTTGTAAAATTGAAATATTAAGAAATATTGAAACCTTTCACTCAAATGCAATCGGATATACAACGTGAGTGTTAAATTCTCCATATTTCTTTCCTCGCGATATGTACCCAAAATTTCAGCTGTCTTCTAAATGTTAGCTACTCTTTCGTTGTTGTTCTTATTCTACTTAAGACATCCTAATTTGTCATATACTTAGTTCACGTAATTATCAACATTCGTAAAACCACATTTCTGTCGGTTCATGATTTTCTTCATCTCTGATTAAATATTCCAGCATCCACATCGATATAAGAGGCTAATTGTTATTAAGTATCTGTTTTCTTTATTTCCGAGGATTAAAACAGTCTTGAAGGCCTTTACTCAAGAACTAATGAATTAGAAATCCATAAATATTGCGATATTCCAAATTCTATCATTTAAAATTTGTTTTTAAGGTATTAAAAATATTTTAGTTGATATTCTCGTTTAACCTACAATATTTGGCATACACCCCAAAAGATTATCTCTATGCAGTTATTTATAGAGGTTTCGTTTATATAAGGGCAATGATCAAAGGATTGAGTGCATTGGCATAGATAAATCTACTACAACGTAGGCCTTGTAAAAAGATACAGTATCTCGTATGTCTCGAAAATCTAACTTGATATACAAGATAAAAATATTAGTCAGAATAATTCTGTGATCGAGCGTTTTGACGCAGAACTTTGGACAATATGTTTACCAGAACGACTGTTTTTACTTAATTTTATAAGTAACAACAAGGTATATGAAAATGAGATATAAAATTGTGTATGTAGTCAATAAACAAACTATATTTAGAACGATATTTTTTCATGATTACTCTTATATATTATAGTGATTTTCCAAGCGTAGTTTAGATGTGTCACAAGGTCGAAAGTATGGGTTACCCAGTGAGGATCGAACCCACTATTCAGTCGTAATTTTTTCTAGCGAGACAAGCTTGCTAACCGTTACACCGCCTCGAGGTGCCCAACTCTTATATATTATACTAACAATTACGAATAATAAATAGTTATTACTTATAGTCAAAGAAAATAAAAGTGCCGAAATAATTGTCTACCCAGGAAAGAATATGTAGAGCAGTGGTTCTCAAATATTGCGTCTGGGTGCATTAGTGCGCCCTGGAAGATGTTTAGGTACGCCCTCGCATTCCAGAAAAATATATGTCCAGTTATAAGAAATAAATATATTTACTTTTATATATTGCGGTACCCGTCTCGTTCATATTTATGTGATTTCGGTTTTTCTGCTCTCACATTAAGTATGTTCAAAAAGATAGGAACTCTTTAATGTATTGAGGAAGAAATGAGAGATTGCCTATCAAATATACTCCCAAACATTGAAGAAATCGCTAAGACTCATTAGACACATGTTTCTCATAAACATAAGAATAAAGAAACTTAAGGAATGTTTCATTTTATATTTTTAGCGCATTATTTCTTTTCTGCAATACTTGACTTCATTATAACATATTTTCCGAAATTAATATAGAGTGTGTCTATAATTTTTGGTAGGATTTCAAGTGTGCCCCGATTTTAAAAAAAATTAGAACCACTGATATAGCGCCTTCTTAACTTTTATTTTGTTCTTCATTAAAAGCTGAGATAAGTCAGACAACAGAACTGTTGGAGATGGCATTAATAATAAGAACGGGGCTGGAAACTTGAACATACTTTTTAGTACTTGGTCGGCAACAATTACAATGAAATGGGTTTGAGTTTCAAGAAGAAATTAAAAACACAAAATAGGTTTGGACTTCGAAATCCAAATCGATTATCTGATTTACATATGAGTTACAATGTTCTATCAAACCAAAGAAAAACTAGCCAAAATTTCGATTTGTTTCTGGATCTTTGCTGGAGACTAAACATATATTTATCCATCGTGCACGAATTGTTATCGATGCGCCGAGCATTTGTCCAAATATCCGTGCAAAAACTAGAAACTGGAAAGGCGAGAAAGACTCTAGACCATCCAGAAAAAGCACTAGAGAAAGAAAAAAAACCTAAATACAGTGTCAAGTGCAGATACATTGAGCAGTCTTTTCTATCAGTTTCTACTTATTTGAAAACATAGTAGCAGTAAGAAGAATAGCAACACAAGAATCAATACACCGGTTTTCGTCCGATCATAAAAGTTAAGCAACCTGGTCAGTATTTTGGCGGGTGACCTCGTATGAATACTAGCTTCTAGCAACCATCCATTTTCTACCCATCTTAAATCGTCCGAAACCTCTAAGTGTCGAAAATATTATAATAATGTTAATTATAATCATCTCTGCACTAATTCTGATGCTAGTGCCGTAAAAAAGGAAAAAAGTGATCTTTGATTTTATCCATTCAGTGATTACAGGACTTCATATTGAAAGGAGTTATTTACTCAAGGCCGGAAATCACTATATAATCAGTACTTGTGTTTGCGGATATTATTGTAGTGTCATTAAAATTTTGAAAGAGAACTCCAAAAAATGTAGCCAAGGTGACAGTTAAATCTATAATGATGGGTACAGTTCTGAAAATTCTTGCAAACAAAATCTGCTAGTGTTCCGGGTATTTCTTGACCCAAGCCAATTAACACTATCTAAGGAAATAGTTATGGCAGTGGTAATAGTAGCCTTCTCCTTATAAGTAAACACTCAAAATTCATTGACCGAGCAACCTGTGTTGCTCTCGATTGACATTTATAAAATATTTTCTTTAAACAATTTGTTCTGGAAAATAGCAGTTATCGATCTTTCTAGGATTGATATCTGTTTTTTTTTCCATGATTTTTGTTTGTAGTTCGTCAGCATATTGATTATGAAGTCATTGTCTTTTCGAGTTACATATGATAAGCATTTTACTTGTTGCTGCTGTTGGAATTCTTCAAGTGATGTGATTTCTACTATCTGGTATAGTACACTGTTTGTGATACGGCAGCGCCAGTCCACAAGCGTCGACGACCAACGAACTTTACTCACTCGAGACCATCAAGAAGATACATATTTCCTTTGGAAAGGTTTCTAGGCTGGACGCAGAACCACGTCCCTCTTAGATTACTGATGACACTGCTAGAGTATCTAGGTACCTTGGAGTCATTTGATGAAAATAGCCGATAAATATTTGGAGTAGAGTGCTCATAGGAGGTTTTGAGAGAATGTTCCTCCGCGTAAGTATAAAATAAAACTTATAAGAAGTGCATGGTAACATCGTGTTGATGTAATCTTTAGCTATCTTGTATATCCTTACGATTAGTAATGAGTTAAATCCTCACTGGTGGTCTAAGTTCTTGTCCTTACGCGTAAACTAATTGCATATGATAAAGACTATAAGAACTATACTTAGTAAACTAAAGTTTAATATTACAAGTGACACATAAATCAGGTTATATATACAATTAGTAAAACTATTAATTTAGACAATAGTTACAATGTTAATACAACTATTGAGAAGAAAACTTTAAATTTCTTGCAAGTGACAGCAACCAGATATTGCTTGTATGAACATTTAGGGAGTTCAGTTAATATAATAATTCAAGTCTATCAGAAAAATATCGATATATTCAGGGAAACTTATTGAATAAAGATCAGCAACATATATGATAAGCTCCTTAAGCCCACCTGTTGAAGTGTCTGAGCCGAATCAATAATCGATAAGAATTTTTCTCTGAATGTTCACTTCAGCTTTATTTGCTCTCAATTTAGATGTGTGTAATGTATTTCCTGCTTGTTTTATGGAATGGTTTTTGCTGAGTCTAGCATCGTCTATTTGAAAGGAAAAACAAACTTTGCTAGACAAAATAGTGACACATCCTTCTTAAGAAAACTATGAATATAAAAGATGATACTTGAATTTGCCTTCAGGCTGTTGACGCTTAACTATGATTTATCAGCAAAAGGAAAGTTATTTTTACGCACATTTTATTTTACGATATGTAAAATAAGTCAGATATGGGATAATGTTCTGCAGTATGCATTTGATAGTTATATTTAAAAAAAAAAACACACATTTCTAGTTCCATGTTACCCTGCTCCAACAATATTATCATTAATTCGAATATTCAGTTTCCATATCTTCATTTTATTTTTTATTATTGCATCTTTTCCTTTAGCTAATTTAGGTGGTACGTTAATAAGGCTACTTAGAATGCACTGTCTTACATAGCGTTTACATTCAAGAGGAGATATTTTGTAATATTCATGTTTGTATCTGTCTTTTATATCCGATATTTCAAAAGAAATTATCTGTTAAAGTATTTCGAAACGCGTCTATTCCACTTAAAATGAAATTTATAACACTTAAAATAATATACTTCTAATATATTTTTAATAATAATCAAATAAAACACATTTTTCGAAATTTATACTTATTGTTTGTAAAACATTTACCTAATATAAATAGTATTCACTAGTAAATTCGTTAATTTATATTCATATCTGGATATTTATTCATTTTAAATTTGGAGGTTTCTAAACAGTATATAGGTTTCGTAAATAGTAACATCATTCAGAAGGAATACGTACAAATATGAATAGATATATTTGACTATAAAAGATTTGATTTTTTTCTATGTATCTGCTTTGAACTGCTGCTCACAAAAAGCAATGTCGAAATTCCGTACTACATATGCTTCACCTGTGCTTTTCAGATAATATATATTTTCGGCAGAATCTCGTGTTCATAAACACACATACAGGCATTCATGTACGCGCGCACATGTACATACACACAAACACACAGACACAAAAACGCACACACGTATGATCGCACACGCGAGCACACGCGCGCGCACACACACATATGTGTATGTATTTATATATATATATATATATATATATATATATATATGTGTGTGTGTGTGTGTGTGTGTGTGTGTTTATGTGTGTGTGTGTCTGTATATATATATATATATATATATATATATATATATATATATATATATATATATATATATATATATATATATAATTATGAGCTGATTTAGTAATATATTCCTATTACCTGTTCGATTAATAAAACTAATGTGTATCCAATTTTCCAACCGTAATATAGAAGCAAGTTCTGATTGATTTATTTTATTAGTTTTTCGAGTAGAAGATTCTTTTCATTTCTTTTTAGTTTTAGTCAATGTCAGGTTAAATTTTCGGTGAAATGGAACTTGTTTGATTTCTTATTTTAACTTTTTTTTTAAAATTATGCATTTTATTACTAATTTTTATTTCTGATTCACTTATTTTTCATGCTGATCGATAATATAACATTTACGACAACCTTCTTCCACATGGTTAAAATCAATGGAGTTTCGTCGCTACTTGCCACGTGGTCTAAGTGCGGCGAATTGGTTGTGTACGCCTGCGTGTTTCTGTATGCGTGGGCATATGTATGTGAGTTTCTGTATATGTTTAACTGTGTGCGTGTGTGTGTACCAATATGCATGGTCATACATGTTTGTGTACGTGTGTGTATTTCTGGGTATGCAGCTGCATATGTGTGTGCGTGTGTGTTCATTGTAATTTCTAACCTTCCAAATCACTACTTTCAAAGCCATGTACTCAAATGCCGTTTGTCACGTCATTTGGGTCATTTCCAAAATTGGTAAATAAGCACATTGTCTATCAATTATTCGAACAAATTAAGTTTTGTACTAAAATAAGCTAAATTTTTGATAAATATTAATTATGCACCCAATTTGATGATGTTGAAATTGTTTTAAAGAGTATACATTCGAGTCAACAATTATTTCTTTTAATCTACTTATTATCGTTTTAAATAATAAATGAAAAGGAAACTAAAAGGCGTGCGACCCAATAAAAATGGACGCTTTTAAAAATTTAGCCAGAATGAAAGTTATTAGGTTGAGTCACAAGTAATTTCCGTTTTGTTGAACCAATAACAATGGTGAATGTATCATTCTATCATTTGACCGACGGATATTTAACTGAATAGACATTTAGCAGAAAATATAGTGACGTACTTATATGTATGTCACACTGTTTATCGTCATGTTCCATATATATTTAGATTTATTGTATTAATTTATAATTTTTCGGGTATTTTTTTTAAAGACTATATATATTCTATATATATTATATTTTCCTTCATATATTAATGCAAGATGATAAGTATTTTGAGAAAAAGGACATTTTACTACTGCAAAAATCTTAAGCTTTCACAATATGAAATATCTTTCAATTTCGCTTTTAATAATCATTAACTTAAAGGAATGAACTAGCATTTATCTTAATGTTAAATACGAATTTAAATAATTTGGTGCTACTTTCTAACCAAATACACTCAAATATTTTTTTAAATAATAATTTCAGTAAACAAATATTGAAATAAGAAAACTTTAAATTTAGATTTACTAATTTAATCACTTGAAATTCAGTGGTAATTATTAGTCCTATTCTTACTAACCGTACGTGACAGTTAATAATTTTAGACATTGGATGAATTATTTGTTAAGGCTTATAAAACTTTTGCATCTTACTTAAAGTCTGGCTGTATTTTTTGGATTGTAAAAATCTTTTGGAGAAAACAAAGATTTTTTGATGCAAGTGATAATAATTAACCCATAGCTGGGGGAGAAGAAGTACATTCATATATTTCCTAAGTTTATTTGTGCGTAAGAGAATATAACAAACCGGACTGGAATTCAAACAAAGATCTCTGATTTAACATTCCGATCCGTTATACCAAGCGGACATTCAAGTTTACAGTACCTGGTGTTCGAAAATAGTCACCCATCTAGGTATTGACCTGGCTTGACGTTGCTTAAGTTCGGGATCGATCGTGAACCGGTGTTTAAAAAATGATATGGCCGTAAGCTGAATAAATCTGTAGAACACTAATATAAGATTACGTTAAAAAACCCAGTGAACTCCTTGAATAAATGTTATGCAATTGGTGGTATCTTCAGGTTAATATTTAGTTAAACTTCTTAAAAAAGCATTTAAAAATTAAAAGCACATTCCAGCAAGTGCAACGTATCCATAGACATTTAGTCGAAAGGTGGTCTGTGTCAATAGGAAAATGTTGTTCTATGACAACGCAATAACCCATAGATAGATAGATAGATAGATAGCTTTTGTCAGGATATAGATAGATAAAGAGACAGACAGATAGACAGAAAGATAGATTATCACAGAATATACATCGATACATAGACAGAATGCGATATTCATATATATATATATATATATATATATATATATATATATATATATATATATATATATATATATATATATATATATATATATATATATATATAATATACATACATACATACATAAATATACATACATACATAGATATATATATATATATACAAACATACATATATATATATATATATATATACACGCACAAACATACATTTATATATATATATATATATATTTGTATATATATATATATATATATATATATATATATATATATATATATATATATATATATATGTATGTATGTATATTTAGCCTATATCTTTTCTTTCTTACGGAGATTGTGGAGATGTTCCCGGCTGCCTTATCCACAGTTTTCAACCAAGTGTCATTCTTCTAATGTGACTAGGATCTCTAATGTTTGTGAATGTAGTCCTGTCTTCCGCGAGAACATTTATATGAACAGTTATCCAACATGACATGCAGAATTTTAAACACGGATCAACAAGTTTACTTTTTGAATATAGATAGATAGATAGATAGATAGATAGATAATGAACAGACTAAAATAGATAGATAGATAGATAATGAACAGACTAAAATAGATAGATAGATAGATAGATGTCAGAATATAGACAGATAGATAATGACAGATAATTACAGAATATTAACAGATAGATATATAGACAGACAAATAGATGACAGCATCTACATACATAGATAATGACAGAATGCAATATATATATATATATATATATATATATAGAGAGAGAGAGAGAGAGAGAGAGAGAGAGACAGAGAGACAGAGAGAGAGAGAGAGACAGAGAGAGAGAGGAGAGAGATGGCAAATAGAAATATAGACAATGACAAGATAGATAGATAGATAGATAGATTGTAGTGGCGAAATTTCCATATTTGGAACCTACGATTTACCCTCTCTAGATTCTACAAGTTTAAATAATTTTGTGTAATAAAAAAATTAATAATGCATATAACAAAATAAGTAATGAATTTGCCATAAAGACACGAAAATATGTATAATGTTTTAAGTAAGTATAAATAATGTTTTTAAATAAGTCCTTATTTGTTATATCCTCGGAACAGTAATAGATCACGTACTACTGAACAGAGAAATTTAAAATTTAAATTAAAAGTAACACTTTGTCATTGTACCTCATAGGAAAACTTTGCAAGTAAAATTATTTTCCATACACTATTGCAACTACTACTAGTCTCGTCGCTTTTAAATTTCTACTCGTGAGAATGCAGCAACTCTCAACTGAACAGCACCGGCACATATGCTTTGATCACAGAGGTGCCGGTTTTTGCAGAACAAACAATACTTGGCGGGCTGAAGCGAATTACATGAACTGGACAATATAATGTGCCACAAATTCTTTAAACAAAAGTCCGCTGTTTTTTTTTGTTTTTTTTTTTAAATTTAAAGTCGACTTTCTCACAGGTGACTTGGTAGCTTTACCTTAAAAGTGATGCATTTCTACCTTTTGAAAGGGTTTTTGCATATAAGTGAATGTAACGAAATCGGCTGGAATTCGAACTCGGCTCTCTCAATTCACCATCCTAGACGCTATTCATTACAGCACAATTACACACACGTGCGTGCACCCGCACACACACACTCACACACACACACACACATTTACACACACATACACTTACACACGCACACACACACACACGCACACACACACATAAAGGAAAAGTTAATGGACACTATAAAGTGTTCAAATTTTTTGTATATTGAATATGCACAAAATGAAGAGCAAATATTAGGTTGGTGCAAAAATAATGTCGTTTTTGACGTTCAACTTCATGTGAGAAAATGACATTATTTTTGCACCAACCTAATATAAAATATATAATAAAAGGCAATACTTATATTTTACTGTTATCCACAACTAGATTTTTCCAGTTGCTCAAATTTACAGTATATATACAGAGTGTCCATAAAGTTCGTGTGCCCTTTAAAGAAAATTATAACTTTATATGTATTTGCGATAGAAATAATCTGTAAAAAATGTTATAAAGTTTAATGTACCTAGTTTTAAGTATAGCTAAAATAACTAATGTAATTTCAGGCATTACTTTAAATCAGTTGGCAAATGTTTTCCGTGAACTGCAAAATCGTATTACCCTTTGTAATGCTAATGATGGAAGACATGTGGAAACTTATATAAAATTTCAATAAAACCTTAAAACATATAGATTTACTTCCTTCTAATCCTTTTTACAAATTATTTCTGTCGCAAATACAAATAAAGTTATGAATTTTTTAAAGTGCACACGAACTATATGGACACTATATATTTATTTTATATGCAACCTTTAGTGTATATGGAACATATATATTTAATGAATGTATACGCAATCTATATGAAGCTAACTTTATTGAAAAGAACTTACACTCACTTCTACTTTTTAATTTGCGATGTGTTTGTTATTTTACTGTTGTGAAATATTCACATCAGACAAACTAACAAAGAACATCTGTTCATTTAAGCGTAGAGCCATTTTGCATTTTACTGTGAAATCATTTTAGCGTCCGTTGCATATATTACCGACATATATATTTCCTTCAATGACTTAGACTAAATAATCCAGCACGTAGATATCACCAAGACTAAGGAGACATTTATAAGACAAAAAAGTATCAGTTCAAAGACATTTTTAAGACTGAGAATGAACAGTATAAAGACATTTCTCTTGAGATATCTCAACAGCCACTTCCAAGTAATGTATCTGCATAAACAGAATATATGACTTCAGCACAAACGCGCGAGCAATATATATATATATATATATATATATATATATATATATATATATATATATATATATATAACAAATATTCATATTAAACATGAAAACAATAAACAAAAACTAAAAGAACTTGAAGCTATATACATAAAACAGTTGAAACCTAACCTGAACAAAATAAACTATGAAATCTCCTCAAATATTTTTAAATGCCTATAATTGGTAACAGAAGCCATTGGTTTATACCAACAGCTTCCCATACTTAATACTTCTCGTTTTCACTCTCACGTGGTCATGTGTGATTTGCGGTGCGATTTTCGCTTCCAGCGTCTTATACGCACGAGTTTTTTCGTTGCTTGGTAATCTTCCATCTAAACAGAAACAGACTATCATCACTGTTTTGTCCGTGCATTGCTTAATAAATTGTAATGTAATTGTCATCTTTGATAATGGCTTATGTAAACCGAAAGCTTAGATAGGATTAAAAAATATGTATCAATATTGTGATTTTCTGCCTTCATTTAATGATAATGTTATTAAGCTAATCAGACGATATGAAAATAATTTACATAAAATAAATAGACAACACTTCTCTATATTATTTAATGAAACATGTATGAATATATATATATATATATATATATATATATATATATATATATATATATATATATATATATATATATATATATATATATATATCGGCGTGTGTATGTATGAGTTTATCCAAAAATGATATTTAGATATTTTGCATCAAACAAAAACAAGAGAGAGAGAGAGAGAGAGAGAGAGAGAGAGAGAAAGAAAGATAGAAAAAAGAGTGAGATAAAATAAGAGAGAAAGATGTATATATGTTTTCATGTCTTTATATCCGTCTCATTCAATTTATTTTTGAAACTATTCTTTTTCTATTTGATCTAACTGCTACTTTTTTATTCATCTATAAATGGGTGAATGCATGCATGTGTGCCTTCATCCCTTGGCCAAAACAAAACCTAAACAGCAGGAACACATCTTCGATATTCCGTCATAAAGAGAGAAATTGCTTTAGAAATAGTTTCATTAAAATATCATTGGACTTCTACAAACAAAACGTCTAAATACGCAGAATTAAATCAAAATTTTGTCAATGATAAAAATGCCTGTTCAAGTGCAACTTCTTTAATAGCTTCCTGGAATTCCTGTCTGTAATTCATTGGTTTTCCAAGAATATTCCAACGTGAATGAACGCCGGTGCCGAAGTTTTTTTTTTCTTTTTTTTTTTGGTATTCCTGTTATTTTTAGGCAAAATCCCTGCGTTACTGCGAATGAAATAAACAAGAAATCAGTTAAATGCAAGTAAAGAAACCGAAGTCCTATCCCTCCCTGATAAAAACTAAACTTAAATAAAAAGAACAAATTTAAAAGTGGAATAATTCTCCGCGTGCATCACGGGAAAGGAATATCCTTAACCATTTGACTTGATCGTCAACAAGAGCTGTTTTGTAAACAAATGTGTGTGTAGTATGGCTGAACTTAATGGGAGGCACATCTTTTATGATCATATGTCCGATTATGCTTGTGAAGAGAATAAATTGACCTCGTCATTGTACTCTTGTGAGAAGAGTAAATCTATCGAACACATTCATAACAAATATATTGTTATTCTACTAGAAATGGAACGGATTTTATTTCATTCAGTATTTTTAAGTTAGTTACCGATTTATTACAATGAACAGCACTGTTCATATATGTTTGTGTATGTCTCATATACGTATTCGTTGAATTTGATAATTACATATTTTTCGAACAATATAAGAGGTAAGTTCGCGATAAATAGATCTGATGATTAACTTTGCAGAATTCGACATGAATTCATGGTCGCTGAAGAAAGACAGGCTGCAGGAGCTAAGAAGCAATTTCATTTTTCTGGTCGTATTCCATAATATTCAGTTCCGAACTCTATTCAAAGATCGTTCGTGGTCTGCAACGGACTATTCTTACATTAAAATGATTGCTTGAAGAAACGATAATATTATTTGGACAGTTTAAACTTTCTAAGTGTTGTGTACGAAGTAGAATGATCGTTATTGAAAACCAACGCTTTCTGCTAATGTGAATACTAACGTAATTAACTGCAACGAGCTGGTTGTAAAAAATAGATATTCAGGAATGAATGGGTAGGTACATGCAAACACCACGAACTGTGCAAATATCTTCATTTCCACGATGTAATCACTTGATTACAAGGAACAAAAGCGGCCGAAGAATAAAACAGTTTAGGACATTTTCGTTATCATTACATATTTTTACCAGAGCTCATATTGCGATTTTTTTTTGTTACTATCGCTTTTCTCTGGCACTCCATATTACTGGTTCCCAGATTGTATTCATTCATATGCTTGGTCGGCTCAGGAGATTCATGTAGTCTAGCATATGTGGTGATTCCTTACGTTTACGAATTCTCCAATGGTGTTCTTTTTCTATGATCTCAATCTGATCCCACAGAGGGCGGTGAGCTTCCTTCTCTCTCCATACGTGGTCAGCCATGCCTGATTTTTCCACTTCCCCACATGTTACAGCTTTCTGGTTTTCTTGAAGCCTTACCTTAAGGGGGCGGCCTGTGTTCATACACAGATATCCTGAAGGACACATGGCACAGTGGATAAAGGCGTTAGTTAGATCCAGTGAGAGGACCCAAAGAGTTCAATACCCGGTTAAGCAGTGGAGAACTTTCAGAGGGAAATTAACAGGAGGTAACTGATAACTGACATCCATTGAACATGGCACGTGGAACGAGAACAGTCTACCCCAGTGAGCGAAATAAATCAGTTCGACATTCCAACCACCTGAAGAAGGCCGGAGCGTACAACGGGCGAAACGTTGTAATAAATATGGCGACAAAAATGAAGACAATAGTCCGAATAATGTAAATAAGGGATTAGGACATATAG
>OZ038484.1:10843632-10863632 GCA_964036315.1 Acanthosepion esculentum | reverse complement strand
GAAACAGTAAATACGTAGACGAATTTTATATAGAAAATAATTATTGTATCAGTATCGTTTTACATTTGTATTTAAATAACAATTTTCATTTTATTTACCATATATGTTTAATTTAATCTCGTTTGTTGTCAGTTAGGTGTACGTGTGGTGGAAGAAATTTCCATCACACTGACTCATTATTCTTTTATTTTCTTTAAAACTTACACACACACACACACACACAAACACACGTGTGTGTGTGTGTTTGTATTTGGTTTTGAAAGAAACGTTAACGGACAAAGACGAGACATTAGGCAGTAGGGACTCATTTATCTACCTATAACTGTCTATAGGTTTTATATTATCTAATAGCAGGCACCTCCGTAAATTTGACCCAATGATCAAACATTAGAACTGTGTTAATAATGGCTTCTTGGAGCATTCAAGTAGGCCTAAACATTTTCAGTATGGCGCATATAGACCAATACTATTTTTTCTCTTCACGATCATACGCACACAGAACATTATTTACCAAGATTAAGAAAGTTTTGGAATGAGGCAAAAATCCAAGCATCTTTCTGAGGATCGAAATGTTTCGCTATAATGGATAATTTACTCAACCCACAAAAATACTCGATGACACATTAGAGTATTATTTTAACAGAGAAAAAAATGAACGTGTATTCTTTTCGCGGATCTAGGTAAATTGCTCGAAACATTATTTCTCGAACTCTCAATTGCTCGAAAGGCAGATTGCTCGAAGTAATTTCGAAGCTCGAAGCCCCACGTAAACTGCGCCGTCTCACGACACGTCAACGGAGCTGGATATAAAAGGAGCCACAACATTCAACTTTAGCTGTCCTGATTTTTTTTTATATTTGTTTTCTATTTCTATTTCAGTAATTTTGGAGATCTCCAACCCTAGTGATGGACATAACTTTTGTGGAGAGCGAAAAAGGAAAGAAGTTGTGTTTGGATGGATATCTATATATTAAGGACAAAGCAGTGAACAATAAGATTTACTGGAAATATGAAATGTACAAAAAAAGGAAATGCTTAGCACGTGTTTTATTTTTTTTTAACCACAGGTTTCGAGCAAACTGCCTTTCGAGAAAAAAAATAAGACCTGCTATAGAAATGTAGTCGTTCTTTAATTTTAACTGTCCAGTTAACAACAATAAATTTTTTTATTATTTTATCTTATAGTAAATATTAGAAACAATATAGTTTTTTTTTAACCACAAGTTTCGAGCAAACTGCCTTTCGAGCAATTGATAGTTCAAGAAGTTCTTATTCGAGCAACTGATTTCAAACAATTTTCTGTCGAACAATTGATTTCGAGAAATTTAACGGATACGTCTTTTCGCGAAGAACCAATTCTCGATCAAATACTTTTTTCTCCCTGACTTTATGATGCAATTAATTATCATTTTATCATTTTTCATTCTTTAAAATGTTTTAATGCCATGTCCCTGCAGAACGTAGGCGATCATGACTCTCCTGTTTCGTTTAAATCGTGAATTGCCATGATTTCTTGGGAATAATTGGAATGGTTTCTACGAAATCGAATTTGTTAAAAAATATAATTTCCATTCACGACATAGACAATCATTATTATCCACAGTCCTTTTTTCCATTTAATAACCATAAATAATATTCCTTACTGAGAAGTTAGAGGAGTGGTTTCCTGTTCTCTGTGTTCGTTTTGGCATTTACAGTACATATTTAATGTTATGTCCTTTATGGACGTATTCGACTGTGACTCCTTAAATATATAACCGAAGTGTAGGATTATGTTTTGCATTGCCTTAGTCACGGTTTTAAATTGGCTAGTTCTTTTCCGTGACAAAGTTAAAGACCCCAGCTCCCTTAATATTTAAAATTTAGCTAAAGGAAATGTTAGCGATTCATGTGTTTCCTAAACGCAATCTTGCCAATTATACACAAAATCCAAAACCGAAATTTGAACTCCACCTGCTATATTTCATTTTTGGCTGCGATAACTATTTCACGCACTGCACATACAGTATAGTCGATATGAAATTTATAATGCTTAATTTACAGTTTTGTGACTAATTCTTTCTTACACTTTTTCAAATTTAAAATCTAACCTAAATTCTGACAAGGTCAGAAGTGTAAGAAATGATTTACGTAGCTTGAATATAAAACAACGACATATATGAAGTTAAAAAATTAAATAATAAATAAAATTTTGTGGTTTATCTCGGTCAAAAAGCTTCGCCTAATAAGCGCAGCCAAACTTCAGGAATACTCTTCTTTACTGCGGGGAAGTTTAATGCTGCAGACAGCGCGGACGTCTGTCAAAAATGAAAGAAATAATGATTGAAAATACCTACGACCACGTGACTTTACTGCCAACGTTCCAACACGCTAAGCAAGGGCACGGGAAGGCTTTAAATGTAGATTTTGCAATATACACGATGCTCATCATTTTGTGTCTTCTCCCTCATGCTTCAGGGGCATTTAAAAGACTCCTGCAAGAACTGTGTGTGAAAACAACCACGCTAATTCTTTTTTCATTGTCTCACCATTATATATATATATATATATATATATATATATATATATATTCGTTTTCCGAACGAGTATAATTTTTATACTTATGAGATTACTACTACTACTACTACTACTACTACTAATATATATATATATATATATATATATATATATATATATATATATATATATATATATATATATAAAGAAAGAAAGAACAGTAAGATATAAAATCCGGTGTTCTTATAGATATTTTTATTTTTACACAATAGTGCTCAATGTAAATTTACAGAGCATTAATATTATAAATTAAAAATTTCTCAAAGTTAACCTGTAGAAATAGACAATATTTATAAATGTAAAAGACAATATGAAAACTGTAATAGTTGCCGACGCGTTTCGTCCGATGTAGACTTTTTCAAGGCAAAAACGAAATGAATTTATTAAACAAAGTAACTAATAATAACAAAAACAAAATGTCCTTAGCAACTGGAAGAATTTAGAGAACACTCGTTCATACTGTTAACTGAAAATTACGTCAATTAGTGTCACGTGTGAAGATATTGTTATTATTGCTGTGTTGACGGATTCAACTATTTTCTTTTGATTTCTTGATACTACTGTGTACGTTTATTTGGGAGAGTAATAATTCTATTAAGAAAGGTGAAATAGGGAAAAGGCCCGGGTGTATATTAATATTTGGGTAATATTCAATGGCGGCACTCTCGAGGATTTTCATTCTAAGTGAGTTATTTTCTTTTTTCAGCTGTTAAGTATAAGTTTCCGCCTTGTTTGCATCCTCATTAAAACCTTATCGTTGTTCACATATTCGGTTGATGATATCCTCAGCATCCTTCTGTAGAAGAATATACTCATATAATCATATTTAAATGCGTATATATCTGTGTGTATGCACAGGCAAATGTATGCGTGTGCGGGCCTAATGTTGACAGAGATAAAGTGTGCTTCTTGTAAATTTACGGTTTCCTTTTCTCTTCCCATGACACATACTGTTGCATTTCTTCTGTTTAAAATTTTATGAACATCATGTTTTATACGTGCAACATCAAATGCCGTCATATCACATAAGTTCGAGTATTTTTTCTGAACAGGTGTCATGAATCATGAATCCGTTTCCCATTGGTGATATTCATCAGTTGATATTTATCATACCTGGTGGTTTGTTTCTACCTCTTTTAAGCGAAAAAGTGAAGAGCTTCAACGTACGCACGTACAACGTCCCGCGCGTATTCAATGACTGAAAATTCGCCATGGTATTAATAGGCAAATAGAAATAAAGGATTGTCTCTGCGTATTTTTGAAATTATTATTTTATTATCGGACTTCTTAATTATTATTATTTTATTATCGGACTTCTTCATTATTATTATTTTATTATCGGACTTCTTCATTATTATTATTTTATTATTGGACTTCTTAAAATGATATTAAGCAAATGTTTTCAGACAAAGGAATACTACTATTTACATTATTCGGACTATTGTCCTCATCTTTGGTGTCATATGTTTTACAACGTTTCGGCCGTTGTACGCTCCGGCCTTCTTCAGGTGGTTGGAACGTCGAACTGAACCCTTTATTTCGCTCACTGGGGTAGACTGTTCTAGTTCCACGTGCCATGTTTAATGGATGTCAGTTATCAGTTATCTCCTGTTAGTTCTCCACTGACTTTACCGAGTATTGAACTCACACTCTTTGGGTCTTTTCACTGGATCTAACCAATATAGAGAGATACTAAATGAATACCAGTTTAATTTCAGAAATGAATTAAATTGAGTCCTATTCTTATTTTTAGGCTTTCAGTATTTTTGGAATTGATCAAAGAAAGTTTTCGAGTTAAAATTTCCTTATTTCTAAAAGAAACGAGAAATGAAATGAAAGTTGCTTGCAATGAGATTCCATATGTTAAAGAAACTATTCTTTTGAAATATCCACGTATATTTTCTCTTGTTCATTTCAAATGATTAAATCATATTCTGTCATATTTTTGGTTGCTTCCTCGTTTTCTCTTGTTCTATTTTTAAATTCTCCTCATTTTATTTGCCCTCTCCTTTTACAATCTTTTCCTTATTCCTTTATTTTTTTCAGCCACTTTCTCTTTTGATTCTTTCTGCTATTCTTTGGCTTCATTTAATTCATTTTCTCTTTTAACATTATCCGTTATCGATTTCTTTTCTTACCATTCTTCTTCTTCCTTCTCTTTCTTTTCTTTTCCTTCTGCTATTTTCTCTCCGTTTCATATCTTTTTCTTTCTAGTTTTATTCAAAAATTATTTTCTTCCTTTTCATTGTCACTTCCCTTCACTACTCTTTCTTACTACTGTTTTTCTCTTTTCTCTCTTCCTGAAATTATCTCTCCTCTTTTGTCATCCTTTCTCTCACTATTGAAATTAAACCTTAATTTTTGTTTTTTTCCCCTTCTTTTTTCTCTTTCTCATTCACTTTTATCTTCATTATCCCAGTCTTTTTCTATTTCTTTTTTCCCCATTCTCCTTCTGCTTTCACAAATTCATTTCTTTTTTTTTTCTTTTCTTTTTATGCATTTTACCCCTTGGCTAAAGTCGTTTTTCATTTTATCATTTCCATCACAAAATCAGTTTAGAGTACACTTTCTCTAAATCGTGTTTCCAATGTTCGCATCTACCCTCATTTTCCCATTGATTCTATCACTTTTCAACCTGTAAGGCCCCACCGTCTCAACTTCCTACATTTATTTTATTCTTATCATCTTCTGTATAAATCATTTGTTGACTTTACGAGCGCTCTGCGACGTCTTGTCGTCTGCTGCCGCCGTCATGGCGACTGTCGCTATGCACAGACTGACGGCATGCATTAGTATCCCACTGATCCAACTTGTGGATTTAAGTGCGTAATCTCACTACAGTTTTCTTCTCAAACAAACAAGATGAATAGAATTCATCTTCTTTTCAGAATGCGATAAATCTTTTTTGTAAAAAGTAGCGACTCGTAATATACAGAAACATGTGTGTGCAAATATGTGTTTTAAAAAGAATATTTTAACGATTTTTTTTATTAATATAGGAAATTATATACAGAGATTTTTAACAGACATGCACACAAATACATCCAGTAAGCTAAATAGATATTCCTTATTCCCATGTGTGTATGCATAATGACAGCCTGTAAATTCGTCGACATTTTTGAGGCTATATAGTAGCTATAGCTATTAACATTACGGCTAATTATATATATATATATATATATATATATATGTATACATACATATATATATATATATATATATATATATATATATATATATATATATATATATATATATATATATATATATATATATATATATATATAATTAACCGTCATGTTAATAACTATAGCTATTACATATCTTCATAAAATGTCGACGAATTTGCGGGCTGTCTCTGTGTGTACACACACGGCAATGGGGAATATCTATCTATCTATCTATCTATACACACATACATACATACATACATAGATCTATCTAAATCTATATCTATATATATATATATATATATATATATATATATATATATATATATATATATATATATAGATAGATAGATACAATAAAATTGAATATGTACAAGTTTCAAGAGCCACACGAGGTAGACTTTTAAAGAGTAACAGGTAAGAGGAACAGTTTATGATAATGGGTTAGATAATGTTTAACCCTACACTAGAAGAGCTTAAGATATCCTCTTTCAAGGAGACGAGAAATAAACACACACACAGAGACAAAATGGGACTCCTTTTTCCATGAATGTTGTTTTTTGTATTTTTTTCTTTATCTTCTTCCTCGTGTTTTGTATTAATGTAAAAAATTTGATTTTACCCTAGTAGTTCGCCAGGTTTTGTGTTGTGGATGGTTTGTAGAAGGCTTTCTTTGGTTATATATATATATATATATATATATATATATATATATATATATATATATATATATATATATATATATATATATATATATATATATATATATATCCTGAGATTGAGGAACATTTACTGGCGCCCGCGCACGCACACATAAATATTTGACCTCTTAACATAGGTATATATTTTAGAAAATTCCTTGTATGTTTTTATAAACCTCAGATAAATACGTTGAAGCATCTTCCAATTCTCTTTCTCTCTCTCTCTCTCTCTCTCTCTCACACACACACACACACACACACACACACACACACACACACACACACACACATTGGCTGTGTGTATGTTCCTCAGCCGAAACAAACGTGTAAGGAGTGGTTTGCATTAATTGGATAATTGATAAACAAGGGAGAAGGCAAATCTCCGTTCCCATTTCGTAGTATTTGATTTGTTTTCGTGCTTTTTCGCGTCCTTTGTTATTTGGGATTCGTTGTTTCTGAGAAGATTAACGCCATATTAGCTTAACACATTTTTACCAATTCCACTGCTTTCTCATGCCAGTCAAATGTAAGAAATGGAGGAAGGTCTTTTATTGAGATTAGACACCCGTGTACATACGGCCCTAGATACAAACACATTTTGCTAAATATCTGACGACAGAATTATTTACGTATATTGATGCCTATTTAAAGATGAAGAAAGGCGTCACAATCTCTTGTTCCACAATCTGCTGCAGAAACTGACAGAAGAAGAAACTTCGAGCGACAGGAATGTTGTTCTACAGAAAGACAATAAAAATACAATGGAGAGGACATGTGAGCGACGACAAAGTTTTAGAAAAAAATGGAGCAAAAAGCATGCTTATATTAACATCAGGAAGATAAATTTCTAAGGTCCGTAATGAGGAAAGAAGGATTGGAAAATTTGATACTCACAAGACAGCTTGAAGGCACGAAGGACAGAGAAAACAACTTATAAACTACCTAGCGAGTAAATGCATGGCGGAACAAGGTTTGGGAGAGATAACACAAATAAAACTTTCTTTAAGAGCTACAAATGACAGGAAACTGTGGAGAACCATGATGGCCAACGCTTGAAATGACACGGCATATTCGAATCGGATTAAGACGTAGATCAGTTAATATAAATTTCACGGTTTAACATGACAGAGACCACAAGTCAAAGAGGTCTACCCACTAAATCATCATCATTCGACCGTAGTCGGTATCATCGAAGCAACGCGAACGATCATTTCATTAGCTTTCTAGAATGTGCTATGCCAGGGCGACATACAGTTTTGGAGTCAGAGTTACTTTCTCTTAGACCGGTTGCCACTCTCTTCTGCTATTTGCTGGAGGGAGAAGATTCATATCTTTCTCGAGGGTAAGTGAATGGATTCAGGGTTCTTGATAAGATCCAGAGACGGATATGCAATGTGATTGGCCCTGATCTGTCATCTCGTTTGCAGTCGCTCTCTCACAGACGCGATGTTGCATCGCTCTGCCTTTTCTACAAGTACTTTCACGGTAATTGCTCCGAGGAGTTGCTTTCGCTTGTCCCTAGGCCTCATGAATTTAAACGTCCTACGAGGCTGGCATCCCGTTCCCACCCCTTCACCGTTGAAACTGTTAGATGTAGACGTCTCTTCTACTCCAATAGCTTCATGTCTCGCACATCTCGCCTATGGAACTCCCTTCCCTATTACTGTTTCCCTGACAAATACAATCTCCAACTGTTTAAGTGTAGCGTCAATCGTCATCTCCAGTTGCCTTGATCTATCCACTTCCCTTCTCCACTTCCTTTCATCTTTCATTCCTATCTGCTCTCGCTCTAAATCTTCTGTAAGCCCCTTGCCTTGATCGACCCTCCGTCCTTCTCTTTCTCCACATCCCTTCCTTTACCACTTCTATCTGCTCTTCCTCGAACCCTTCTGTAACCCCATGCGTGATAGTGGCCACCAGCCTTGCTTGGGGTGATACGCTTAAAAAACACACAAAAAAACTGGAACTCGAACACGGCTCTCCGATTCCACAATCCAAACCGTTATCTATTACTCCACCGTGCCTCCTAAATACAAAACTGCAGAATTTAGGAATGATGACGGATTAAAACAAAAGAAACATTAACGGCTAAATTAATTTGTTTCCGATTTGCGGAGGAAAATGATACGAGCAGATATATAGACATCGGAAGGATCCTAACAAGAGATGTGCATTTCTTAGGCAGTTGAAAAATGTCTTTATCACTATGATTTCCCGTGGCCTAATTGAGAGAGTCCACTCGATTTGAGCTAATTCTTCTATATGCTGTGCACCGTCAGGGTGTCAATAATCCTGTCTCTCCACAACCTTCTATCCGTTATATCTCTTAGGTTTTTTGGGGGGTGGGTCGGGGTATGGGTTAAGCCTCCACCTCCCGGCACTCCGTGCATTTATAAAAGCTTGCCTCTTTTTATTTCTTTGACCACGATATATCCTGTAAGTATCAAATTCTCCAAATACTCTTTCCTCATTATATGCCCCAGAAATTTCAACTGTTTGATTCCGATTGTAAGTATAATCCTCTACTACAAAGTCCAATTGTCATGGCAAGAGAAATCAATCTCGTTGAGAGGAATCAAACAGTCGTTCTAAGACAGACACAGTTGTGTGTTTTTTGTTTTATTAAGCTTAATTTAGTTTGGCACAAGGCCAGATTATCCAGGTATCTTATGAAGATCCAACCCACTATATTAGCGAATTGAACTGCGAGGTTTTCTGATCTAAGTACAAGCATTATTTTTGTTCCTGTTCCCTATAACACTTCCACTCTATGTACTTCTTCCTTCCATAGTGTTCTCAGCATTCTTATGTAGAAGCCTATCTCTTTTACCCCAAGAGAGCCGAGTTCGAACTCCAGTCGAATACATTACATTCACATGCATGCTAATATCCTTGGGAAATACATGAATCCTCGTCTTATCCCGCAAGCAATGGGTAAATAGCAAGATAGTGTGGATTCTATAGCCTTGGATGGTAACTGGTCTACCGCAGAAAAAAATGGCAACCTACTGCAGGAAAAAAAATCTGTCTAGTCAGTCATGTATCGAAAGATACATGATCGCCTAAGCGTGTATCACGCATGGTACATGTCTAAATGATCTTCATTTGTGAGGACATTGTTCAGAATTCACTGACACCTAAGAGAATGAATATTACATAGCAGTTCAGCATTCTTTTCTTTGTTTTTAATGGAATTTTCCTGTTTCTTAAGAGTTTGTTTAGCTTTTGGAAAGCATTTGTCGCTATATCAATGCACCTTATGATTTTGATCTCCCATTTCCCTCGTCTCTCATAACTTACCCCCGACAGTTAAATTTATGTACTAGCGTGATTTTGAGGTTTAATACGAAGCCATATCAAATTCACACTATCAGAGAATTAGTCCGCGAGTTGAATTTGCTAACAATCGGAAAATATCTTTAATTAATGTCTTTTCAAATTTTATAATTATGGTTTTTTTATTTTAATATTTGTGTAAATGGCTGGAAGTAGTGGGGCTAAGAGGTATAGTAAATTTACAAACATTGTTTTTAGCTACAAACAACGGACGTTTTTGAGGACCATGATCATCTGATTAAGGGACATGGGCCAAAAAAAAATTATTTATGATCTTTTTTGTTTCTTCTTTATTTCTATATCATTATTTCTTATAACTTGATTGTTTTAATTCTACTTTCCTGCTTACAGTTGAACTTTCTTTTTTGTTAGACTTTTTGTCAAATTTTTTAGGTTTGAATTCATTTTAAATGTGTATGTTCTTTATATCATTCATTTTAAGATATTATCTATTTGGTTGGAATTTATTCTTTATTTCTTGAAAATGTTCGGAGATTTTCCTTTTTCAAATATATGTAATATCGATTACTTTCGTTCTTATTTCTTTTCTTTGCTTTTCCTCTACTATTTTCTTTCTTTCATGGATTTTTCTTTATTTACTTCTTTCTTCCTTCTTTCCTTTCTTTCTCTTACACCTTTCTTTTTTTTGTTTCTTTTCTTTTTTATGCTTTTCATTTCTTTTACGTGTCCCAGTTTTTTTCTGTCTTTACTTTACACTTTTTTTTGTTTCTTTTCTTTTTTCTGAAAAAAAGAAAACATGAACAAAAGACATAAAAGAAAGAAAGGAAAGATGTAAAAGAAAAAAGAATGAAAGAAAGGCATGAAAACAGAAAGAAAGGGAAGACATGGAAGAAATGAAATTTCTTTTATATCTTCCCTTTCTTTCTGTCTTTTTTATGCCTACTTTCATTCTTTTCTTTCTTTTACATCTTTCCTTTTTCTTTCTTTTATGCATTTTTTTTATTCTTTTCTCATTCTACCTTTCTAATTTTTTTTCTATAATATATTTCTTTTCTTCCCTTACGTTGTTCTTTATTTCTTTCTTTCATTCCTTTCTCTTTTTTGTCTTTCGTTCTAGTCTCTTTCTTTCTATAATGTCTTTATTTTCTTTTCTTCTATTTTTTGGGGGTTTCTTTTTATTTATTTATTTTACATTTTTTTCGTTCTTTCTTTCTTTTATTTCATAGATTATCTTTATTTTACTTTCCAATTGAATTTTTCTTTTTCATAATCCGTTTCTTTCCACTTTTTCTTTCCACTTCCACGATTATATCATTTCTTCTTTATTTATTTCTGTCTGTTTTTCTTTCTTTCTTTCTTTTTTCTTTCTTTCTTTCTCTTATTTTATTTTATTTTTTTTGTTTTCAATTCTATACATTTTACCTACATGAAATACTGTTTTACTTTCATTGTTCCCTACACGCTCTTTGACATTACATATTCCAATGTATCACTCAGTCAATTCGCCGTGTCTCTTAATTTTATCCCTTTGCAACTAACAACGACTGATTATTTAATACCTCGAAAATCTTCGATTTCCCTTGGTTTCCCGCTTTTTCACAGTCGCTCAGTCACGTGTTTTAACGCAACGATGCAACGTCTGTCTGTGATTCAGTAATTCGTTTAGCGGTCTTCCCCGATCCGAATCAATAATCTACACATGGCTTGTCTGCTTAACAGCGGGGTTTTGTTTCCACGTGTTTTGCGTAGAACACCATTCGTGGCGCCAGGCCGATTTAGCTGATACCAGTCTTTGGTTAAATACGTTGATATATTTGACGTTTGATTTTGAGACGGAGAAGTAAAGATAATGATTTGAAAGCGATTTCAGTAAGAAGGAAAACGATTTAATATAATGTAATACATTCTATGATTCACCTTTTTTTAGCCTACCATTTTTGTGATATTTATAATTTTTGTTAGGACTATGCATTTTGTTTGGAATAGGTAGTTCGGTAGTAAGTCCAGATGAGATTCGAGTCCATAAACAGGCTAAAGATAAAATGTTGCGTTATTTTCGATCGCAAATTATTAATATTTAAAGAAATCGGAATATGAGCTGGGTCTTTGATAATACAACTCATTACTGTATGTTTCAGAGTTTAATGCGAGATTTTATCTTCTTTTTTATGGAAAAATAGGCGGTTGCAATATACACAGGTATTTTTTTCTATTGGGGTTAAAATGTATCCCCAGCAAAATTCAAGAGTTGCACTAAACATGAAATCGACTTATATTCGAGTATACACAGTAATATGACTAACTTCCTTTTACTTCGAGTCACCAGTTTCATGAATGAATAACTATAGATTACTTCACTTGAAATAATGAAAGAAAGAAGTAATTGTATCAAGGGTGATGTTTCATCCGAAGAAAAAATTCGTAAACAAAATTTATATAGTAGGGTATTTTTACGCCTTTTTATTTTCTGAAGTGAAAATTGCCAATGTTTGATTTTAGCATAAATGACGATTTTCTAAGCGTAGCTTAGATGTGGCACAAGGCCGAAAGCATTAGGCACCTAGTGAGGATCGAACTCGTTATTCAATCGTAATTAATATAGCGAGACAAGCAATCTCTCATGCAGAGAATTGCCCATATTTCTTTTACCAGTGTGTTGGCGGTAGAATTCGCGTCAAATTGAGCTTAGGAAAATGGTGTCACGATTCTAAATGTTTAGCAAGATTTGTATTTACCATAACAAATGTAAGAAAGAAAATTAAACAATTTGCATTAGTATTACCAATAATAAGTATCGTGCAACTGAATCTATTCTGAATGTGCTACCACTCATATACCACCACCATTACGTCGGGTCTCTGCAAGGAAGGCGCAAGAAGACTTTAAGTCTCTCATAGTAAAATTGGAAATTCCAAAACACACAATCCACTCGAAGATGGCCGGACGTTTACACGACCGAAGATTTGTAGAATAAAAGACATAAATGAAATTACTCGAACCAACTTCATTGACTTATTAAAGTACATCGTTGAAGAAATTTCACACAAGAATAATAATCTTTTTGGTGTCTTCGTGTATATTTTTGCTTTTATATTGTAGCAGGCTACTGTTCTGTTCATCTAAGTAAATTTTGTATTCTTTTTTTCATCTAAGTTATTTATTTATTTCTACTTTCTCTCGTTTGGCTAGGGGTTCTGTCATCATTTTTTATCCTCCTAATCGTAAAAATGTCGACGCCTCGGGCGTAGCAAATTCAGTTTTTCCTTTTGCCGCCAAGAGCCAGTCTTTCAAAATCGATTTGACGTGTTTAGCACCAGAAAGTTTTTTATCGACTAGGATTTTTCCTCTTAAGACGCCGACATTTTTTAATACAGTACTCCAGTGATAATTTTTTTTTCTTTTTGCTATCTTTCATTCATTCAGTTGTTCATTCCTTCACTGAAGGAATCAGTCTTTTTTTACAGTGTGTTTTATTTACTGAAGATCTTTTTTTTATTCCAGTTCATTATTTTCTGTTTTTGTCTTTTCTTTATTTTTGTTATCGTTCTGCAGTTTTTGTTCGTTGTATTTTTTCCTTTTTTTAAATTTCCTTTTACTTTTTAAAATATTTCTTCTTTCTGAAGTTTCTCATTTTCGAACTTTCGTTTTTGTCGATTCCTCTTTTTTCGCTTTTCTTTTCTTTATCCATCTATTTTTTTTTTCATTTTGTAATCCTTTTTCTTTCAACGAATTTTTCTTTTCCAATCAATTTATATTTTTTGGTTTTATGTATTTGCTACAATTTCCATCGTATTTTATTTTTTATTTCTTTCGCCATGATTCCTTTTAGCCAAATATTTTTAGCGTTCAATTTAAAAAAAAAATTATATTTCGCTAATTAATTCAGTAATTAAGTTTTGGTAATTATCCATTCCGATATTTTCTTTCATTTTTCATTGTTAATTTTTTTTTTTTTCAATATCTTGCATTTTCCATCGACAACTACATTTTCGTTGTAACTTTTGTTTCGCCTGCTTTTTTCATTGAAATTTTTCTTCTTTTTCATTTATTACTTTTTCTTCCATTGCTTTTCTCTCACTCTCGAGTGCGTACGAACGATTGTTTGCTGTCTGCTGCAAACACACTGGCTCAATGCATGTAGTAAATCTTGAGGCATTGATAAATGACAATAATTCATAAGTCTGCTATCACCACCATAACACCACCATCACGAGATTAAAAAACAACAGTAAACCCACCAAGCGCAAATAGCTACAATAACAGAACTGATAACAAAATAAAATGTACTAACTTATACTTAGGTTCAAATAAGCAGTAGGGCCATCTGCAGAGAGATACTAATTATACCTAATCTTGCTACTGATTAAGTGGTTGCATTTGATTAGAATGATCAAAAAAATTATATCATTTCACCATATTGTTCCTATGGACGGAGTAACTTTTCTTATAATAGTGTGTCTTTCCTGTTATGTCTCATGATTTTTATTCCGCTTATACACAGAAATGTGGCACAAGGTCTTCTTCAGTCTTATCGTTAAACTTAGCTAGCTACAAACACTAACCCAAACATACAACAATGTTCCTTACACCAAAACAACACATTCCCGCTTACCATTTTTGTTCATCCACCATAATACCTTGGAATCTCCAGGATGTCCTAACTAGTCACCTATATGTACAATTCATTGTCTGTGGAGGGAGGGGAATAAAACAACAATTTAGAAAGTAACCCCAATGAGTATTTACAATATGAAAACAAAACTATTTACAAGAAACCAAACAAAAATAATGTTAGTACTAACCCCACCGCCACCAATCCTTAAATGTAGCAGAAACATCAATTAACTGGACGAAATCAATGCGGGACACTGATACTATAAAACATTCAATCATTCCTTCGCAAGATATCTAATTTAACAAATGAAAGGTAAATATCGTATTTAGTTGGGCGATATGAACGCTAGAGAATATTTGCACTATTCTAATGATTATTTTAATGATTATTTTCCCTTTAATTGAATAAAAATTTACAAAAATTATATTATAATTTTGTTAGATGATAAAGTAAATAAAAATTGGAAAAACATATTTTGGATTTCTTTAATATATATTTTTTAAGCCATTTGTTATTTGTTGAAACATTCCATACCCCGAAATCACCATATTTGTCCCGTTTCCTTTTCAAAGGTACGCATACAGTCATGTTACAGTCTTTGGCTTGTACGTCCAATGTTATTTATAAACAATGACTGCAGTAAATTACGTAATCTTATAAATCTTAGTAAATAGTAACGTCATGAATGAGTCATCAGTCTTTTTTTAAGTCTGAAATCATGCATGAATGATGTCGGTATCATTGGATAATATTTACTTGATGATATCTAGTGATCTTCAATGAAACAATGCTAACTGTTTACGTGTTAAACACCGAAAGTTACGATTTCGGGCAGTGCAGAAAATGTCAGCATTTAATGTGTACGTTTTGCATCGAAAATAATAAAAGACCCAGTGCAGCGGAATTATCGAGAACATAGAACTTCCTAGATACAATTATTATTTTGCATTATTATTTAACGTCAGCGTCACACTCCTGCCAGGCCTTTTAAATAGGAGTAGTGGTTTCTCTCTTGTTTCCTGTTTAGGTTTAGGTTTCCGGTTCCTTCTACAGTCGATATCATCCATAGACTCCTATCCCTGATCCTTTCCTACCTTAATATATGTCCACACAGCAATCGTCTACTTTGAGTGGCCCTTGGGTCTTGTATTGGGGGAATATTATTAAAAAAAAAGAAGCTGTAATTATTATTATATTTTTTAATAATTCAATGCATTTAGATATTCATTCCAGATGTCTACTCCTTGTCTCTGTGGAATTCTCAAATCCCGAGTACCGTCCTCAATATCCTTGCAGACCTCAGCAATATCGTTTTCCTGGACATTTTTGACGTTCGTCTTGAATTTCTATTTCTTTCAATGTCGCCTGCCGCGAAGTTGAGACGCTTTTATGTGTGCCAATTATGACCGGAACGTTTGAAAATGTTATGTTAGACTGCTCCTTCCCGGACGGAATCCTGGAATTTTGTTTGCGGGGGGGGATCTTCGCTCTGTGTCTCAACAATCTTGGTCACTTAATTCTTATTCTTCATATCTATTTGATATGGTTTTGATGCTTAGAATTGTGCGTTCAGTCTGGACTTCAATCTCTCAGAATATTCTGTTTCATTTAAAGATAGGTTATGGGGATTTAAACGTCTTCTCGTTCAGAAATATCAAACTCCAATCGGCATACAATCACTTTAACACATCAATAATTAAAAATGGCACCAAAAGAATGCAGCTTGTAGGTCTGGTCGGGGACCATTCTTCTTCGATCTGTGTGGACTGCGGCTAGAGAATCACAACCAAAGCACTGCACTAGATACCATAAATTACATCATTTGGAGACTTGCAACAACATCAACAACTAAATTGTATATCTTATGTAAATCGAAGAGAAAATAAATGAAATCAAAATGTTGACATTCTCAAGTAATTAAAAAAAAGTTTAGGAAGGAACCCCCACTTCAATATTGAAATGACCGATAACTATTAGTGGATTTGGTAGACCTATTTTCCTGAAACAAGGTTTTAAGAGAAAGATTTAAGAAAATTAAACAGTTACTTTTTACAAAAGTCTACGAAGAAGGAATATTTCTTTTCATTATTTGAATCCAGTGACAGCATGTCTTTTATCATTTGTGTTGTTCATTTTATTATTTTAGAGAATAACTTTAGTATTCTCTGCAATTCTTATTGCACATTTTTGGTGCCATTTTGGTTTCTTGGTGTCTCGATTTTGGTTCTATTATATGGTTCCAAGTATGCAACAGATCTCTGTTTTCTTTGCAGGGATCTCTGTAAGCACCTCTGAAGGCATTATGAGAACTACCTTTATTGTTTCATACCCTGATAATGTATCAGTTCCTACGTAATATTTTATGATTTTGTTACCCGATTGGTTGGTGTAATATAATTTTCATGTCCAATTCAATAGATTTCCACAGGCGACTTGAATTGTATGTGATATCTGAATGCTAGGGATCCCCAAATATTATGCTTTATAATTTCTGATCACTTGAAACTTATTTTTATGTACAGACCTTTTGTTTGTTTATGTCCGAACGAATCTCACTTGATTAATTCTTAATAAATAACTCTCGCCATTCAATCGTGATTGTCGTCGTAGGTATGATGATAAACTACATCCGCGTCCAGGGTAAGACGATAAACTACGTTCAACAGCAAGGCCTCTGATCAGGAGGCTTTGAGGAGCGTGACACCACCTCTTAATTGCTGGTGTTCCCAGGTCCACCATGACACGGGTTAGGGTCCCAGTTATTGGCAAATAGTTAACCCCGAAACTGAGAAAAAAGCATTATAAAAGTGTAAAAATAAGTTTTAATACCAGAAATACTTTGTAAAATTTATTACCAGAAATAAATTTTTGAGGAAAAAAAAAACCTATTACCAGCAATATATTCTTTGGAAAAAAAAATTAACAGCAATAATTTTTTTGAATATAATATTACCAACCTTATATTTTGAGGAAAAAATATTACCAGAAATAGATTTTTGATAAAACGAAATATTACCAGGAAAAAAATGTTGTCGGCATTAAATTGCCCATTGGGATTGATATGCCGTTAAACAAAACAAACCAAACCAAATCAATCAATCGTGATTTTTTATGAAATTCATTTAAGCGAGTTTTATCTATTCACTAATATTTTCTAATTGAAGTAATGTAGTAATATCAAGATATTGTTAAGAATTGAGGAAACAAGTGAACGTCCATATAAATAATGTATTTCGCACAGCGAACGATCGCAAAGATCATCAGTCAGAAAACAAATGAAACACTTACAAATTTTTAAAATAGTAAAACGATGAAAGTAATAAAACTGTTGGATTCAATCTTGATAGGAATGACTATAAAAACACCCACTCACCAAATTTATAAACAAATCATACACCCTTGTGCAAATTAATTGAAACAATCGCTTTAGTTTCCTTTCTTTCACCATACAGTCAATTTAAGAACCACTGAATATACTAAGTGTAATCGATTTCTATTTTTTCCTCCGATTACGTAATTTGAAGAGGTGTGCATTAATATGAATCTATTTTAGGGGTTTAGAATGAAATTTGCTTGGGTTTGAAACATTTTGCATCCTCCGTGATTGCATCAGATTTTTATCACGCCCAGACACTATTGTCTCGACTGTCGATTAGTTGTCCTACGGCCATTGTCTGCGATGGACGTTACTCCAAGGAAGTGTACGAAAATTGTAACGCTACACCAGAACACTGGCAAAACTTACCAGTGAGCAAATCAAAGTACTATAGGCTCTCCCAGACACGCTCCTGATTTAAATCCAATCGAGAATCTGTGGTCAATCTGCAAGGAAAGACATCGAGGGATGGACAAGCGAAGCAATAACATGTTCAGTGAGTCATGTTTTATTGGAAAAATACGAAAATAAAATAAATAATAACGGAATTATTCGTTTTGTTTTAATTAATTTGCACAAGGGTGTATGATGGAATTTCTTCCTAACCAATAAAATAGACCATTCTCATAACCCATATTTTTGTTCTTTCTTGTCTTGAAGATGTCTTGATAGTTACTCGAAATCTAATTGATGGAGGACTGATTTAACATTTTTCGCGTTTTCATTCTACATGTTGAAATGAATCGGAACAATAGATTTTACTTGGATTTTTTTTATATATGGAGATATATATATGTTGATGTATATGAGTCTGTATCTCAGCATGTCCGTATCTATGTTTCCCTACATAAATCGATGACAGTATTAAACTGTTTTTAAACTGTTGGTCTCTGAGCACATCGGAATAAGTGAAAATTTACAACGAACTTCCTCATCTCTCTCTCTCTCTCTCTCTCTCTATATATATATATATATATATATATATATATATATATATATAGAGAGAGAGAGAGAGGGAGAGAGAGAGATTTTCTCTATATATGTATGTATGTATGTATGTATCTATCTATCGATCTATATATATATATATATATATATATATATATATATATATATATATATATATATATATATATATGTATATATGTATGTATATATTTATATATATGTATTTAGATAGATAGATAGATAGATAGATAGATAGATAGATAGATAGTTTAACCAAATACCGTTCCAAATGCCGAGATTTGTCGAATAAATTGTTTACACGCAAAATGTTTATGTGAGGTAGACATCGGGTTTTTCTAAAAGCCCTTATCTACGAGAACAAAAGAAAATGGTCTTAATTCTTTCTTTTTGCATCGAAACCATGATGGACATAACACTGATTTCACTAATGCCACTCTAATTATAAAAAGAACATAATTCTTTAAGGAGAAAATACTTTGAAAACGTAAAAACCCACGCCTAAATCATTACATTAAATCGCCAACTTTATTTGAATCCATAGACTGTATCCCTTTTGCGAGTTAATATTTTTTTTACATTATGCATATTTATTGTTTGCTTAGAAATATTACGTCATGTTTTTTTTCTCTTTCGTTTGTTATCATTTATTGGAAACTTTATCTATTCCGTTTTTAGGGCATTTTTTGACAATTGTACTTAATGTTTGACAATTACGCAATAAATCAGTGTCAAGTCGAGACCAAGATGGAAACTGTTGGGGTTTTGATGAAGTTACTCTCGATTAATCACAATCCTCGACTGGCAGTAAATTCTCGAACAATTAATAAAAAATATAATAGAATATCCAGACATTAAGATCAAGTGTAGATCAAATATGGATCCGAATCCGAAAGGATTCGGATCCATAAAAAAAAAATAGGTAACGTATATCAATCTAGCATGTTTCACTTTTTTTAAAGCTTCGACAGAGATTGAGAGAAAACAAAACAACAAGACAGAAAACGCTTTACAATTATGTGTGGATCAATTCTCATTGGTTAAACAGTGTCACATGTATTAAAACCGTCGATAATTCCACTTGTATGTAGGTATGTGCAAATTCTTGTATGTCTAAATGAGCAGCGGATGGTAATATATATTTGGAATTGTGTGCGTATGTTTGCCGAGTTGTTTTTTTTTATCTTCACCTCTGTGCGGTCCATCCACGCACCGGGGAGTTGTAAGGTTCTAGTTTATGGCTCGACTGTTTAAGAATCTATTCCTTGTATTTGATATAAGTTCGAATGTTTAAGTATGGATTCAAAGAAAGTTGGCGA
>OZ038484.1:10808632-10838632 GCA_964036315.1 Acanthosepion esculentum | reverse complement strand
ATATATATATATTGATATATACATATATATATATATTATTATTATTATTATTATTATTATTATTATATATATACATATATATACTGTAATTCCTCATCTATAATACGCCTTCATCTATAATACGCACCCCTGAAATTGTGCTAAAAATGTGGGACAATGCTTCTACTCACGCATGAGACGCACCGTTTTGTTTGGTAATCAAACCCTATCAATTGTACCTCATCATTTTCAGTATAATTGTTTTAAACAGAATAATATTATTCTAATTTAGATTTAGGATAATTCATATTTTATTTTGCATTTGGAAGTATTGTTAGGTACATATGATTGTACTTGACATCCCTATGGGGTCGCAATCGCCGAATGTTAGTGTCAAATTTTTATATGTTTGTGGTGAATAGTCATTTCGTTACTGAAATCGACCTATGTAACGGCAATTTTTAAAAGATATTTTGTAGCTGGGTATAATACGCACCACTAATTTTCCTTTTTATTTTTTAGAAAAAAAAACGTATTATACATGGGGAATGACGGTATATAAAATAATGATTTTTTTGGTATTGATTACAAAAATATATCTCTTTAAGTTTTGCACTGCATTTTTTAGATTAAAAATATATTGTTTAGAGGTAGATAAATTATTAAAGAAAATACATACTATTATTCATATTTTAGTTGAATAATTTGATAGTGTAAACTTTAACGATAGAGGGCAATGCTGAATAGCTATCGAATAGTCACCCAATTTTGAGTAAATGAACAAACATCAGACTATATTGTGAAACACTGTCTCCTTATCTTTCTCATGAAAACACACAGACACATGTACGTCGAGAGAGAGAGAGAGAGAGAGAGAGAGAGAGAGAGAGAGAGAGAGAGAGAGAGAGAGAGAGAGAGAGAATGAAATAAACAATATTGGAGCTGCAGAAACCTCTCTTTTCAGCCATGACATGCCATCTACGCAGCCTTGAGGGTGATGGATTACGTTCACCCCCTACAAACGCTTTCCCACAGATGCAACGTCGCAAGGCGATTGTTAATGTATCGCTATTTTTATGGGAAATGTTCTGTCAAGTTCCATTATTTCTACCAGTTCAGACATTTACAGCCAGAACCCTCTCTGACAGTTACACAGTGGGAAATCATCCGTATTACCTTCGTATTCTTTTGGTAAGAAAAAAGTTCCCTTCCGAAATCTTCTTGGCTAGAACCGCAGCTTTTGAAACAGCCTCCCAAGAATATGCTTCCTCGACAACAACAATCCTAACCTCTTCAAGTCAACCATTATCTAACCTACATATCATCATAAGATAAAATTATTACATCCACAAAGCAAGACCATTCATCAAACCTCTACCTTGTGTTACTCTTTTGCAATTTATTGGCGAAACATTAGTGTAAAATAAACAAAGAGGGGGAAATTGAAGGCCAAGTCAATATATTTTTGAGGTATTAATGTAAAAAACAAAATATGCGGATTTTTTTTTTAGCCTGATGTCAAAATATTTCTGTATGAAAGAGTGTTGTGGCATGAAATATATTTTGTCTTAAGAATAATCTTGTAAAGAAAGAAAAGGACAAATAGGAAAGGAAAGAAATTTGGAAATGAAAAATGAAAGATAGAAAAAAAAAACGACAAATTTATGACATCCCTTGCGTTAAAGAAAATATAAAATATGAAAAAGTGAAGAAAAATTCTTAGAACGAGGGGGAGATGGAAAGATAAAAAACAAAAAAATTATTAAGAAAGAAAAAGCCAAAAAAAAAAAAGAAAAGAAATCGAAAACCAAGCAAAAAAAAAAATCGACAAAAAAGCAACAACAAAAAATAAAAAAAACCCTTTAAAACAGTAAAAATATAAACAATAATACAAAAAGATCTCTCTCGGAACAGCAGGGAGAGTGGAAAAGTGTCACTTTAAGGTGAGACTTTTCCCGTTTAGCAATATCTTATGTCGCTTACAAGGCTTTATTCTTTTCATTATCATCTTCTTTTCTAATCGTTATCCATTATCTGTATTTTACCATGATACTTGCCCCGGGGATATTAAACACGGACTGACCACTCCTCAATAATTTTCTCTCTCACTCGGCAGATATGCAACACACACACACACACACACACACACACACACACACACACACACACACACACTGGTGAATGTCACTCACGCATACATATGTTCAAGAAAGATTTTCACTGCATTTATATGCTGTGTTTAGTAGCATTCATATACGCAAATTTTGTTAATCGGTTAGACGTGCAAATTAAATCAAATAAATCAACAAAACGCAGTGCATTACAGAAAGAAAAGGAAGTAATATTAGTTTATAAATGACACATTAATTAAATAACACATTATTTAAATGACACATTATTTCAATGATTGAAACATTCCTGTGAAGAAGCATTTACTTATGATCCTACAATGATTATAACATTAAATACAATTTTAATTATCCAGCAATCATCACACATGGAGAGACAAACGTACGGGTCGGAATGAGCAAGTAATTTCCACCGAGGCATCTATTTTGTGAAGTAGACTCCCCGAACTCGACTGTCTTGAACTTTTCAAGTAAAACTCCAATAGTTATCAATCTTCCCTATCCTAATACTTAATTTAATAATATTTATCTATCTTTCCGACCCTAATAATTAATTTAGTAATAGTTATTTAACTTCCCTATCCTAATAATTAATTTAATAATAGTTACCTATCCTCCCTACACTAATAATTAATTTAATAATAGTTATCTCCCTTCCCTACACCAATAATTTATTTAATAATAGTTATCTATCTTCCCTACCCTAATAATTAATTTAATAATAGTTACCTATCTTCCCTACCTCAATAATTAATTTATTAATAGTTATCTCTCTTCCCTAATATATAATTTAATAAAAGTTATCTATCTTCATAGCCCTAATAATTTTCACTTCCAAAAATCTTCACTTTTTCTCATATCCCTTCCCATTTATTATATCCATTTTAATAGTAACCTTCTATCTGAGTGGCTTTTGAGCCTGGTTTGGTTGATATTTATTATATAACAGGCAAACACACACAGATAGATATACTCTGAAGTTGGAGGCGGGACTGAATATAATACTAATTAGTGAAGTGATAAAATTTATATGGCGTTTTCTTTTTATTGATAAAGCTTCCATTATTTATAGACTTTTTTGCATGTGGATCAAGCTATTATGTTTGTATGATCAATGCCTATGTTGTGGATGGATTTTGGTAGGTCTCGTTGTGTATTTAAATGAGAACTGAGCTATATAAAGCATTTCAAAAATCAATTTCAGTAAATGGAACACATATTTTTCAGAGACTTTTTTAATTTGCCGTTTTGCATTTACCAACATTACACCGATATTGTCTAATATTCGTTCAATGTATTAGACGTGTAATCGTTACATGCGTTCTGGAATCATAATGTATGATCGTCATAATAGCGGAGAGACTTATAAAAATCTATAAGGATGGATATTCATGTTTCAGAGGCTACGCGATAGATAAGAGATCGATTTGGATTTCTAGAAAAAAACTTTCATTATTTAGGCAAGATATTGGAATAATCTCTATCTATAAAATGCAGGATGTGTGTGTCTGTGTGTAACGAATGCACGGCCGCAATTTCCGACGGATTTGCATCAAAATTTACATTCACGTGCTCCAAATTATTGAAAAGGCCAAGACCGATGTTGCATTTCCCAACTCCCATCGATAGCGGAAATAATCGATTTTTTCATGCTTCTACGGCAGTTTTCATGTAGTTTGCAGCCATTTTCTACTAGCCAGAGTGAGAGCCTATAGCTGGCTACCACGAATGTTAACTAGCATGCCAGCATGCAAAAAAATCGATAGCTGCATTTGTCACAAGTGGGAAAAATTTAAATCTGCATGGCACTTTACTTCAATTGGCTCATTCACTTGCTTAAACTCAACGTTGATTCTGATTCCGCAGAACTGGGTTGGGTGTGAAAAAGTAATTGCTGTTAACATTCTTTTTTCATTCGGTTCTTCCAGTTACGAGTCCTTTTTTAAAGCTGATCGTTTTGTGTTCGTTTTGTTTAATTCTTTTTTCGTAACAGATTTAATGTTTAGTATAGAGCTTAGAAAAAAATCGCAGTGTGAGAAAGCAACATCAGCACGGCAAAGGGCACTCCTTTAAAGTCAAGGAAGGGCAAAAATATATTATGTCAAGTGATAGCGATTGCTGTATGAGTCGTACGATTTTGAATCAAGTACGGGCAACGCCGGGCCATGCTGCTAGTTCTGTTTATATACACCGGGGGTAATCCGCCTACATACGGACAGAAAGCGAAATGAAATTTTTTTAAAAATAAAGATGTTTCTCCTCAACGGATATGTTTCATCCTTATAGTGAGGAAAAGAAAACTATATGACTTACCACACTTGCTTAATGGTGCGCAAAATCATAGCAACAGGAAACGCAGATGGTAACTCTTCGATAGGGTAATAAGGGGAAGTGGGAAGAAAGGATTAGACATATATTGTAAGAAAATTATTTTATTGTCCTCAAGAAGAATAGCTCAAGATATGTCCTACAAAGTGGAGATGTGAAAATCAAGCATTTAAGTATTTGGGGAGTGTTTTAACAAAAGGCGGGAAACGTGACAGGAAAATGCGAAGGTGCCTTGGAATAGCGAAATATAACTTCTAAAAATTAGCAAAGTATTAAGAAACAGGAATATTTCGTTAGAAAATAATGTCGAATTGCTACCAGATTCTCTATAAGGCAGTCAATCCTGTAAGATTTTCGTGCAGACGAAGAGGCAACTGAGATATATTTCTAGAAAAGAATTCGGAAAATGCCGCTGAGGGAATATAAGGCAGGGAGAAATTCAGGAAAATGAAAAAAAAAATTAGGACATTGAAGTTAAAAATCATAAAGATTTTTTAACGATTTGGCAAGGCCCTTAGCATTGAAGTGGAAAACTGACAGTCAGCCTACAATGTTGATTACTATATCAAACCCATATACTTACATACTTACATACATACATACATACATACATACATATCTATATATATATATATATATATATATGTGTGTTTATATAAATATATATATATGTATATGTATGTATATATATATGTATATATGTATATATATATACATATATATAAACATACATATACATATATATATATTTATATAAACATATATATATATATATATATATGTTTATATAAATATATATATATGTATATGTATGTATATATATATATGTATATATATATGCACATATATATGTATATATGTATATATATATACATATATATAAACATATCTGCACATATATATATATATATATATATATATATATATATATATATATATGTATATATATATATATATATATGCATTTGCATACATATATATATGTATATATGTGTGTGTGTGCGTTTGTATGTGTGTATGTGTGTGTGTGTGTGTGTGTGCACACACAGAGGAGGATTGAAAATTAACTCACTATTTTATGTATGATGGACCCTCTGTCTTGCAAAAATTATAGTTAATAGGGAATGTCCATCATTCATAAAATAGGAAGTTACAATCACTCATAGAGATAGATAGATCGATAGATAGATAGTCTGTAGATACCATTCAAGCAGGAAGCAGACTCTCGTAATTCAGTGTTGAAATATTTCCCACATTGTTTATATTTATATATACTCAATCACGTATTTGTGCATGTCTACCTTATCAATATAGCATAAATGTCATCATATATCTATCTCTCTCTTTCTCTCTCTCTCTCTCTTTCTCTCTCTCTCTCTCTCTAAATATATATATATATATATATATATATATTTAGAGAGAGAGAGAGAGAGAGAGAGAGAGAGAGAGAGAGAGAGAGAGAGAGAGAGAGAGAGAGAGAGAGATTTATTCCCAAATTCTCGCTTGACAAGGAAGCGGGTCCAGACGCCTTAACTCTTCATAACTTAAAAAATTATGTTAGGGGTCTCGGCTCTCGCTTTTGAAACATGAGAACTCTTATGTAGCGGAGGAATCATATTTTTAAAAACTAAAAATATTATTATATTATATATATATATATATATATATATATATATATATATATATATATATATATATATATATATATATATATATATATATATATATATATATATATATGGGTTCGAAGAAAAGTGTATGCAGGTTTGATCACTATAAGCAGGTTTGATCACTATATTGTCATTGGGACTTTCGATGATATAGGACGGTAGATGAAAAAGAGAAAAACTCCATGGATATCTAGTAAAACACTTGTACCCATTAAAATGACGCACATGCGCGCGCACCCCTCACACAAATACTATATATATATATATATTCTGATGTGTATTAAACCAATTGCTTATCTTTCAATATTTCAGTATTACTGCAAAAGCGTGCGTGCAAAGTGTGGCGTGTCTCCGTGTCTGCGTGCCCATCAACAGCGAACGATCATCCCATTCGTTCCCTACCCGTATTTGTTTGATCTACCCCATGGCCTGACCACCCTTCACCTCGAGCCTAATCCAGACCCACTTTTCTCCTACATATTCCTTTCACTTTTTTCTTTTTGTCTTTTCCTTTCTCATTCTCCTACCACACGCCCATCCTTTTTTTTCCTGTGATGTCCATCTCTAACGATTCCTCATCCCACCGAGCAGACTCCGTCCGTCCGGCTGCCCAAACATCTCCAAACCCCAAACCTCAGCCCCTCCTTTTCTCAACCCACCTTACACCCATCCTTATTTTCTTGGTGTCTGCCCCCAAATCCACCAGATCTAGACTGCACCCTCGTCACATTTACCTTCTTGGTCATACGTTACGTACCTTACCCTCCTAAACTGCGTCCCCCCTTATGTTAAAAGTCTCCCCCCCAACTTCCTCCCATATCCACTTCCTTCGCCTCGTCATTTGCGTCGCCCTTCTCCTCCTTTGGTTTATGGTTCAAACCTTCTTCATCCCTGGACTTTCAGACATGATTATTTTTTTTCTTTTCCCACCAATATCCACCAGACTTGACTTGCTGGCCACGCGACAACTTTCATCTTATCACTCTGACAACGGCTTCCCACTCGCCATAGTTTTCTTCTTTTTTTGTGTCTTTTTTTTGTTGTTGTTCACACACTCATTTTCTGTCATCTCTATATGATTTGCTTTCTTAAACTCTGAATAAAAAGAAGGAGTGGATTTTAAAGTAGATTATTTTCTCCTCTCCTTCTACCACATTGTTTTATTTATTTACTTCTTTTTTTTCTTCTCGTTACTTTTCTTTCTAAATTTGCTTTCTCTTCCTCTTCGGCGATCCGCCATTTCCATATTTTTACCCTCACCGTTCTTTTACAGTTGTTCTATATTTTGCATCCTTAAATTTCATCATCATCATCATCATCATCATCATCATCATCATCATCATCATCATCATCATCATCATCATCTTTCTTGTTATTATTATTATTATTAGTAGTAGTAGTATTATTAGTATTATTATTCTTTTCTTCTTAGTAGTATTATTAGTAGTTAATAGTAGTAATTATACTTAGTCTTTCTTTTTTCTCTATCTCTCTCTCTCTCTCTCTCTCTCTCACTTTTCCTTCTCCTCCCAGTTCTGTCAAGTCATCCTATTTTTTTCTCTCGTTCTATTTTTTGTCTTTCATTTTACATCGTCTTGTTATCATTGTCCAACTCGTCTCCATTTTGCACCATTATCTTCCCATTATCATCACCCACTTTCTCTCCTTCAGCCAAGATTTTACTTCTTTCTTCTTTCTTCTTCTTCTTCTTCTTCTTCTTCTTCTTCTTCTTCTTCTTCTTCTTCTTCTTCTTCTTCTTCTTCTTCGTCTATTCTTTTATTGCTTCATATGCCTTTTCGCCCCCCTCCGTTTTATTTATTCCTTTTTCATTCTAATTTTCTCAACCTTAACGAATTCTCTTGACTTCTTCACCCTCTTGGCCTCCGTAAAACTTATCTCTCCGTTTAGGCTTCTTTATTTCTATCTACTCTACTCGATACTCCTTTTAACTCCTTTCTCTTACTCCTGTTAGCCACTAAAAATATTCCAAAAATACTTATTCATTTCCCTTCTATTGATGCTTTCATTATTTCCTTATCGTTTCACTTTATTTCCTTACTGTTCATCATTTCTTTTCATCTCAATTTGCTGTTTCATTTTTTGCGCCTTTTTTTCTTCTTTTTCATTCCTTTTCTTTAAACTCTATGTACGTTTAACTCAAACCTTATTTTAAACGATTTTATTTTAATTCATTTTGTTTTTTCGAACATTTTTCTTTCTCTTTGTATTATTTCTTCGTAATGTCATATTCTTTATTTTCCCTGCCGTTCATGATAATTTGGGATTTTATCTTTCTACATCTTTTAGTTACTTTTCTTTTTTGCTATTTTTCACTTCTTTTCTTTCCTTTTTAAATTTATTTTATTTTTAAATCATTGTTTTCTCTTTTTCGCTTTCTCATGCTTTTGTCTTCTTTTAGTGGTTACATACTTTTTCTTTTTGTTTCACACTTTCTTTTGTTTTCTCTTTCTTTCCCTTTGTGTCTCTCATGCTTTTTGCGTGTTTTAATTTGGATCATTTGACCTTTTTTCCCCTTTTTTCTTTCTTTCTTGTTTATTTTATTTCTAGTGCTTTCTTTCTTTCTTGTTTTTTCTTTCTTTCTTTCTTCTTTTCTTGTTTATTTTATTTCTAGTGCTTTCTTTCTTTCTTGTTTTTTCTTTCTTTCTTTCTTTCTTTCTTTCTTGTTTATTTTCTTTCCAGTGCTTTCTTTCTTTCTTCCTTTCTTTCTTTCTTTCTTTCTTTTATTTCCATACTCGTTCCTTGACTTTTTCTTGATGTATTTATGTATTTACTTGTTTATTTCATTTCCCTTTGATTTCTTTTCTTTTCAATAATCTTTCTTGATTTCTTTCATTCCTTTCAATATTCATTTCATCCATTCATCTTTCTTTCTTTCTTTCTTTCTTTTCTTTTTCTCTATCTTTTTGTTTCTTTCTCTACCACCTTTCTCTTTCTTTCTTTCTTTTCTCTTTCTCTATCTTTTTTCTTTTTTTCTTTACCACCTTTCTCTTTCTTTCTTTTCAATATTCTTCCTTTCTTTCTTTTCTCTTTCTCTATCTCTTCTCTTTCTCTATCGTTTTTCTTTCTTTCTCTACCACCTTTCTCTTTCTTTCTTTCTTTCTTTTCAATATTCTTCCTTTCTTTTCTTTATTCTTTCACTCACTCTTTTTTGTTTCCTTTCATTATTCTCTCTATATTTCATACATTTCCTAGACAGGCTTTCTTTTCAAAAGTCTTTATTTGTTTGCTTGTATATTTATGTGTTTGTTTCTTTATTTCTTTTTGCTTTCTTTTTCCTTAGTTTGTTTCTTTCTTTTTCTCTCTTTTCTTTCTTTCTTTTTTCTTTCTTTGTTTTCATTATTCTTTCATTATTCTCAGTATTTATTCTTAATTTCAACTGTTCCTTCTTTTTTATCATTATTTATCTTATCGGGTAACTTAACTTCTAACATCTTATTTTGGTTAAAAAAAAATCTTTGAATTTCTGTTTTTCACCAAACCTAATTCGTTCATGATCAAGTTTGTCGATTCCTTCTTCATCCTTTCCTTCTTCGACCTCATTTCACTGTTTGGTTCAATTCGCTTATTCGTTTTCCAGACCCTCTCCGTTTTCATTTTCCGTCAAAAGCTTTGCACCAGTCCCTCTCCGATAATCTTTTTTTTATGCATTAAGTCGGTGTAATCGGCCGCGGCGTCTTCAAAGACACAAGTGATTGCTTTGCTCACATCATTATCCCCACCCCATCCTCTTACACTATTCTTTTGTCTACTCCTATTCCTCTTTTTCGCGCTATCATCATCAACATCACCCCAATCATTCTCATACTTTTTATACTACTCCTAATACCGACCTTTTCCTCATCCAATTATTCTCTTCACTAATATCATCATCATTATTAAATTTTGCTTTCATCAGTGATTACTTCTTCTTCTTCTTCTTCTTCTTCTTCTTCTTCTTCTTCTTCTTCTTCACCAGCTTCTTCTTCTTCCTCTTCTTCTTCTTCTTCTTCACTACTACTACTACTACTACAAATGCTACTTCTTTATTAAATTCTAGTTCCCTCAGAAATTTCTTCTTTTTTCTTCTTTTTCCTCTTCTTCGTTTATGAAATTTTGTTTTTTCAATACTTTGTTCATCTAGTTTTCTCTTCTTCCTCCTCTTTTTCTTTTTCTTCTTCTTCTTTACGAGCTTCTTCTTTCTCACCAGTTTCTTCTTTTTCTTCTTTTTCACCAGCTTCTTCTTTCTCACCAGCTTCTTCTTCTTCTTCTTCTTCTTCTTCTTCTTCTTCTTCTTCTTCTTCTTCTTCTTCTTCTTCTTCTTCTTCTTCTTCTTCTTCTTCTTCTTCTTCTTCTTCTCCAGCTTCTTCTTCTTCTTCTTCTTCTTCTTCTTCTTCTTCTTCTTCTTCTTCTTCTTCTTCTTCTTCTTCTTCACCAGCTTCTTCTTCTTCTAGTGCTCCCTCTTCTTATATATATATATATATATATATATATATGCATTGTTAACACATTTGATTCATTTCATCATCTTCTTTCTTTGCTTCCTCATTACTTTATGAGAATCATACTCATCTTCAATCTATCATTATTTTCCTTTTACACATCAACATTTTCGTCCATCAACATGTTCCTCATCAAGCCAAGCCAAATTATCTCCCATTCCATCGTCTCAGCTTTATTATCGTTGCTCATATTATATCTCTCCATTTCTCTCTCACTCTCTTTCCCTCTCTCTCTCCCTCTCTCTCTATCTCACACTCTCTTTCTTCATTGTCCGAAAATATCCAGATGTTCAAAGAAATATTCCGGTCTGCGACAATGACGATCACTTCCTGTGTAAGCTTTATGTAAATACAATTTATTGGAATATCTTGTAGACAAAGTCAAAGTAATTAACCTAACGCACATTCAATCAGTAATATTTACATGCATTAAACTTCTTTAAAACTTTTCCAAAATCACAATAATTTTATCTTAATGGTTTATGTTCATTATGTAGGTGTGCATTCTATCCGTTTTGATACAAACTTATACAGGGTACGATGTGTAAATTGTCGCCATTTTATATTTTTAGCTTCGCGCATGTGCGTTGTTTGGTTTGGTTTGGTTTGGTTTACGGTATATCAACCTCAATGGGTTATTTAAAGCCGACAGGATTTTTATTGCTGGTAATATTTTATTTCAAAAATGTATTGCTGGCAATTATTTCTTTTCAAAAATGTATTGCTGGTAATAACTTTTTTCCAAAAATGTATTGTTGATAATATTTTTTTTCAAAAAAATATTGCTGGTATTAAAACGTATTTTTATAGTTTCAGTGTTTTTCCCCTTTTGAGGGTTAACTATTTGCCCATAGTTGGGATCCTAACAGTTGCTACCACCCCGGGTCAGGGTGGACCTGCGAATACCAATTAATTGGTTTCACGCTCCTCAAAACATCCTGATCAAAGAAAGGCCTTGCTGTCGGATGTAGCTTATCGTCTTACCCAGGACGCGGATGTAGTTTATCTTCATACCTAGGACGGGTGCGGTGCTTGTTTTTGATTTTGTGGACTGCATAGTATTGTAACGTTACTTGGGCACGATCTGTGAGAAAAAAGAACACGCTGACGCAATTCACTCCTCCAGAAATTGGGAAACGGCATGCTGTACTGCTTGTTATTCGCACCGGAAGCTGCAATACGAACATTTCAGAGTGGTTGGCTCAAAATTTGAGGACAATGCAAAGGATTCGGAACATGTGAGCAATGATAGCGGACACCCGTTTTCGAATATGACCATCGTTACATGCTTCAAACGGATATGGACCTTTAAACCGAGCTAATTCAAAACCACTGAGATATATTGAATGTATGGGGAACTCATAGCTTTGACTATAATGACGGGTTAAAGACATTCCTTCACTTGCGCAGATTGGCAAGTTGTGCGTCTCTTGCAGAAAGTCTTAAAGTAAATTGTTTGATGACATTTTACATACATGAAACTTCTTGAAATTTATGATTTATTTCGGCATTCTATCTATATATGATAATCATTATTTTTAGTCGGTAGTCGTGTTTCAGATACTATCCATGTATTTATTTTTCTTATAAAGTGGAATTAATAGCAACCGGCCTAGACCGAGAAGTCTTACTAAAGAAAAAAAATGTGCCTCTTGACAGAAATCGAACCCTATTTGCATCAGGGAATCTACTCATATATTCGAGACAATTAGACCACTGGTTAAGATCGAAATTGGTAGCGGCATCCCTGATAGAAAAAAGAGATACAGGTGTGATTCATGTTGGGTTTCACAATCTTGTCTTCGTAGGATTTCTCGTTCTAGGCCAGTTGTTTAACATTTGTTTATAGTAATAGTCTGGTTGTTTTTGTTTAGGGACATATCGACCTCTATGTGTTATGTTAATACCGAAATCGAAATATTTTACACAATTTTATGGTTTCAACTACAGATAATTTAAACATAATTTTATACTTTCAGGGTAAAGGCATGTTTTGTTTTTAGATATATAGTTGATAGATGATAAAACATTTTGCTGGTAATTTTACTATAAAAATCTATTTTATACTTTCCTATCGAACCAAAAAACTGGGACCCTATCATGTGCTACTATCTCGGTTCAGGGTGTACCTGGGAAAAAACAGCAATTAAGACGTGATTCCACGCTTCTCAAAACCTCTAATCTCTAGATCAGACGTCTTCCTGCCGGATGAAGTATATCGTCATACACAGGACTAATTTATAGTAATAATAATAATAATATATATATATATATATATATATATATATATATATATATATATATATATATGTGTGTGGGGGGGTAGGTAAATGAGATAACTAGATATTAGCGTCCGTATCCGCGCGTGCAGGCGAGCATACGCTGGTAAATAAATAAATAATTACCAAATTTAGCCAAGAGGTATAGATATAATAATGCTCAATGTGATTAGACAGAGCTAAGAAATAAATGTTAATAAACGCACATAAACCTACGATTGGTTTCCGATCCGAGTTTCGTTGCTTACCCAATTCATCGGGCACCAGATATAAAAAATAGATGTTCATGGGATGGACGCTGATTCATAGTTTATAATTAAAATAGCACAAAAATAGTAGAAAAGCAATATATATATATATATATATATATATATATATATATATATATATAGAGAGAGAGAGAGAGAGAGAGAGAGAGAGTGAGAGAGAGAGAGAGAGAAAGAGAGAGAGATAGATAGATAGATAGATAGATAGATAGATAGATAGATGTGTGTGTGTGCGTGTGTGAAAAATAATATAGCTATTTATCAAGAAAGCAAAACTGATACAATGAAAAATATTCTCTTGTATATTTCGAACTTAAATAGGCTCTTGAAAAATATGTTTTGTAGTTCTTTTTTTTTCCCCTTATTTATGGAATCATTCCGGCTACATTTAAAATCTACGTCGTTATTGTCGTGTGTTCGACAAAGGAAAAGATTCAAAATCACTAGAATGTTTTCAATGAAATTTTCGCCTCATTCTTCAATAAAATTCTACGATGTTTAACCAATGCTGGCAACTAAATCTGTCACTGCCCTTCCCTCTTTTCATGGACACGAATTTTCTGGAATTCTCTTCAGTTTCGTAATCTCCCAATACTCTCTACTCCTTCCCTCTGCTTCTCTGTAAAATAAGTCAGTACATACATTGTCCCATTTCCACATCTGGCACCTACTGATTTTACTGATTTTTTTTTCTGAAATTGTTCAGTTAGATCTTACATCGGAAGGATCTCAGTCATGCGTCCTTCTCTATGCCACAAGCAGGCATGGCATCGTTTTTGAGAGAAAGTGGCCTGTCTTTCACGCGCGGCTTGCTCGTTTCCTCTTCCTTTCTCTCCTGTCTTTAGCGATAGTCGTTTCCATGTCGTTCGCATGTGATGGTGACAATTTTGATGATCTCATCGTCTCTCCAACCAAAAAAAAACAAAAAACACTACACCGGAGTTGGATGACCACCGCGACGACATGTTCCGCCATGTTCTATATTAATGCCTCGCAGAAAGTACTTGGCACATTAGCTTTAAGACGCATGCGCATAGAAATGTGTGTTTAAAAATATATATATATATATATGACAATGGAAGTGGTTTTTCTTTTATTTATTACTGATAAGCACAAGCGATAATAAACAATTCTTTATTTTTATATATTTAAATTTATATAAAAGTAGGCATTTTGACAGGTAATTACACGCGTACCTGTATTCAGCTAACGTATATATATATATATATATATATATATATATATATATATATATATATATATATATATATATATATATATATATATTAACGCATAAATTTAATTCATACACATACAGTTCTGTTCGATAAAAGTGACTCACCTGATTTTTTTTTACTAAATGCTCTCTTCTCCGATGAAACGAAGGTTGAGCTAAATTCAAAGGATAAGCGATCTAAAATCCGAAGAAAAAGCTTTGAAAGCTCTTTGAATTTAGCAGTAAGTACTGTCAAGCATCCCTTCAGTATAATATTCTGGGGATGCTTTTCTTTTCATGGAACTGGTTTCTTAAAACCTATTGAAAAGACCCTCAGGAGCGAGCAGTACATGAGAATTTTAGAGTCTTGTCTGCTCCCTTCTGCTGAAAGGGTGTATGTAAATCGACCCCACCAAGCTCATTTTATGCAGGATAAGGCTCCTTGTCACAAATCAAAATTGATGAAGGAATACTTTGATGAGAAAGAGGTGAGTGTTATGACATGGCCGCCCCAATCTCCTGACCTCAACCCCATAGAAAACATATGGAGGATTATAACGTACAGCCTCTTGAGAAAGCAGTTGAGCAACAAAGAGGATTTGATTGTGAATTTCATATCCGAATGGAATTCAATGCTTGGAGATGAGATTTGCCAGAACCTAATTAAGTCAATGCCAAAATGGACTGAAAAGTTTATTCAAAATAAAAGAGGACCTATAGATTATTAGATATTTCGAACTATATTACCTGTTATTAATAAATCATACCTCTATTATTCTTTCCTTAAAGCTGTTCGGTTATGTTTCTATTGATTAGTGAGTCACTTTTTTTTCACAGAGTTTTTCCCTTAATGTCATTTATATCCAAACTTATAATTATCAATCTATATTATAAACTTATCAATCTATATTATAAACTTATCAATCTATATTATAAACTTTTTTACTAGGTGGTTCGGTAAGGTGTCTTTATATTAGTAAGATTAAAAATTAGTTTTACCCCGAAAACAATAGGCGAAATAATTTTTAAGCAAAAAAAATCAGGTGAGTCACTTTTATCGAAGAGCTCTGTATATACAATCCTGGTCGCAATTATTGGCATCCAGTACATAAGTTCGAATATCAACGTCAACTTCCGTAATTTCAATCTAAGCTTACATACGTAAAGCGGTCGATCTCGCAGTGATTTATAATGTTAAGATTTTATATTTCCTGTACAGTTTTAATTTATTTTTTTTATTTGCTCGAAACAAAGTATGCTAGATTTATACATGATTAAAATATTTAAAATATATAGTTTTTTTTATACAAGTCATGCTCAAAATACTTGTTCTACAATATATTTTATATAGTATTTATGCTTTAGTATACATTAAAATTGAAACAGCTAAATATCTTCTTTACGTTGTAGTAGTTATTGTTTCAGACTTCGTTATCTCATTTACGGTTGCGTGCCATTAGAAATTGCTTGGCGTGCCCCGTCCGGCACGGGTGCCTATGTGGTCGACACCTGGTTTACAGCATTGTCAACTACAAGATATCTCGTGCCTGGCATTTTCTGATACATTTCCCTCTGCAGGCGCCAACAACTTGTTTATTCGCAGTGATAATTTCAGAGTAAAAACAACGTTAAGACTTGAAGGTATGAATCTGATGGCTTATTTTAGCTCTTATAAGATGGCGTTTGAAGTTTGATTTGCCGATAGCTGTGAAAGTTTTAATATCAAATAGGATGCAGTTTTTGATTTCAAAATAAAGTTCGTCTTCGTTCCGATTTAATTTCGTATCATTTCCTTACTTCCCTAAATCAATCGTATACCCCGGATTTATTAGTTGCGTTACCTCCGTCATTTAGGGCGATGCATTCTTGTGTATTTTCTCGACAATTTTGCAGTAATCTATCTATCTATCTATCTATCTATCTATCTATCTATCTATCTATCTATCTATCTATCTATCTATGTACATTATTTGGGCTTGGAATGTAAACTCCATGAATTTGTCTATTTAGCTGGTAAAATAGAATATTTTATATTTATTTATCCGATTAATCCAGTTATCTTTCTTTCTTTCTTTCTTTCTACCTATCCAGGCCCGTGTCTATGCTCTGTGAGGACATTCAATGAATATAACTATTTGGGTTTTTATCTATCTATCTATCTATCTATCTATCTATCTATCTATCTATCTATCTATCTCTCTCTCTCTCTCTCTCTCTCTCTCTCTATATATATATATATATATATATATATATATATATATATATATATATATATGTATGTATGTATGTATGTATAGGGTACGACGGGTAAATTGTCGTCACTTTACATTTTGAATTTCATACATGCACAATGTTTGTTTTTTATTTTGTCGCAATTCCGTCCGCCAGAAATTTGAAAACAGCATACTGAACTTCTTGGCATTCGCGCCGGAAGTGTTTTAGGTCTTCTATCAAATAGTGCAGGGTATACGAAAAGAGTTAGATGAGTCTAATGGTGATTCTAAGGGTGATTACAAATGTGTTTGGAGTGATCACTAGAGATGGCGACATTATACCTCCATCCATCTTCTGAGGACTTATCCGACAATAGACTGGAGTCGAAAGAGACGAAAGAAAAAAAAATGCGAGTTAACCCACGGCAGATATATTTACATATTCCCTGTTTTGCCGGTAGTCAATGTTATGTCGCTGATAAAAAAATAAAAACCGAAACGTTCATTTCTAAGACTGGAAGCTTCTTCCCACTTGTCGTGAGGCAATCTTGATACATCAATTTTTATTTATCTGTTTTCTGTCATATTGCGATTTACTTAGTTGTTTCCACGAATATAATGTACGATGTGGCAAGAAAATGCAAGCTTCAAGAATATTTCCCCCCCCCCAAAAAAAAAACATTGCACGAGCGAATTGATTCCAGTCAACTGAAATGTGATTGACTCATTTTGACACGTGTTTCTTCGTTGTCTCGGACTGTCTGGAAGGAAGCATGCACGTGGCTCTGGGTGTAGCAGACCGCATCCATCAATCATAGAATCGCAACATCAACCTCTTTTAATCTCCATTTGAACATTTTAGAGAATGACCATTTCTCTCTTTGTCTTTTTCTTTTATGTTGTCGTTGGTTTATTGATTTATTTTATTTATTTCACGAGTTCCATTCTTGGAAAGAGAATTCTTTTTTTCGTTTTTCATTTCCGATTTCTCTTTTTATATCTTTACGTTTTTCGTTTTTCGTTTTCTTTTTAATTCATTTTCCTTTTTTTATTTCTTACATAGTTTTTCTTTATTCTTTCTTTCCACAAAATGCATTACTTAATATTTTCTGTTTTTCTGTAATTCCATCTTTTTGCTATATTTTGATTGTCTTTCTTTTACTTCCTCCCCTTCTTTCTTTCTTTCTTTCTTTCTTTCTTTCTTTCTTTCTTTCTTTCTTGCCTGTTTGCTTTCTTGCTTACTTTCATCTTCATTTATTTCCTACTTCCTTGCTTGTCTTTCTTGTTTGTTTACTTTCTTTTTTCCTTGCCTGCTTGCTTTCGTTATTGCTTTCTTTTTTTTCTTGCTTGCTTTCTTTCTTACTTTCATCTTCATTTATTTCCTACTTCCTTGCTTGTCTTTCTTTCTTGTTTGTTTACTTTCATTCTTCCTTGCCTGCTTGCTTTCGTTATTGCTTTCTGTCTTTCTTTCTTTCTTTCTTTCTTTCTTTCAGTCAGATTATCGCAATCATAGAACAACCTAAACGAAAAATGATTTGATTTCATATCACCTTATGAAAAACAAAGCTAACTACAAAACACAACGAAACATCGCACATTTGAATAGTTTTCTCATCATAAACAGGAATACTGTCGTATTTAACTTACTATGCTTCTACGCCTGTACAAATCGCTTTTAGAGAAATATCACTTGCAATGTTCAAATCGAAGGCTTCATTTACTTTTACGTCCTGTTTATAGAATAAGGACTTAATTCTGTTCAACGAGATTTGACGATAAGTTAGCATTTCCTTATCTATATAAAAGCCTGTTTTGAAAACAAAATTATAAGTGATTTCCGTTTTAAAGACATCATGCGTCGGAAGCAACATCTGTCAGTTCTCTATTCCCAATAACAAATATTTTACTGCAAAAGAAATGCGATAGATTAATCAGTCATCACTGCAGCTTATGAATGGGGGTGGTGAAGTGGAGGAGAAAGGCTAGATCAATTCGTCAATTCTTGTTGGACATTCGAGGAAATCATAGCAACAGACAAGTGATTGTGGCTTTTATTGTTGAGCATCCATAAGAAGTAGTAGTAGTAATATTATTTATAATTATAATGATGATAACATCAATATCTAGCGATTATCTGAAAAAATAGCAAGCATCAATACTTGAATGAATGTCGTTAGCTATAAATACTAGCATTTATATGTACACCACCCGGCAAACACACACACATACATACATGTATATAATGAAATAAGGAACAAGAAGGAAGTTTTATAAACTGACACGCTTCTTTATTTACTTAATAAATATTTATTTAATAAATAGCTAATCCTCCTACATTTCTAAAGCATTCCTACTTGTTCTTATATTATCATTCCGTCCGATTTAATCCATATTCAAAACATACATATATCAGTATCTGTCTATATTTCTGAGATGAGGTATTATGTACATTATTTACATTATCTGTCTATATTTCTGAGATGAGGTATTATGTACATTATTTACATTATCTGTCTATATTTCTGAAATGAGGTATTATGTACATTATTTACATTATCTGTCTATATTTCTGAGATGAGGTATTATGTACATTATTTACATTACCTGTCTATATTTCTGAGATGAGGTATTATGTACATTATTTGCATTATCTGTCTATATTTATGAGATGAGATATTATGTACATTATTTACATTATCTGTCTATATTTCTGAGATGAGGTATTATGTACATTATTTGCATTATCTGTCTATATTTATGAGATGAGATATTATGTACATTATTTACATTATCTGTCTATATTTCTGAGATGAGGTATTATGTACATTATTTACATTATCTGTCTATATTTCTGAGATGAGGTATTATGTACATTATTTGCATTATCTGTCTATATTTATGAGATGAGGTATTATGTACATTATTTACATTATCTCTCTATATTTATGAGATGAGGTATTATGTACATTATTTACATTATCTCTATATTTCTGAGATGAGGTATTATGTACATTATTTACATTATCTGTCTATATTTCTGAGATGAGGTATTATGTACATTATTTGCATTATCTGTCTATATTTCTGAGATGAGGTATTATGTTCATTATTTAAATTATCTGTCTATATTTCTGAGATGAGGTATTATGTGCTTTTTTTTACATTATTCGGACTATTGTCCTCATCCTTGTCGCCATATTTATTAACACGTTTCGGCCGTTGTATGCTCCGGCCTTGTTCAGGTGGTTGGAATGTGGAACTCAACCCTTTATTTCGCTCACTGGAGTAGACTCTCAATTCTCATCTCCAAGCATTGAATTCCATTCGGATATTAAATTCACAATCGAATCCTCTTTGTTGCTCAACTGCTTTCTCGACAGCCTGTACTTTATAATGCTCCATACGTTTTCTATGGGTTTGGTGTCAGGAGATTGTGGCGGCCATGTCATAACACTCACCTGCTTCTCATCAAAGTATTCTTTCATCAGTTTTGATTTGTGGCAGGGAGCATTATCCTGCATAAAAATGAGCTTGGTGGGGTCGATTTGCACCCTTTCAGCAGAAGGGAGCAGACAAGACTCTAAAATTCTCTTGTACTGCTCGCTCCTGAGGGTCTTTTCAATAGGTTTTAAGAAACCAGTTCCATGAAAAGAAAAGCATCACCAGAACATTATACTGAAGGGATGCTTGACAGTACTTACTGCTAAATTCAAAGAGATTTGAAATCTTCTTTTTCGGATTTTAGATCGCTTATCCGTTGAATTTAGCTCAACTTCCGTTTCATCGGAGAAGAGAACATTTAGGAAAAAAATCAGGTGAGTCACTTTTATCGAACAGCACTGTGCGTTGGTTGTGCATCTTTTTCACAGAGAGCAACAAAATGAATTAATATTTTAGTAATGACGTTCTTCATTTTTTTATATAATGATTGCACTTTTCGAGAATAAGGTTAGCTTTACATTACTTTGCTGCTATATACAGTTTCTGTCGTAACCAGTGAACGTTAACATTTCGAATACGATAAATGCTTGAGAAACAAATAACATCGTGTCACTTCATTTATTTTAAATATATGCAAATGCTTCTTATGCATGCGTTTTGAAAACTAAAAGTAGTAAATAAAAAAGATGTTTTAAAAATATTATTACTTTATTATATAACAAGAAAATGTTGGTTAAAATTTGCCGACGCCTAATAACGAGGATATGATGTATCAAGCCCAATTTCCGGATGTAGCACTTAATCATTCGAATTGTAGAGGCAGGTGTGTATGAGATCTTCGTTATCTGACTCCGGTAGAATAGTTTCCGGATCTATTGGCTGATGTTCGGTTTCGTTGACTGGCGTTGGAAAGAACGGCTAATCAAAGTGGATTCAAAATAACGTTTCTTCATATGTTATCTTGGAATAGACATTAAGTGTTATAGAATAATCATTTTTTGATAAAAGTAATAATAATAAAAACGATATTTGTTTTGATAAAAGAGTATTCCTATTCTAAAAAAATAGTCATTATGACTTCACCAAGCATCGTTATATTTTAATTTAGGACATTTGTTTAGTAATTACCAGGCAACGCTTACTTTACAGATTTTGTTGAAATATCTATCTATCTATCTATCTATCTATCTATCTATCTATCTATCTATCTATCTATCTATCTATGGATTAATCAAATCGCTCCAAGCAAGGTGATAATGTCGCTAACACTTAAGGGGCTACAAGGAGTGAAAAAAAAAGAATGAATTTAGAAGGAACCAGAAACCGAATACTAAACATGAAGTAAAAGATCGACCTCTACTCCTGTTCATAAACACAAGAATGACTGTGAACCGGATGATAGGCAAACCTACCTATGTATGTATGTATTTATAAATCTCTAGTATTCTGTTTAAAACTCTCATACATTTATATATATATATATATATATATATATATATATATATATATATATATATATATATATATATATATATATATCACACTTTCTTCTATCCATCTATTCAGTTCAAACGTCTCTCGTTCTCTCACGTTATATATATATATATATATATATATATATATATATATATATATATATATATCTGTTAATCTTTGCACTATCAATCTTATTCTGTTAAAATCTCTTTCTCTCTATCTCTATCTATATATACCGCTCACTCATTCTTTTCAAATTTCCTTCAGTATCTATCTATCTATGCCTATCTATCTATCTATCTATCTATCTATCTATCTATCTATCTATCTATCTATCTATCTATCTATCTTATTCTCTTCATATCTTTTGATATGTCGTCCAGTATGACTTCCCTTAATTTTACCTTGATCACTGATTAGTACGTTAGTACATAACCTATTCCCTTCCTATTTCTTATATTCCTGTCTACCAAATCTTTATTGACTTTCCTTAAATATACAATCAATAAGACTGCAACCAGACACATATATATTAAAGTGAATTTCGATCTGATATTTCAGTTGTTTTCTGCTGAATACTTGATACTTGATACTTGAGTAAATCCTGCTGCAACGGAGGTTAATTAATCCTTGCTGCAGACGCCTGCTCAGGTATTTAGTTTATTGAACAGCAAAAGTCAAAACATGCAACTATGCTGAGCGGAGCTTAGTTATCGTTTCTGGTAAAGAGCACATAATCTGTTGTTAGAGTCTCAGTCATTATCAAGAACCATGTACTGTCAGTGACTGAAACGGTTCTTGGCCCTGACTGAGACGGTCGAACGTACTTGAATAGAAGCAACAGAAAAACACATGCACTTAGATGTGTCCCATGTTAAATTCGAGTGATTTACCTGGATAGATATAACTGGAGTGGTATCAGGAATTTCCAAATCAGTCTTATTGACCAGCTCAGAGACTAAATATAGCGGCTATAAGAGTCAGCAAATATGTCCCGAGATACTCGCAGTTGCACAATATGGGGACTTGAATGCAGGTCACTAGCGGAACTGAAATGTCACATACGACACAAACATAAGAACTGAATGAGGTTGTCGGATCCTCATATGTCGAATTCGACGGGGGTGTCTATCATCACATAACAGCAAAACTGTCCAAATCGTGTAACAGCATACTTATCCATTCCACAAAATGTTTAATATCTAAAATCTCTTAAACTAATTGAATTTCTTTTATCCAAGTTTCAGATAAGAAGTTTTGCCATTTGTTTTAAGAATCAATGAAAAACGCTTAGAATTCTTCAGCTAAAAACAGAGCAGGTTAAAAATGTTTCGTTTCAGACCCACCGTTTTTCCAAATGAGCAATGGTGAGAGGAAAAAGATCATTCAGTCCTTCAATAATTGTAGCAACATTCATATTCTGGCTTCCATCATCAAAGAGAACGCTGAAGAAGTTTTAAAAAGTTTTAAAAAGCGGGAATGATAGAGAGGAAAACTATATCAGGAGGTCATAGCAGGAAAAAGGATCATCATTTCAACTTCGACATAAAGAGTACGTGAGATGGGAGTTTCGGCTATGACATTCCAAAGAGCAATGAAAAAAGACTTGTAAATGAAATCGTACGTAAAAAATATGAGGCATCTTTTTACTCCAGAATAGAAGTTTAGAAGGATAGAGACGCCGAAGAATTTCTGGAATAAGTTGGAAGATGATCCTGGAATAATAATATACATTGGAAGTTTATTTCCGATCCTTAGCTATGATCCATTAATGACGAACATGTCAATTTCGCTTATGGTCGATTTGATCACGATATTAATATTAAGTTGAGAGAGTAATTGTACATTTTACTGTTCATCCAGTAGTGTTATAGAAACCTCGGAGACTTCCAGTAATATATCCTTAATCATTTCTAAGATACAACGTTTCAGAGCTTACACACACACCTACACCCCCATATATATATATATATATATATATATAAATATATATATTATAAATTAATAGATTTAAAATATGGTTTTACCGCTACACAGAGATAACCATGTTTCAGAAATGGAAGCTAAAGCCCCTGAATTTAATTTTGTTACTAAACCAAAGACATTAGTTCCATGAGGAAATGGAACGAATGTCTTTGGTTTAATAACAAAATTAAATTCAGGGGCTTTAGCTGCCATTTCTGAAACATGGTTATCACTGTGTAGCGGTAAAACCATATTTTAAATCTATTAATTCATAATATTAATGCTCTGTAAATTTAAATTTACATAGAGCACTATTGTGTAAAAATAAAAATATCTATAAGAACACCGGATTTTATATCTTACTGTTCTTTCCTTTTTATTTATATATACATATAAATATATATATATATATATATATATATATGTATGTATGTATATATATATATACATACATACATATATATATATATATATATATATATATATATATATATATATATGAAATGGTCAGACGCTTGCATCTAGCATGAAACAGACTGTCACCTCTAAGAGTTGACTTCTATGTTCACTTATATATATATATATATATATATATATATATATATTTTGGAGAATAGATATTGTAATTATTTATATTATTTACATTGTTTATTCCTATATTAAAGAGGACAACTGTACGAACGATCTAAATAATGTATATATATATATATATATATATATATATATATATATATATATATATATATATATATATATGTATGTATATATATATATATATATATAAATATAAAAGTGGACATGGAAGTCAGCACTTAGAGGCGACAGTCTGTTTCATGCTAGTGCAATCGTCAGGCTAGTGAGTCGCCTGACGATTGCACTAGCATGAAACAGACTGTCGCCTCTAAGTGCTGACTTCCATGTCCACTTTTATATTTACACACGCTCTATCTCTGATATTGAGCACTTTACCCCATAAATATAGCACACTTTAAGACTATATTTCTGTATATATATATATATATATATATATATATATATTGATATTGAGTATTTTTCCATAGATATAACATATATTAAACTATATTACTTAATATAGATATATATATATATATATATGTGCGTGCGTGTGTGTCTTTATATATATATACACACTTTATATATATACACACACATATATGTGCGTGAGTTTATATATATATATATATATATATATATATATATATATATATATCTCAAAATCAAATCAAATTTAATAATTTTTTAAAACTGGCTCCAAAAATAGTTTTTCTTTTTATATGAAATAAGAAAAACATTATTATACATAGTTTTAAAAATGTGACACATGATTTTCATTAAAAATTTTATCATGACAAAATTACTTTTGTCAAAGAAATTGTATTTTATGATTAAATTTTGCTCTCGTCAAAATGTCCTCCTTTAGTCTTGATTAGTGCAGCACAAATTACTGGTATTCGTGGAAAAAAGTTTCTCACAGTATAGGTTTGATAATTGATTCTATTCTTTATTCACTGACCCTGAGAGCATTTTTTTTCATTTTCACCCCTCTTCTGTGAGGTTCTTGCATTAGTAATTCTGCGGGTGACTTTAAACTTTTAAATACTATATATATATATATATATATATATATATATATATATATATATATATATATATATATATATATAATTAGAATAGACGAAATAGAATAAAAAATAAGAAACAAAATCAATAAATAAAGTAAATAATAAACAAATTAGCAAATTATTATGACCAAAATATTAGTTAGACTATAAAAAACAAACCAAAAATCGGACGAAAAAATAACTATAACGATAAAAAAAATGATTAAAAAAAAATAATATACTACCTTATTTAAAAATCGAAAACCAAAAAGAGAAAATATACAGTGTAACAAATAAATAACAACAAGTATAATAAAATGATCTAAATACATCCAAATATATAAATAAAATAACAACCGATACCGATAAACTAGCCGCTAGAAAAAACAAATAAAGATAATCAATTCAAATAAATACATGAAGTAATAAACAACTAAAAATCTGTTCCCGCCAAAATAACAGTTAGAACAAACTACAATTATCAACCCCAAAATTGAACAAATAGCTTTATCTTCCCAAACAAAAACAAAAATATTAAATAAGCTATATTAACAAATTCTTACTACGTTAATAAAAACACCGATCAAAATAAAAATAAATAAATAAATAAATATATAAGATTAGATATAAAAAATAAAAAATAAAAACAAGCAAAATAATTTAACCCAAATAAATAAATAAATAAATAAACAAATAACGACTTCCGGTAAAATAACCGCCAAAATAGCCTACAGACAATGCACCACTGACCAGTATATATAAATAGCCGAGAAAAATAACAGCACTCGTGGACTGAAGATTGCATCTAGCATGAAACAGACCGTCGCCTCTATGTGTTGACTTCTATGTTCACTTTATATATATATATATATATATATATATATATATATATATATATATATATATATATATATATATATATCATTCACAGACAGTACTGTTTCGCTGTATCATAGCTCCCCAGTGAGACTAGATTTCCGAATGCCTCAAGCCAGGATTGAAACACAACTAATTTTGTGTCAGCCAGAGCTATCTTCACTCGGTAGAGTTACACAACTAAATCTAGCGTCTTGTTTTTACAAATGTAAACAAATGCCAATCAGCCAAAGTGCTCCATTCCTTTTGCTGAAGAGCTTTGCAGTAGTGCAGGTGGCTATTGTTTATAGAATTAGCTTATCACTCAACAGTGCTCAATTGAAATGTATTTTCAAGAGCTAAATTATGTCATTCACAGACAGTACTGTTTCGCTGTATCACAGCTCCTCAGTGCGACTAGACTTCCGAATGCCTCAAGCCAGGATTGAAACACAACTAATTTTGTGTCAGCCATATATATATATATATAGATACTAAACTATGTGTCTGTGTGTGTATTGTAAATGTTAACACATTTATTTATTTATTACAAGCCTCAGTGCTTTATTTCTCCGCCTTCTCTATCAGTCTTAAATTTTGGACATTATTATTCATAATTTAACTGATATTTTATATGTTCTTGGCGACTAATTCCCCTTTCTTCATAAAAAATAAGAGAATAAACAATCTTTACAGTAAGAAAAGAAGATCAGCAAACAGCAGGTGTAGCCGTTTCCGACTAAATCCGTTCCATATGTAACCACACCCGGATCTGACCTGATAGGACGAGGTGGTGAATTTAAAGTTACCTCAACACACTTTTCAATGTCCCCGTTACTCGGAGCGTTTAATCAACTCAGGCAAACTTGGGTACGATAACAGGCAGAAGATTTTGTTTCATTGTGTGGAAAGTTTTTTTTTATTTTTATTTTATCGCAATGAATAAATAAATAACAACGATACGCATTGCGCACGTGCGTAAGTATATTACAGAGCAAATCAAAAAGAATTATACATCAAAACGTCTTGATGGCAAACGAAGGTTTGAAATTTAGAATGTCAACGTCAGAGATCTAAGATTCACTTTTGCTAGCACCGGCTGACTGGAGCTCATTATATTTGATTCAAGATCGGCGGCTAACTACACAAAATTTCAAGTAAAAAAGTAGTTCCTTGTTTTTTCCCCAGCTGTTCACGAATACATATATCTATCTATCTATATTTATAGACATCACACACAAGCAGAGAGAGAGAGAGAGAGAGAGAGAGAGAGAGAGAGAGAGAGAGAGAGAGAGAGAGAGAGAGAGAGAGAGAGAGAGGGAGAGAGAGAGAGAGAATGAATGGGGGAGAGAATGGAGTGGAGAGAAAGAAGGAGAAAGAAATGCACACATCTGATATGTTTATTTGTTTTCCTACTTAAATTTGGAACAGAATCTCAAATAATGGACGCTGGTTCTATAAGTACAGTTTGCCAATAATTACACTATGATGTAGCAAAAGTTTTTATAAATAATACAAGTATGGAAGTCACTACACGAGGAGCAAACGGCTATCAGTATCTATCTATCTATCTATCTATCTATCTATCTATCTATCTATCTATCTATCTATCTATCCCAGTCTGTCATCTATCTATCTATCTATCTATCTATCTATCTATCTATCTATCTATCTATTCCAGTCTGTCATCCATCTATCTATCTATCTATCTATCTATCTATCTATCTATCTATCTATCTATCTGTTGTAATAATTGTTATTTGTACACTATATCAGTTTTTACCATGTATCTCAATTCTTTTTTCAATAATATACGTATTTTGCCAATAATAATGATTAAGTTTTCTGGATATATTTATATGGTAAATTAGACAATCCGCTAAGTGCCATACGTGATACATACCTGGGTGAACATGTCTCTTTCCATTCATGACTGACTAGACAGAAAATTTTCCCGCAGTAGGTTGCCGTTTCTTTTTGCGGTAGACCGGTTGTCACCAAGGCTATATTACCCAATCTTCTCTACTGTTCAACCCATATCTGGAGTGCGAGAGAAAAGATGGATCCATATCTTCTCAACGGTATTTGCGCTGATGTGAATGTAACGGTGAAAAATTATATTTGTTAGAAATACTCACAAGAAAATATAATATATTGTTATTATACTTGTAATTGATTTTTATGCAACTCAAGTAGTCATCACAATTTAATCAATAAGTATACAAAAATATAGATGCATATATCGATTTTAATTTCAGAAATATAAATACTCTAGGAGTCGTATGAAAGATATCAACTGAAAAGACAAACTAGATAGTGTTTGATTTGGTTTGTTTTGTTTTAAGGCATATTAACCTCAATGCGTTATTTAATGCCTACAAGATTTTTAATGCCTGTAATGTTTTGTCTGGTTCGTTTTTACAGCATATCAACCTCAATAGGTTATTTAATTCCGACAAAATTTTTATTGCTGGTAATATTTTTTTTCTTAAAATTTATTGATGGAAATAATTTTTTACAAAGTATTTCTGGTATTAAAACTTATTTTTACACTTTCATAGTGTTTTATTTTTACTCCAGTTTCGGGGTTAACTATTTGCCCATAGTTGGGACCTTAACAGATGCTACCACGCCAGTTCACGGCGGAACTGGGAATACCAGCAATATAGAGGCGGTCCCACTCTGCTCAAAGCAGAGGTCTTGCTGTTGGACGTAGTTTATCGTCTAACCCTGGACGCGGATGTAGTTTATCGTCATACTCAGGACGGACTAGATAATGTAACGAAAACAATATTTCCAACTGAAAAAGATGGAAGGAAATAACATGCATGAAAGATGAAGTCGAAACACGGTCGAGATAATTAGAAAAATATCACTCAAAGATATTTGAGACAATGTCAAATGGGTTGGCCAGAAATACGTATTTGAAGAAGCTTCTTTGTGAATATAAAGCGTAAGAAAGACGATGAGTTATGCACAGACATTGACTAACAACATAACAACACACAATCTTTAAGTAAACATATAAAAGAAGTTGTTTTTTTAAAAGCCACTAAGAGAAGGGGTTAAATTGTCTGGAAGAATTAGGAACAGATACATTAATAATCTGCGCAAAGAGAACAGAGTACTCAGAGGGGCGGGAAATTTTTGCTGATTAAAGTAAAAATGGAGGCAGAAGGAAGATCCACAAGAGAGAAATGCTAGGAAAAAAACTGTTAGCATCGAACTTACGGTTAAATCTAGCCAGCTCAGCTGTAAATTGATGAGATCTCGGTACTGCACTTAAATTCAAAAAGTCAATGTACCTTGGCAAAGAGTTCACCCGAAAAATTACCATGAAAGAATTTATAAAAAAAATACACAGACAGGCCACCTTACGGTGGAAGAAAAGTGACTGAATCCGAGCCGGCCGATCAGGTCCGATAATATTGCTAATTCTTTTTTGAATTTTGCCAACGAGTTCAAGCTACAAGCAGAGGCAGTCGGACGATATGTGGCAGCATTATTCTATACATGGACAAATGGTAGACTTAAGGATATAACTTATAACTTACAAGTTAGGAAAATACATGTACACAGCTTTCTATATACAGTGTAACCCGGATATAAGAGACCCGGATATAAGAGAGATTTTCTCTGGTCCCAAATTAGAACCATACTTACCTAAACAAAATAGACCAAACCCGTATATAAGAGACTTAGTCTCCGGTCCCGACAACTCTCTTATATCCGGGTTACACTGCAGTAATATTTAGTGATTACTATAAATATGACGGCTGGAAGAGAAGTTGTAAACTTCATATAAATGATGTATTGTTAAATAAGAAATATTTGATGTCAAAACAAAGCGAAAAACAGTTTTACGCTCAAGATTAAATTTGAACATGTCAAAATATGCAGATGGCACAAAGCGAACGATGGCTCGCGTTTGCAATTTCTGCCCAGGAACACCAGATATTTACAGCAATAGAAAACTTTGATCCATCATTAAAATATGAGTGAGGAAACAATATTCAAGCTATGGCGATTCCACGATTCTGCTACAACTAATGAGAAAAATAA
>OZ038484.1:10793632-10803632 GCA_964036315.1 Acanthosepion esculentum | reverse complement strand
TCTGGTGTATTTTTTATGTAAGATAATTGACTTTCGAAGAAAAAGCACTAATTGTGTATTCGGTTATGTGTAAAAGAGTTATTTGCGGCGGTTATTAATATCTTGGACAAGGGTAAAAAACTGAGCATTTTAGATATTTTATATACATGCACAAGTACATATGCACTCTCTTTTTTTTCTCTCTCTCTCTATTTCACACACACACACACACACACACATATATATATATATATATATATATATGAAACAGTTATTAGGCAAGTTGTATTAAATCAATGCACAAATAAAGAAAATTAGAAACAAACATTTCACGTGCAGAGTTTTAAATTTCAAAAATTAGGCGATCAGCCAGTTACGCCAACATAGTTACAATCTTTAGGTAGCCCTAGGCTATATACGACAAATTTAAAGTTTGAAACCATGGTTAAGTTTTTCATTTCACTTTATTCGGGTTCTTATAATTTTCTTCTTTTTAGGGACAAATCATGTAGAAATTGCCCGAATGTTCTACCCGCCCGAGCGCAATTCACTATACCTTTAGCTATCTTCAAGAATCCTTTTATTCTTTACATTTAATGGAGTCTTTGGATTGTTTTATGCATGTACCTAGTGTTATAGGTATGTTTTATTTTCCAAACACGGTCTGAACATTGAGGCCGTGTTTATAATTGATTTTATTGAGCGTTAGTTTTTTTTTGCTTTTTTTTATTATTCTTGCTTCTATTATATTTTTTATCTTTTTTTTTACATATTTATGAGACAGTTATATTTGTATTATCAACGAGTACGTTAATGCGAATGGAGTTTGTTATGTATCCATGTGTATTTAAATAAGACCTAACTGAGCTATGGTCAGAGATGTGACGTGAGATATCTTGTCAGACATGTTGTAGTATACCCATTATAATTATTTATGAATTTAGTTTCATCAAGAACAAAGTCTTAAGAGATACCTTAAGAGATATATGAATTCCTAAATGATATTGGTTCTTTACAATTTGAATCTTGCAAGTGAATTATTGTTGTTGACGATGAGTTGAACAGTTTTTCATTTTTTATAGTAGATAAGGAATTTAATTTTCTTGTTTTTGTCTATTTGTTTATGATCAAGTGAAGCTTAATCCTGCTTATAGCTACCATTTATTTGATTTTTATAGAAAGTTTTAATGCTATTTTTTTATCTGCATATTCAATTTTGCGATTTGTTGTCCTAGAAAGGAAAATTATAAGAACGCAAGAAAAATGAAATAAAAATTTAACGACAGAAACTTCTCATTCTTTTTTTTAACGAAAACACACATACACACAAACGTACACACACACAAAATATATATATATATATATATTATTTACATCGTTCGGACAGTTCACACACGCACACACACACACACACACACACACACACACACATATGTATTGTCATTCACAAACAGATTGTTTCGCTGTATCACAGCTCATCATTATGGCTAGACATCCAATTGCCTCAAGCCGAGATAGAAATCCGACTGTTTCGCTTTGCTGTATTGGCAGTCATGCAGTTTCGCGCTTAGATTTTCCAGGGGCTTATATATTGTCATCCATAGACAGACTGTTTCGCTCTATCACATCTCATCAATGTGGCTAGACATCCAATTGCCTTAAGCCACGATCGAAACCCGACTGATTTGGCATCAGTGAAGAATATAGCACATCTTAAGACTATATTTCTTCATATATATATATATATATATATATATATATATATATATATATATATATATATATATATATATATATATATATATATATATATATATATACAGGGTGTCCATAAAGTTCGTGTGCACTTTAAAAAACTTATAATTTTATTTGTATTTGCGATAGAAATAATTTGTAAAAAGGAGTAGAAAGAAGTAAATCAATATTTTTTAAGTTTTATTGAAATTTTATTTAAGTTTCCACATGTCCTCCATCATTAGCAATACAAAGGGTAATACGATTTTGCAGTTCACGGAAAACATTTGCCAACTGATTTACAGTAATGCCTGAAATCACAGTTATTTTAGCTATACTTAAAACTAGGTACATTAAACTTTATAACATTTTTTACAGATTATTTCTATCGCAAATACAAATAAAGTTATAAATTTTTTAAAGTGCACACGAACTTTATGGACACTTTGTACATATATATATATATATATATATATATATATATATATATATATGTAAGAATTTGTGTATATTTTATTTTTGGCATTTGCTTCAACTCTAGATTTTTTTCTTTGTCTTTACTTTCACAACTTTTTGGTTTCTTTAGCTTTTCGTGAAATATCTCGTTTTAAGCTTCGCATTTCTTTAATCATTTTCCGGCAGCTATTTAGATTTTTCTTATCGTTTGAAATTATATTCCGACTTTATTACCATTATTTGTTTTTGTGTCATGTTTATGTTATTTTAATTTGTTTTATTTTTTTGTTTGTTTTTTGGCGTCATTTACTTTTTTCGTATGATCTCGTTAATTTTTCACTAATTTCTTTTCTTCTGGCTTTGTTTTTACTTTTTATTTTTGCATTGTTTCTTTCCTTCACTTTCTTTCTTTCCTCTTCTCGAAATTCTTTCCCTCTCGCTTTATGCTTCCTTTTTCGTAGATTTCTTTTTTTATTTCCCTCTGATATTGTTTCTCTTGTGGCATCCTTTCTTTTTGTCTTTGTTTCTTTCCTAATTTCTAACTTGATCTTTTTTAAAACTTTTCTCAACGTCAGCACTTGTCTTTCTTTCGCGTTTATATCTTCTATTTTTACTTATCACACATACTTTTCTATTTTTCTGGGTTTTTTTTATTACTTTTGTATAGTAGTCGTTTGATTTTTTTATTTATTTCTTTTTCTCATGTTATTTATTTTTTTGAAACATTCTCTTTCTAAAGCTTTTCCTGTTATTTATTTCATTCTCTTTGAACAGTTCTTTTTCTCTAACATATTTAAAATTTCTTCTCATATATTTCCCATTTTCTCCTCGCGTTTCCCTCCTTCTATTTCACAATTTCTTTTTCGCTTAGTATAGATATGTGTGTGTCCTTGTTTGCGTATATGTGCGTGTGTGCGTGTATGTATTGGAGTGTGTGCGTTTTGGTGTTTTTGTGTATATATATATATATAAATATGTTTGTGTGCGTGTGTGTGTATGTGATTGTTGGTGCATATATATATATATATATATATATATATATATATATATATATATATATATATATATATATATATATATATATATATAAAGAAATATAGTCTTAAGATATATTTATGGGATAAAGTGGTCAATATCAGAGATAGAGCATATGTAAATATAGAAATGAACATAGAAATCAACACTAAAAGGCGACAGTCTGTTTCATGCTAGATGCAATCGTCAGGCCTGTCGCCTCTTAGTGTTGACTTCTATGTTCACTTTTATATTTTTATATATATATATATATATATATGTGTGTGTGTGTGTGTGTGTGCGTTTGTGTGCGTGTGTGTGCGCGCATGTGTGTGTCAATTGTGTAAGAATTTCTATTCGATTTGTGTAAGAATAATATTTATCTTCAGACCTTCATAGCTAATGATAATCCTTAGCCTGTATTGTATTGTTTGACCGTTTTTTAACTTTCCAGGCGGCCGTTTTTCGCAAGAAGTTCATTCGCAAAGATTTGTTAACACCGTTACTAAACAACTAACGGCAATATTTCTTGTCAAGGGCCCGACTTGTCATAAAAACACCCCATTATTTGTAGATAATTTCCAAACACTTTTTTTATTATCTATCCTTTCATACGAGAAGCCAGAAAACCAGTAACAGAAAGAAAATACACTTTCTTATAATTGTTTATTGTTCCATTATATTATGTGTTTGATTTTTTTACAAGGAAAAGTTATTCTTCAGAAAATAGACATTATTTAAAACGTATGAAAAAAATGAGAGACTATCACCTTACAGTGTTAGAGATTTTCGTATTTCTTCCTCTTGTTCACAGATTAGGTTTCATGAGTTGATTTAAAAAAAAAACGGTTGTCCTTGCTCTTAATGGAGATTGGTCCCTATAAATGTGTTTTAGGAACTCGTTGTAGCAATGGCGTATGTTCTATGAAACTAATGAACCTTAATCGTCAAGGCCCCTTATCTCGGAGGAGCCTATATAACGAGGGAATATTTTTTTATGAGGGAATTTTTCAACGAAATCAATATTATATTATCAGATTATCTTATTAGATCTATAAGCTCGTTGAGCACATCACTTTCTATTCATAGCTTATATCTTGGTGAAATGTAGATCAAATATGGATCGGTATCGGATAAATTGTTAAGATGAAGAACAAATAAGAAAAGTTTATCAATCCAACATGTTTCCTTTTTATTAACGCTTCCTCAGAGATTGAGAAAGAAGTCACAAAAAGACAGAAATTCTGGTATATTCAGTTTTGTGTAGATTGATTTTCATTGGCCAGTCGTATATAACGTGTATTATAAATGTAGATGTAAGTTTGTGGACATTTTAATTGATAGATAGATAAAGGTTACTCAAGGATTTCAAGTCATTATGAAATATTTCAAATTTCTGCAGCTAGAAACAATAAAGTTTTTCATGTTCATAAGAATGAAGAAAACTATATACAAAGACACACACTTACGAATATATTCGTAGCAAAAAAATAAATTGGAACAGAGTAAACATGGAAAAGAAAGTATAAAAAGCAATGGGTGTCACTCTTATGACAGAACATAGCTTGAATTTGAAAGAGAATTAGAAGCCAGAGAAAACACTTGGACAAAGGAATAATGTGAAATAATGTTGGCAAATATACACAACATTTTTCAGGAGCAGAAAAGAGTGGTAATGATCACCGCAGAAAGAAATGGAAATGAGGGTATGTCTAGAAACCACCCGGCGGTAGTAATGGAAACGAAAGGAATCATAACAGACGGAAGCGGAATGTTGGTAAGAAATACACAAGCCGATTAAATAACTGAAAATGGGGAAACTAAGAAATAAGAAATTTTCTCTTAATCCCAAGTGTTGTTTCTAAGGTGAATATTCAGTCTGAAAGCAATAACTAGAACAGCAACAAAAATAAAAGAGAAACAAGAGCAATAATAATAATAATAATAATAACAATAATAATAATAATAATAATCATAATAATAATAATAATAATAATAATAATAATAATAATAATAATAATAAAACAAAATTACCAGACTCCATCCGAAACATACTAGTAGAAGATACAAAGATAATAACCTTATCCACATGTAAAAAAAAAAAAATGATAAAAAAATGGAAGCCTTAATAATAAAAAAGAAAAAGCTAACACTCGATAACATTAATTATGAACACGGCCACAATATTCTAATTGTGTTCGGAAAATAAAACACACATATAACTAGAGAAATATACACAACCCATATTCTCAGCTGAGAAGCAAACATCTTTGATAATGGCTAAGGTGCTCGGAAATACAGAATATTTGGACAGTTTCTAAATACACAATATATATATATATATATATATATATATATATATATATATATATATATATATATATATATATATATATATATATATATATATATATATATATATATATATATATATGGGGGATGTGTAAAGGATAGGTTTTTAGAATATATGGGGGGGGGTGTAAATGTTAGCTTGTTAGAATGGAAAATCGGAGAGCTGTGTTCGAATTCCAGTAGGGTTTATCACATTCATTTACGCGCAAATACTCCTTAGGCACTCCAGAAATCCGTGTGTTCTCCCACTCCAAGCTATGGGTTAAATAGTAGGACATATTGTGCTTTTCGGCCTTGAATGGTAACCGTTTCTCGTTCACCCGGTATGTCGAATGAGACGGAAATACTACAGACCCCATTTCATCATTAGACTCCATAGAATTTTCAGTTCTCTCTTTCATATAATTTTTCTTTCTTATTCCTATTATCCTTCCAATTGCATTTGCCCATTTATTCTTAGTATTTGTCGGTAGAAACGTATTTTTGATTGTTTATGTCTCTCCTTCATCTATAGTTAAATTATCAAGGATTTACCGTCATACAGGAGAGTAAATATAAAATAGCAGTTCGGAACTCCTGACATTATTTACTTGACGTCACAATACTTTGCTGAGTATTTTGGACGACAGTTTTCGTTATTGGCATCATAACCTTCAGAATTTCTATCTCTCATTTGCCGTGGACACTTAACCTATCGCGTAAATTTGCTGGAAATACTAATGAAGGCTTTGGTCTTTCTTTTAATCATCAATTTCTTGAACTTGGCCATTGTTTAAGTAATAAACAATTCATATTACTTTTTATTAATTGAATATTCAAGGTGGTAATTTTTTTTAACTAAACTAGAAGATAAGTGACAACATGCATCCGAAATACATTCCAACTCATCTGACTATTGTAGATTTTTCAGTATTTCCAATCCCCGCGTTTATTAACAGAGCTTCCTGTTTTGTTTTGTTTTTAATTATTCGGGAGAGGTTTGAGAATTCGCGTAGGAAAGTATATTACTACTACGATGCAATTATATTGGTCTTTAGATGGCATTTCAACTTCAGTCACTTTCCTATCGCCCTAATGTAACTTCCCTGTACCCTTCCTATGAATATTTCAAGTTAATTTTTCTGATGGGCTTTTATCATTAGTTCGTCGATTTTACTAATTTAAGCGCAGTGCTATATTGGGAACTACGTCTCACCGTCTTACACTTCAATTGACTAGATCTTACCGTAAGTTCTATGCTGACAGTGTCTTCTCTCGCACTTCCCGCTTATGAAACTCACTTCTGGTTTCTTGCTTTCCAGTCAACTTAGATCTTCAAAAATGTAAATGCAATGTCGATCGTTATCTTCTTTCGACTTAATTCCTGTTCTTTTATCGTTCTCTCTCCTTAAAATTGTTTTTATTTTTCTCATATTCTTTCAGACTCAGTAACCTCTTGCACATTAATGGCTTTATTGCAGTGCGTGGGATGAAATGGTTTTTAAAAAATAACTTCCTCAATTCTCTGGGAGACTCGAGATAATCATCTCACTTTTCAAGTATTTTTTCAAATCTAATTCCTCGGAAAAGGAAAATTCATTATATAGGATAATTACCTTCTTGCTTACTGCAAAAAGGTCTAGCCTTCTGATTTGGGATAGGAGATGAAAGTCAACGTCCGAAAGAATTTAGCAAATTTCAACCTCTCAGACAGATCCTGTTCTTGTCATATGCTACGTCTCAATTTTCAAAATGTAATCTCTTGAACGGTTCCCAGGGGATATTCTTTCTACTCTTCTCCTACCATTTATTAATTTCTTGACTAACTTCTCGAGATTAGATTGATTTCTACCCAGGGTATATTGAAGTTTTTTTTTTTGTTTTTTTTTGTTTGACCCATCATGGCATTTTTAAATGTGAAGTTGTTTTTTTTGTTATTGATGTTGTGGTTCTTTTTCTTCTTTTTCTTCATCTTCTTCCTCTTCTTCTTCCTCCTCCTCCTCCTCCTCTTCTTCTTCTTCTTCTTCTCCTTCTTCTTCTTCTTCTTCTTCTTCTTCTTCTTCTTCTTCTTCTTCTTCTTCTTATTATTATTATTATTATTATTATTATTATTATTATTATTATTATTTCTGTATTTTCCCAAATATGATCTTAAGATATTAGAAATTAATCCATGGATAGTAAGCCAAATCCAGCAAGACAAGGTGTTATGTAATCGTTCTATATCTTTAATTGCCTATCACTTCACATATTATTCTTGCCTTTCCTAATAGGCTCCATTCTGCAATATTTCCCCTGGTCAATCAATGTTACTTTCCTTTGTCCCTTTCTCCATCCAGTCAGTCACTCGTAGGTATCATGTTCTTCACATACTGGAGGTGTTAACAGGTCAAATGTTTGGCGCTGATGATTTAAAATAATCCTCAGTAAATTTTATACTCTGTACCATATTAATTATCTACTATAAAAAATTTAAAGCAGCTAACTTTATCCTCAAAAATAATAACACACCAGCAAGATCAAAATTACAACCAACGAACATTATTTATGAGTTGAAATGCCACTTAAGAGACTGTGTTCCCGATCAAACCGAATCCATAAATCATTATATCAGGCAGACTACTACACGCATATTCAGACGCCTTCCGTTAAACCTATACGACTTCAGCTGCATTCAGAACACATTTGCAAACGCAGACAAACTTACAAGACCCCATGCGAAGCGTACGAGTAAAAAATGCAAATATAATAACCACATCCACATGCAAAAGAAAAAAAAGATAAAAATAATGGAAGCGTTAATAATAAGAAAAGAAAAATCTGAGTAATATTAACTACGAACACAGCCAAAATGTGCTGACTGTGTTCGGAAAATAAAACATCCCTATAACTCTAGAAATATTCACACAACCAATACACTCAATATTCCATCGGCAAGAGGCAAGTTTCTCTCAAATAGCTTCTTCCCGCGCACCACTGCTCTGTAGAAAAATTGTTCCAAGAGGATATTTACCCAAGCACTACAATCTTAACCTTTTCAAATCTAGAGTCTTCCCTTTCTATCCGTATATACTACCCCTTAACGTAACCTTCGGACTAGTGAATATTACGCTGTATATATATATATATATATATATATATATATATATATATATATGCGTGTGTGCACATGTATATATATATATATATATGTGTGTGTGCAAATGTATATATATATATGTGTGTGTGTGTAGACATAAGCATTTATAATATATATACCCATTTATGTAGTTAGATTTGCATGTATGTATATATGTATATATAAATGTAATCTGATTCTGATAGGTGGTGTGATGTGGAGTTTTGCTGATCGGTTGGGTCAGAAAGTAAAATTTATTCACAAACTTCGACATGATTTATGAAACAGTCGAGTATATTCCCGAGTCTGAAATTAAAGAATACGTGAGGAACTCTTAAATTACACAAGAACGTGTGTCCGACTCTTTTAACTAAAGAAAAAAATGAAACAATAATGTCAAATAAACTGTTCGTTAAGACGATTACACAAATATTTCTTATTTTGCTCTTTTAAACAGCTTTAAAATAAAGAGAGATTTATTCAAATATTTCATAAAAATCTCACAGAGTTCGACGGTAGATCATTTTATATAAAACAAATATAAGCATTGTCCTCAATTGCCTGTGTATTTAGAGATAAATTATTATATTTCGCTTGTATTTCGTTTCTTCTTTATCACAATAATTTGTGTTGTTCACTCTTATATTGAGACCTTAATGCTTCTGAAATAACATATACCGTTGCGTAATGTATATCACCCTCAACTATGAGTTAGAAAGACGTTTAACTGGCGACTCTAACCGTAGTTAGCAAACAGTTTAGTGAAGTACAAGTTCGAATTTTGAACCGTAGAACTGCAAACGGGAAACCACAGCACCTTCGGCACTTTCGCCTGAAGCCATGTCAATTAAAAAATAATGAAGAAAAGGAGCAAGATAAAACAAATTAGCTTACTAGTGTAATGAGCTCGACATTAAAAGAGGTCCACACCGATGTTGTCGTTTTACCAGACTAGTTAATGATAAGTATAAATAACAAAGACAGAAAATACACACATACGACATGCAATTTTATATATATATATATATATATATATATATATATATATATATATATATATATATATATATATATATATATATATATATATATATATACACACACACACACATATATATACACACACACACATATATACACACACACACACACACACACACACATATATATATATATATATATATATATATATATATATATATATATATATTTTATTGTAGGATATTAACATATGTAAACGACTACAGAAATGTATATATGCTACAATGCATATCATCGCGTCTCATCAGTTGGTGGTAAATGAAGGTTATTACAATTTTTAATATTTACTTACAGACAATATCTTTTTAACTCTAAAGAAACAAAAAA
>OZ038484.1:10789709-10790932 GCA_964036315.1 Acanthosepion esculentum | reverse complement strand
CACACACACATCTCACTCTCTCTCTCATATATATATATATATGTATATATATATATATATATATATATATATATATTGAGAGAGAGATTGGAGACAAGCTGGACGAATGCCAGACAATGAGAAAGATAGGGAGAGAGGAGTTTGGTGTTGCGTACAGATGAGACAGAGACACCACGATAGACAGGCAGGCCGACAGACAGACCATGATGTATTGGCGGGCGAAATAGCAATTGGCAGTCGTAGAGAGATTTACGTTAGTTTTATGGCTTTAATTTCCTTGCACCTGAAAGCCAGTTGGACAGATGGGGAACAAGTCGTTTAGTTGAGTCCCTTTACCCTTGGAGAGTTGGCGGGCGGCGGCGTTTAGAAACGGAATGCGTAAAGCTCGGAACATCGTGAATGTCGAATGGAAGAGACTAGACGAAGTCTTACATGAACGCCGTCGAGGGTGTTCTTTTCAAACATTTCGATCTCATTCTTCCAGTGAACTCCCCTGACATGGGAACGATTCTTGATTCCTCAATTTCAGATGAAAAAGGAAATTATGTGATTCCTGTAACTGAAAAATCTATAAGTAACTCTGAAAAAAATTTGTGTTATTTGGATATCATTATACATATGATAGGCCTATTCAGCCCGTAAATCATCCGAGATTTCTTGGCCACTGAAAATTCGTTTCTTAAAATTAACGAGTTGGCAATCATTAACCGAGTGGTTGATCTTATTCCCAGTTAAATTAAGAAAAATAATAAATAGATCTTGCATTTTTTTCTAACTAATTACAATCCGGGTCTTCTACTATTTCAATGCATTTTTGCATTGAAATTCATTATCAGTCCACTGACATGAAACAGAACAGAAAGCCTCATTCGACAGTAAATCAATCTAAATTCTTCACAAAAGAAAACTGCTTTCTTCATTTCCAATTTCGTTAAATAACTATTTTCATGTAAAATGTCAATAATACATCAGTTAATCCTCATGATCTCTTGCTACCAGATATTTTAATTAGTATATTTTAAATTCTTACGTAGATTATTCTTTTAAGTGTAATAACATCAATGGAAAGCAATAACAATAAACAACATTATTGTTCCTTTATTTTCCTAACGGCACAAGGCATTATGAACAGTACCTTAAGTTTGCCTTTAATAAACTGACGTTGGTAACAGTCTCAAAATCTATATGGCAAATACGTAGGTTTCTTTAAAAACACATTAAAA
>OZ038484.1:10744709-10787209 GCA_964036315.1 Acanthosepion esculentum | reverse complement strand
CAGTTCAAATTTATTAAAAACAGGGATCATAACATTCATCTAGAGGTTCGTGGGTTAATGTAAATTTAATAAATTTATATATGGCTTAAGTTTGTATTGCATACTAAGAGGATTGACACCTTGGAAAATTTTGCCTGTCTACAAAACTATATTTTTATGATATTTTTCTATCAATCTATCTATTTGTCAGACAACATTTAAAACTGATGTGTGGTTTTGTCCCCCAAATATTCAGAACTCATTTTTGTCTTCGTTAATAATGATGGCATATCGAGGTAAGAGCCCCTCCTAAAGGCGATTAATGAGACGTTAACATAAGGTAACTCCTTCACAATTTGAAGTCAGTTTGTCTATTCCATTTTTCAGTATATCAATCTCATCCAACACACATATACTTGCTCTATTATTGACTATCTGTCAGCTAGCTTCACTTTCAGTCAGTTACTTTCACTGTCTTATATATATATATATATATATATATATATATAATAAACATTATAAACTAACAATTAAATGCTGTTCCCCGTGAGAAGTCTTTGAAATTATTTATTCATATTTATTAAATCCATTTTTAGTGAAGTACAATGAGTATACTGCAGAAGAAATTGTGTGTGAGACAATTGCCGAAAGTCTGCATGACGGTTCGGCTCACACATAATATTTGTAACCGAAATTTTCCCCATGATCGAATATTGTCTCCGCGGACAATGAAAGTAAAAAAGACACGAACAATAAACTATTTTTTGCAACAATAAAAATTATAATACAACATTATGCTTCTCAAACAAGAATACTTGATTATAATCCCTTTGGGATTAATAAATAATTTTGATTAGCCGTATTGGCTTGAACATCTGCATTGGACTTCGAAAGCCGGTCATGTTTAGTGCAAGAAGATAATCCATCTTTGACCTTAATCCAAGGAAAACACGGAATGATACTTCTCTCATTCGTGTATCTGGGGTCGAATATTTTTTTCTCATATTCTGTGTTTTGGTTATGGAAACGTCAAAATTTTCGTGGGATTTACAGTCAGAAAGACAAAATCCAGATATTTTCAATTCTCAATATGTAATTTGTTAAAATATTTTCGAAATAATGTAGGAGAAAAAAACGATTGGATAAAAAGAGAAAAAAAGATTTTTCGAAATATGATTCAAAACGTTACTTTTTTCTGAGTATGTTGTAGAACAGCTTCTAGACAAAGCAGATAACACTAAAACAGTAATAAGAGATTAAGAAAGTAATCGGAAAAGTATGTATAAATGAGGAGCTGTAAAATATGATGAAATAACGTTCCTAAAAATCGCATATGTCTATGTACTTAAAATAGCACGAAAAGAAGTAAAGATTACTTACTACGTATATATATATATATATATATATATATATATATATATATATATATATATATATATATATATATATATATATAGGGAAGAGGTTATACTTTTTCCAATGTGAGAATACAGCATATATTTTAAAAGAAGAGGAAAACCGCAAAAGTTTTTGGTAGTAATGTGAATTGTATTTTAAAATGTATATTATGCTTTATTTTCCTTACTTTTGCAACACGTGTTTCAGATCGCGCGACATTCTTCAGGCAAGGAGTGAATATTTCCATATATTCTAAAAATAAATTAATTTTCCTTATGTTGTCGATGTTCTTGTGTGGTAGTGACACAAATATTTTTCTTAGATTGGCGGTGAGGAAGTTTTTCTGCTTGAAGGATAATAAAAAAAAAATAAAGAGAATGGCTGAGGAAAGATATCTGTATTCTTATCTTTTAATGACCCCTGTGTGTTCTTAAATCTATTTCCATTTTTTGTATTGTGTGTGTTTTCGCTAGTATGCGTATGCATATGAATATTCCCTCTCCATACATACATAATGACTTCTTATAAGGCTTTAGTATACACATATATACATACATACATACATACTTATATACGCACACACAAACATATATATATATATATATATATATATTTACGCACATATACAAGCATACACATACACACACTTCCAATATTGTGTAGTTTTCGAATAAGTGCTTGTGAATTGTTTATTTTTTTGCCGATATGCGTATATATATATATTCGTACTCCATATATATATATATATATATATATATATATATATATATATATATATATATATATATATAGATAGATAGATAGATAGATAGATAGATAGATAGATAATATTAGTGTTAAATATACACATACATATTCAATCATATATAAAAAATTTAAATATATATACACACATACATACACATACACATATATATGTATAAAAATAATCCCAAGAGGATATGATCCAGGTAGAACTCAATGTCCAGGACAGAGTAAGGATATAATAAAAAGACTTAAACACTACATATAATATCAGAAATGTTCTTCGAGAGAATGTATATTTTATATCTGTATTTCTCGGATGAGGGGTTATCATTATTTATATTATTAACATTCGATCAAATTTCATCTTTATTGGTATTATCACAAAATTTCGTCAGTTTTGCTTTAAGGTATATGATGTCCTACTTTAATAGGAGTAAATGATTTCACTTATTGACCAGTTCAACGTCCTCTTCGGTCTTTTGAAAAGTATTAGCGTTTTATCTTTTGTTTCTTGTTTAGGATCGAGTTTCCAGTTCCTTGTAAATTTTTCTCATTTTCTTTCACTCCAAATAACCCCGTGCATTTTCGCCTTGCTTTTAGTGAACCGATTATAAAATTAATTATAAATATTCAGGGAATATAATCCAAACACACACACACACACACACACACACACACACACACACACACACACACACACACACACACACACACACACACAAAACAAAACTATTTAATAAGCTATATAAACAAATTTTTACTACGTTAATAAAAACACCGATCAAAATAAAAATAAATAAATAAATATATAAGATAATAAATAAAAATAAAAAATAAAAAATAAATAAAAACAAGCAAATTAATTTAACCCAAATAAATAAATAAACAAATAAACGACTTCCGGTAAAATAACCGCCAAAATAGACTACCCACATTGCACCACTGACCCGTATATATAAATAGCCGAGAAAAATAACAGCACTCGTGGCCTGATGATTGTATCTAGTATGAAACAGACTGTCGCCTCTAAGTCTTGACTTCTATGTTCACTTTTATATTTATATACGAGGGCCATTCAATAAATAAGGTGATTTTTTCGGTATAAGGACTTCTAATACAGAGAGAAGCTTACTTTCTTTTTTTTCTTCAACGTAGTCTCCCAGCACTGTAACACACTTTTCCCGTCTGTGCACAAGCTTCCGTATTCCCTCAGCGTAAAAATCTTTGAACTGATATCTCAGCCAGTCGCTCACAACACTTTTGACTTCATCGTAACTTTTAAACTTCGTGCCTCTCGTGAACGCTTTCAATGGACCAAACAGATGAAAATCTGAAGGGGCAAGGTCTGGGCTGTAAGGGGGATGAGGGAGCAGTTCCCAGCCCAGCTCGTTGATGGTCTGCACCGTTTGGGCTGCTGTGTGAGGCCTTGCATTGTCATGATGCAAGATGACTCCTTCTGACTGATGACCCCTGCGTTTGTCCTAAGAGATAAGCTCAAAGTCCTTGCAATGTCATCCACTGTCACCTTTCTGTCGGACTGAATGAGGTCATTGACTGATTCGATCACCTCAGGAGACCTCACTTCTGTAGGCCTCCCAGGCCTGTCTTCATCCTCAACACTGCTCCGTCCTTCTTTAAACAATTTAGCCCACTTGTAGACATTTTTGTTTTGGCTGAAACATGTGGCACCATACACAGTTGACATTCTCCTATGAATTTCAACTGGTTTTCACCCTTCAGCAACCAAAAACTTGATAATTGACCGCTGTTCATTCCTGGAGCATGCTTTATGGTCGGCCATCTTTGTTAATCGCCAAAACTCTCAAAGTTTTTTTTTTTTTTAATCTGCAAAAGAAATTAAATCCATGTGAAAAAGAAGTAAAACGAAAAAAATAAAAAAGAGTAGGCTTCTATCTGTATTAGAAGTCCTTATACCGAAAAATTCACCTTATTTATTGAATGACCCTCGTGTATATATATATATATATATATATATATATATATATATATATATATATATATATATATATATATACTTAAGTAGACTCGTCCGATAGACACCTTTATATGTATGTAATGCATGGCGCCAAACCTATTCAAAAATAATTAAAGTGTCAGCTGCATAAACCGATTTCTAAGATCAATAATTAAAATGTCATGGAGCAAGTGAAGCGTTTCGATCCTGATGATGACCATCCTTCTTTGAACATCTTGGTCTGGCGCTACATAATCACAAACAAAGAACTCACGTAACAGAAAACACATCAATGGATGACTTTCAAAAACATCCACAGCGAAAATGGATATCACATTTAGCAGAAAGAGAAAATTATGACATAATTCAGGATGTCGACATTCCATTCTACTTGAAATAAACGGTTAGGAAGGAATCACCCCCTACCAATACTGAAAAAAAGTGATAACAGCTATTAGACTTGATAAACATATTTTCTTTAAATTTAGAAGAAAGATTCTAAAAGTTTCAGCCGGCAGTAGTACTGGCTACTCGGTCAATGAAAACCAATTGTTCCTTATAAGTAAACGGTGAATTTTAAAATCAAAGATAAGGAGAATAATGTTAAATTTTGATGCCAGCCCGTTGTCGACGGAGTCATGGACATTGTAAATTGAGTAGCACTGACTGCTCTATTCCTTTTCACTTTCTTACTCATTCATGAAGTCTTTCTTTCCTTAAATCATTCATTCATTTTTCTTTCTTGGTTTTTTTTTTTCCTTCGTCCCACTTTACTTTTCATTTTTTAAATTACTTCCTTAATTTATCGATTTTACTTTTCGCGTTCTTTCTTTTCTTCTATCTTTCTTTCGTTCTTTCTTTCGTCCCTTTATTTCGTACATTTTTTCTTTCGTCCGTTTCATTTAACTCTTTCTTTTTCTTTCTTTCTTTCTTTCTTTCATTCTTTCTTTCTTTCTTTCTTTCTTTCTTTCTTTCTTTCTTTCTTTCTTTCTTTCTTTACTTTTTTGTATTTTTCTGCAATATTTGCTGATCTTATCTATCAGCCTTGCGATTTATCACCTCTTTATCTTTCTATATTTCTTCCTATATGTCTTTTTTACGTTTTCTTTCTTTTTCTTTCATTTTTTCTTTTTTCTTTCTTTCTTTCTTTCTTTCTTTCTTTTTTTGAAATATTTTTCTGCAATATTTTCTGATCTTATCAATCACACTTGCGATTTTTCACCTCTTTATCTTTCTATATTTCATTCTATCTTTCTTTTCTATCTTTCTTTTTCTTTCTTTTTTCTTTCTTTCTTTCTTTCTATACTTTCCTATATTTATCCGCAATATTTTCTGATCTCATCAATCGACCTTGCAATTGATCACCTCCTTATCTTTCTATATTTCTTTCTATATGACTTTCTTTTTCTTTCTTTTCTTTTCTTTTCTTTCTTTCTTTCTTTCTTTCTTTACTTTTCTGTATTTTTCTGCAATATTTTCTGATCTTATCAATCACCCTTGCGATTTATCACGTCTTTATCTTTCTATATTTCTTTCTATATGTCTTTTTTTTCTATATGTTTTCTACATGTCTTTCTTCTTTCTTTCTTTCTATTTATTTATTTATTTCCCTTTAGTTACTTTGCTTTTTATCTGTCTTATTCACATTGCAAATTTTCTTTCTCATTCTGTCGATAATTCATCATTTTTTCCTTTATTTACCTGTTCCCATTCATTTCCGAATGCGTATATATATATATATATATATATATATATATATATATATATATATATATATATATATATATATATATGGACGCGCATTAATATATAAGAATATATTCAGTCACTATAGTTTTTTTTTTATTTTGCTTCTTTCCGTCTTAGTCATCGCATTACTTATTTATCGTCTCCCCGGGCTTATTTGTTTGGTGACGTGTTTTTTTTTTTATGTACCTGCCTACATTTTGCCGTGTAAGCTTCTTCACTTATTTGTGACTGAAGTGGGTTGTTTGTGTTTTCAGAGGTTCCTGATTTCGAACTGATCATATTACTTGTCATGTAATTCAATTTAGGTTAACGCCGTTCAAACAGGGGTCAAGTTTTTGGTTGTTTACATATACAGTGATCTCTCTCTCTCTCTCTCGCTCTCTCGATATATATATATATATATATATATATATATATATATATATATATATATATATATATATATATATATATATATATATCGGATATTAGTATATATATCGTATATATATATATATATATATATATATATATATATATATATATATATATATATATAGGTATCGTATATTAGTTTGTATATTACTAAGTATACGCATGCATAGTCACATAGAATATATCCGCTCACAAATGCATTTATATTTATGTGTTTACATGGTTAAGTTTCTTCGATATCTAGACCGGTAGATATTTGATTTAACTGTTAAAAAAGGTGGGATATCTCGAACAGGTTTATAAACTAAATATAACATTTAGAGTATTAATAAATACATACTCATATAACTATCTCTCTATTTCTCTCTCCCTCCCACTCTCTCTCTCTCTCTCTCTCTCTCTATATATATATATATATATATATATATATATATATATATAAACATATATATATATATATATATATATATATATATATATATATATATATATATATATATATATATATATATATATATATATATGTATGCACTTGTTCGTCCACTGAACACTGTGGGGACAACGGTAATTTTAAAAATAGTGGCTGCTATTGCGATTTGCGCAACGCTCTTCAGTAATGAATTGAGCACTCTTGGCCATTGGCGTTTGTGTACAGCACTTATATAATACGTTAAAATTTCTCTTTCTTTCCTTGGGCCAATAGCTTAGTGGTAGAATCTCGAACTGATGCCAAATCGGTCGAGTTTCGATCGCAACTTGAAGCAACCGCATGTCTAGCTGCAATGATGTGCTGTAATACAGTGAAACGGGCTCCTATGTGGATGACTATATATATATATATATATATATATATATATATATATATATATATATATATATATATATATTGAGGGGTCTCACCGCGCGCCAGCGTACTGACCCTTCCATTCATTGTCTGTAATATCGTAAATCAAACGTTAACTTTCCAACATTTGATAATTTTTTTAAATTTTAGGTACGTCTGAGTTGCTTAAAATTAAAAACAAATATCAAATGTTCGAAAGATAACGTTTGATTTACGATATTCCAGACACTGAATGGAAGGATCAGTAAGTTGGCGCTCGGTGAGCCCCAAATATGTATATATACGTCATTCGCAGAGAGTACTGTTTCGCTGTATCACAGCTCCTCAGTGCGTATAGACATTCAAATGATGAAGCCAGGATTGAAACACAACCGATTTGATGTCAGAGATTTTACCACTGAGCTATCTTCATTCGACTGTGTCTACGTGTATGTATATATATATATATATATATATATATATATATATATATATATATATATATATATATATATATATATATATATATATATATATATGCATTGGTAAAATTACCTTTCATTATTGATAAGCTTCCGTCAATTTAGATGCATTTTTAAAATCCAAATTGTTTTTATCTACCTATCGATTTACTCAAATGTACAAAGAGACACACCTATGTGTATGTATATATCACTTCTAGAGTCCAATAGTTAATTATTTATAAGTCGTGTTAAAAATGATTAACGCAAAGGATAATTGCAATAAAAAGAAACATTCGGTATTCAGTGGACGATTAATCAGGATTGCTCTCATCTGAAATTCATAAAATATTTCTTCTAAATTAGTTTCTTTGGGGGAATAGTTTTATCATGGCCACTAAGTATTGATGAAGGCATAATGTATTACCTTTTGTTTATGATCGGTATCTTTATGCCTTTTTCCACTCTTCTAGTTATATGTATTATCCATTATAGTTCCTGCTGTTGACAGTCTTCAGAGGGTGTGGTTTGTGTCATCTGACAGAGTTCGTTGTCATTCTGTCGCGCCAGTCCATAAGGTTTGAATAAGTATTATCCTCGCTAAGACCTACGGCTTTCATTCGCCCAAAGCTATTTCCATCCGTTGACATACGCCTTCTCTGACAATGCTTTCATCTTCAGTTCGTGGTCGTCTAAGACCAAATCCCTTTTTAGTCACACACACACACACACACACACACACACACACACACACACACACACAGAGAGAGAGAGAGAGAGAGAGAGAGGAACTCACAAAACACACAAACATACATACATACATAAATACATATCTCTCTCTCTCTCTCTCTCTCTCTCTCTCTCTCTCTATATATATATATATATATATATATATATATATATATATATATATACATATATGGTGTATGGTATGTGTGCGGTGATGTTGCATGTGTTTCCAATTTGATGCAAATTTATGGCACTTAAATCACTATTCATTTATAGTTAGTTGTCTCTACTGTTGGTACATCATGGGTGCTGCAACATATACATATATATATATATATATATATATATATATATATATATATATATATAGAGAGAGAGAGAGAGAGAGAGAGAGATATGTATATATATATATAGAGAGAGAGATATGTATATATATATGTATATATATATATATTTACACATACCTATATGTGTGTGTATATATGTGTGTATATATATATATATATATATATATATATATATATATATATATATATATATATATAGTTGTGTGTGTGAGAGTGAGAGAAAGAATTAGTTGGAGAAAAAGAGAGATAGACATGGTGAAAGAGAGGATGAATTCGGGAACTTGTATTTTTTTTCGTGTATACAGTGACGTGGACAAAGATATATTGGATTCTAAGAACGGTGAAAATAAATCTCTTGATGCATTTGTCGGACAAATGTCATTAGCTGCAGAAAACATCGGGCGTTCCTACCCAATCCCCGACCCTCCGTCTCCTCACCACCAACTCCCATAGATATATCTATTATTTATTTATTTTGTTGTTGGTGTTGTTGTTACGGGTGCTCGTGAATTTGGGATGTCATGTCAGGCATACTGTGCAACAAGCGACTTCATGCCCGCGCCTCTACCCCACATCCCGATGCTACAGACAAAACGCTGCAAAAAGCAATCAGTTTTCTCTCCCTCCACGTACCATTTTTTTCTCTCTTCATCTCTGTCTACCTTTTCCCGTTCTTCATGCCTGAGTAAATATCTTCCAATTTTGGTAATGATGAATGGTGCCGACCACGTAACCGTAATTCACTAAAAAGCTCTCTTAATCATTGATCTACTCGCGCCACCGATACTTGATTTCAAGGAAAACCTCACCCGCGGTGAACGGCAGTATCTCCAGAACTTGTTTTCTCGAAATGAGTGTCTACGCGTTAGACACAAGGCAGCATTTCTGCTAGTCTCATTAAAGTCTTATTTCTATTAAAGAATTGAAGATTTTATCACAACATTATATATTTTAATCATTTCACTCCATGTAAGGCAATAAAGCCACTAAGACTCAAGGTGTTACTAAGTTTTAGAGAATATGAAAAAAAAAACACTATTAAGGAGACAGAACAATAAAAGAACAACAATTAAAAAAACAGAAGATAAAGTCTGGCATTGAATTTAAAATTTTAAGGATGAAAGTTGACTTGGAAGTAAGGAGCCGGGAGCATTGGATGTACAGTTCTATTATTATCAAATTTTGAACACTTTTTATTCCAAACACCCTGCCTATTTGAAACCGAAATATCAAGGATGTGTCGGTAGGAGTAATCCGATAAAACTATCAGTCTTTATAATCTATGGAATAAACTATTGTGCATCTTTTTGAACCATAAATCTGTCTTTACGTATTATTGGTGTTTTGAAAGATTTCTTTGTAGATGATATATAGTTTTTGTTTAGAAAGTTGTTTTGATATATCTTTACACGGAAAGCTTATCCTAACTAATCATATCAGATTTCTTCCAACCAGTCTATCATCCAGCGAACGGCTATGTTCTCATTCCGAATAAGATCCACGTGAATTATCCTGAGAAATGAAAAGATATGTAGAGAGTAGAATATATGTGACCAGCCTGGAAAGTGGAACAGGAGAAAACCGTTCAAATTCCAAGAAAGCCTGCTGAATTCACTTTATATTAATATCCTTACGAAAAGCAAGAATCCTTCACACTTAATTTTGCCCCAAGCTCCCAGTAAATAGCACCGTAGACAAGGTTTTCCAGCATTATGTGCCATCCACTCACGAAGAAGGATAGACTTGAATTTAAATCCCTGAAGAAAACAATAGGAAACCACTCCGCATTTTCCCCCGAAGAATGCATGGCAATTCACAGAGAATAAAGTAGTTTGATATGTAGAAAGACCCGATAACATACGTCCTGAGATAAGATTTTATTAAAAAAAGAAATACAAGAATACAATATCTTGGAGACCAGATACTTTTTGGAATTCATAGTTTTTCGAATATTGGAATAGTTATAGAGGAACTGAATAGAGATCATGAAATTACGTCGATTATTAGAGAGGAATTTGGAACTCCTTTTTAAGCATTAAAATTTAAAAATTCAAAACATCATGAAAATATAATTCTTTAACCTGCAGTGAAACATGTGACAGTAATATCTCATTTTTGCAGGTTTTTGCTTAAAAACTAACTTCAAAATTTTACTATTTCAAGAATAAATTCCAAGAAATTTGATATCATCGTATTAGGTACATTGAATGGAAACTGTATTCAAACCAGAAGTCTTGTCTTGAATAATCACAGTGCTTCATCCGTGCATTTTGTTCATATACTATCTGCAAAGCTTCAAGAAATAAATTTTATAAGGCTGTCCTATAAAGATTTCACCGATCACGAGAATGAAATTGCAACGCTACGATTTAGAACCTAAACTCGTTTCCTCAAAGAACCGTAAAGATTTTGGAAATTATGCTGTATCATTATTTACAATGTGAAACCTCAACTTTCAAATTGAGAGTAATATCACTGTTCTAAATCGACATGCCCTACTGTGACATAAATGTGTTCCTTTAAAATTGTGCTAAGAACTATTTTAAAAATAACAAAGTCAAATAATTCCAACAAAGGTTATATCAATTTTCTGAAAAGATGTTGAGCCGAAAACTTTAATTCATTATCAAATAAAGATTCGAGACATTTATTTCTAAAAAAAAATGCAGATATTAGAAAAAGCCCACTTTTGTGCTAACTTGTACAGTAATATCTGAACAGTGATATATACAGCTAAAATTAATCAATATTCAGTATTTGCTTCTTGATCAAGATGATCGTAGATGTTAGGGTTACAAGAATATTTAATCCCTAAAATATTCAGGATTTCTAATTAATAAATTGTAAACACTGTAAATAGTGCTGCGTCTGGATCAGTTATACATAATTTAGTATAAGAGACGAGGAAACTGAACGTAGAATAGGTTTTGCTCAGGATAGATTTGCCCAACACAATTTGCTATAATATCAACACGTTAAGCTAAGAAATCAGGTCACGTACTTTAATAGCCTCGTCAGATCGAGACTTTCATGTGCATGCCGGGCTTGGCGTCAGACACGTTCAGAAATATATAAATGGTCACCTGTATACAAACGCTTTCTGAGATCAATAATTACAAATAGCTTCCAGCGAATAAACAATTTCGATTGTATCGACGATCATAGTACTTCGAACCTAAATGACTAGCAAAACATAATCACAGATACTTTTACTAACTAAGAGAAACCATATCAGTTGAGACATTTCAAGAGCAGCAACAGAAACGGATAGCACATGTTCCTCGAAGAGAAAATCCTGACATAATCACGATGTTGATATTCCACATTACTCCAAATAGAATTAAGCTTTCATCAGTAAGAGAAAGTGTGATAACAGTTAATCGACTTGAGAAACAAATTTTTCCGAAAAAGAGACAGATTTTATAAATTTCAAACGATTATTGCACTGGCTGTTCGGTCAATTAATGATGAATATTTCCATATAAGGAAACGCGTAATATTTCATTACCATTTAATCTGGCGTGTTTATTATGAATTTATAACGGTTTTCTATAATTGCTATAATGTTTTTATTCTAGATTTTTAAATCCCGCGATATTTATATATATATATATATATATATATATATATATATATATATATATATATATATATATATATATATATATCGCGGGACTTAAACATTTTAAATATCGAGGTCATGTATGGAAAACCGTTATGAATTCATCATATACACGCCAGATTAAATGTTAACGGTGATAAAAATATTACCCCTTTCCTTTTATATAAATATATTACCTCTTTTCTTTTACATAAATATTACCCCTTTCCATATATATATATATATATATATATATATATATATATATATATATAGAGAGAGAGAGAGAGAGAGAGAGAGAGAATGTATTACGATTCCAATGTAATAAATTATAAATGAATTGGATCGTAATTAGGATTCCAATGTAATAAATAATAACCATGGAATATTAGTGTTTAAGCCTTTCTAATATATATATATATATATATATATATATATATATATATATATATATATATATATATATATATATATATATATATACGGGTTCTTATGAAACAAAACTACTTGTTACTGGGATCTGTTTCAATAAACTGTTCTTTATTTAACATATATACTGCTGGGGTGAATTTAAACATACATTATATTTTTCTATCTACATAAACAATAATCTTAAACAATAATTTGTGGGAATAATAATTTCACAGAAATATTTTTTTATCTGAAATTGAGAAAATACGAACGTTACACAAAATGGTTACAATAAATGCAAAATTAAAAAAGAAATCTCTCAGTTTAAACGGACGCCAGGAGGTTAATTTTTTAAATACTCTTTTAAAATATTTATATTTTCTTTTTTGCTATTTAGTAAAGCAGGTGATGTAAGTTACTAACATCGCATTGAAAGCGTCTTTGCGCGGTAAGTTTCAGTTAAAATTAGAACGGAGGATACGTGGTTTGTAGATGACACGTTAATCGTTATGACATGCAATAAGTAATTATGTAAAATATGTTACTTGTCTTCATTCTTGGTCAATTCCGAAACCTTTAGAATTGTAGATAAAAAAAAAATATTTGAATTTATAATATGTGAAAACAAAATTCAATATAATTTCTATTGTATTAACAACGATTATATATTCTTTTCTTTTTGCAGGTAAGTGTCCTTTTCTTGAAATACAACAGTCAGGTAAATCTCTCTATTTTTTCCAAATGTTTCCCTTCTGCTTGTTTGTTTCCGTGCCCGTTCAGAATGTGGAGATCATGGCTCTCCACAATGTTCTATTCTTTGTAGCCCTTGATACATTTTGTCTTTTCACTGTCTCTTCTAATACTTGTTCTGTCAAATATTTACACGAGCCGTTTGGTAGATTATGAGCTACTTTCTTCTTTCTTGCCTTCAATATTGCTGTGAAATTTCCTAATCTCTCTTTCCTCATTACGTGTCATAGAAATGTAAACTGTCTCCTTCTGGTGGTAAGTATATGTGTTCGTTTTGTTTCGTTTTTCTTCTAAAGCGTCATTGCTTACCTGTTCAGTTTATGATATTCTCAGCGTCGTTCTATTGAACCGCGTTTATCTTGCCTTAAGTCTCTTCTTCTGTGAGGAGATTGTCCAGCAGACACGACCATATAGGAGGACAGATTTTACATAACATTTAAATACTCTTTGTATCTTACGATATTTTCCAGTTTCTTAATAGTTCGGTTAGCTTTTGGAAAGCATTTTTCGCAATCCCAATGCACTTTGGGATTTCGCTGTCATCTTTCTCTCTACCGAAGTTAAAACACTTCCCAGGTTTTTAAATTATTGTTCCTGCTTAATTTCGACATCTGCAATTTCTATTTCACACAATGGGCTCTTCTTTTTGTGACAACAATATATTCGGTCTACTTTTCTCTTCTTTCTTAAAGCCAATTATTTTTAATTTACTTTGCAACGAATGACGTAATAATTATAAGTTTTCATAGGTTGTTCTCTTGTATTTTTCCAAGGATAAAGTCAAAGAGTGGATGAAACAGAAATCTGACAAAAAATGAGTTAAGCATTTTGGTAAATAGCTACATTTTAATTCCACGCACCGTGTTTAAGCAGGCTCGGTGGACTAAAGGATTGCGGCTTAAATTGAGAAATCAGAGTTCGAATTCCTGTCGAGTTCGGATTCCAATCGAATTCATTACATTCATTTCCGTGGTAATACCGTTTGGGAAAGGCATGAATCCATCTCTACTCTTAAGTATAAGAAGCGACAGGGATCTATAGCCTTGTGTATGTAACCAGTCTCAGAGAATGAACATTCTAAATTCCAGCCTGAAAAGGATTGGGCTCCATCAGAAGACCGACCAATTCTACAGTGGCTACAGTATATGTTGTTATTAATTGTTGACTTATTTTCTTTCATCCGATTTCGCTGTCTTATTGCAACATTCAAATGTTTATTTTACCGTCGTTACGTATCGATCGAAAATAAATGCCAAGATCTCTGGCGTGTTTTAAATATTCAAAGAGTGAGGCATAACGCCTAGAGAGTTATCATAATCAAAACTGATAATAATAAACAACTTCACCTTGCAATTGCGTAAAAAATTCATTTAATTCTTGTATTTCGTCTATTAAGTATATTAAGCAAACAACATGTAGTAGCTATCGGGGAATTAATATATGACTTTCAAAAGAGTGTCTAACTAGACAAGCTACTAAAATACTTTTCTTAATAAAATAAGCTCTCCAAAGAAAAGCGATGTGACATCAAATCTCGTAGAATTCTTGTTCTATGCATTCTTTTCCAGACTGACTATCTAATGGTTGTGGAACAATAATACTGCCTAGTATTCAAATTTAAATATCATGTTCATTCAGGACGTAAATGATAATGTTTCTACACGGTTTCAATTTATTTAATATCCTTTGCCATGATAACACTGGGAAATATAATACAGTGGTTTCTCGGTTGCTTCTATACGATTGAGAATATAGAGTTGTCTTCCTAGAATGGATGATGCAGAAGGTTCATGAGTGATTTAGTTTTGTTTGTTGTGTTTTACGGCATATCAACCTCAATGGGTTATATAATGCCGACATTTTTTTTTCCGGTAATATTTTGTTTTGTCAAAAATCTATTTCTGGTAATATTATTTCGTCAAAATATTAATATTAATATTATTTTAAAACATGCATTGCTGGTAATATTTTATTTTACCAAAAACGTATTGCTGGTAATATTTATTTCAAAAATATATTGCTGGTAATGTTTATCTTATTGTTCTTTTTTTGTTTCTTCAAAAATATATTGCTGGTAATAGTTTTTTTTTCAAAAATTTATTTCTGGTAATAATTCTTTAGAAAGTATTTCTGGTATTAAAACCTATTTTTACACTTTTATAATGCTTTCTACCTCAGTTTTGGAGGTAAATATTTGCCCATAGCTGGGACCTTAACAGGTGCTACCACCACGGGTCAGGGTGGACCTGGGAACACCAGCAATTAAGAGGAAGTTCCACGCTCCTCAAAGCCTCCTGATCAGAGGCCTTGCTGTAGGAAATATTTCATCGTCTTACCCGGGACGCGGATGTAGTTTATCGTCATATCCAGGACGCGGTTATAGTCTCAGTTTCCAGGTTAACTATTTTCCCATAGCTGGGACCCTAACAGCTGCTACCACTCCGGGTCAGGGTGGACCTGGGAACACCGGCAATTAAGAAGTGGTTCCACGCTCCTCAAAAACCCTGATCAGAGGCCTTGCTGTAGGAAATATTTCATCGTCTTACCCGGGACGCGGATGTAGTTTATCGTCATATCCAGGACGAGATCTGAGTTTGGAGGTTAACTATTTGCCCATAGTTGGGACCCTAACTGGTGCTACAACCCTGGGTGAGTGTTGAACTGGGAACACCAGCAATTAAGAGGTGGTTCCACGCTCCTCAAAACCTCCTGATCAGAGGCCATGCTATTGGACGTAGTTTATCGTCTTACCCAGGACACGGATGTAGTTTATCGTCATATTCAGGAACCGGATGTAGTTTATTGTCATACCCAGGACAAGATCTGGGTTTGGGGGGGGGTAACTATTTGCCCATAGCTGGGACCCTAACAGGTACTACCACTCCTGGTCAGGTTGAACCTGGGAACACCAGCAATTAAGCAGGGGTTCCACGCTCTTCAATATCTCCTGATCAGAGGCCTTGCTGTTGGCCGTAGTTTATCGTCTTACCCAGGACGCGGATCTACTTTATCGTCTTACCCAGGACGCGAATTTAGTTTATCGTCTTATCCAGGACGCGGATGCTGTTTATCGACGGTTCATGAGTGAAGTCTGCCCTGCTATTTAACATATGTGTGTAGAATCGAGAGATTAATTTGTTTGCCAAAAAATATTCTTCGATGTGAATACAACAGAATAGACATGAATTTGTACCCGGCTTGTTAATTCCAATTTCTGCGCTGATAACCCATTCGCTACCAACATTTCTCTTAACGGCTAGATTCAATCTATGAACAATTATTTATGAACGTCTGGCCTTTTAGCATTTCAAGCCTATTTATTACATTATGGTCACCGATTTGAAAATATTTTCAATTGTTAAAATCTCATACAGGCTGATGTGTAAATGTATATTTCATCCAAGTTAATTTGTGTTTTTTCTTGAAAATATCACGATAACAAGATCGAGTGAATGACAGCATCAAGTTTGATTAAAAAATTTCACTCTAGCGCGATGCTTCCCAACGTGGGGCGCATGCCGCACCTGTGGGACATGGTAATATTTTCGTGGGGCATGCGACGATGCGCACCCTTCGGCTTACTATATCTAAGTGAAAACAAATTCCATTTCGCATTAATATTTCATGATTAAAATGATCAAAGTATATTACAGAATAAGTTTTCATTCAAATATTTTATATTTCTGCCTTTCAGTTCTTTATTATATGTTTTGAAATTGTATATATATTTAACTGTCTTTTTATATTTTTTTTCTCTTTCATGGACGCCATGGTCTTTTGACGAATATTTAGAAACCAAGTTAATGTCTTTTTTAAGCATCCTTCACGTGAATAGAAGTAAAAGTTTGAATATGCAAGAATTATATATTACATCGAGGGACGCCAGAATTTTAGAAATACCAAAGTGTGGCATGGCCCAAAATCGGTTGGAATCCACTGCGAAATCTTGCAAAAATTCAGAATCTGCCAATTTAGAATCTGCCAATTTAGAATTTGCCAATTTAGAATCTGCCAATTTAGAATTTGCCAATTTAGAATCTGCCAATTTAGAATCGGCCAATTTAGAATCTGCCAATTTAGAATCTGCCAATTTTAGAATTGGCCAATTTAGAATCTGCTAATTTAGAATCTGCCAATTTAGAATCTGCCAATTTTAGAATTGGCCAATTTAGAATCTGCTAATTTAGAATCGGCCAATTTAGAATCTGCCAATTTTAGAAATAGATAAAGAAAGATATAAGCATGAAAAAATAATTTTCACAGATGGCAAATAGAAATTAATTCATTAAGAAAGAAAGAAGGAAAGAAAGAAAATATAATTAGTAAATAAGTGTTGGTACTGATTAAAAAGGGTCGAGTAAATAATTATATAGATAATTAAATAAATAAATAAATATATAAATAAATAAATTAAAAAAAAGAAAGAATGAAGTAATTAAATGAAGAAGGAATAGTTGATGATAAGAAAGCTATTTGAAGTTCTTTAAATTTAAATAAAATTAATACGAATGAATAAAAAATAAAATACGTTCTAGATATGTTTCTTGTAATGAAACAAAGTAAAAGAAGAAAGAAAAAAATCTCGTTTAGAAACTGAAATTAATTTTCTCACAAGGAGAAATGAAACTAAAATTTAAAAATTTAAATATCACGTGTTAGATGTCTACCATCAACGTCTCTGTAATTTTTATCAAAATTCCTGCTGATCACTTCGTCGGCAAAAAGCTGAGTTTGTAAAATTTCATTGAACTTATTTAAAATATTTCCCATTGAACATTAAAAATAATATATAAACGCACACCTCTGAAAATAAACTTCACGAATGCCACGAATATAATCCTTCTATATGTGTTCAATTATTTCAAATTAATGATACTAATTACGAGAAATAATTCACCATTATCAAAATGTTACGGAACTCTTTACGCAGTTTCGATAATCCAACATTAATATAAATTCTTTATCGGCACAGGATCAAATAGGAATTTAAATAATTAGATGAAAACAAAAATATATAAAATCACAAAGGTCTCCGTGTTGACAGAAGGACATTCACAAGTGAATACAGCGAGATGGCTAAAAGGGCGAAAAGTACCTAAGATAGAGTAGGAATTGTCGTAGTCTGGGAACTATGCAAACAACTACATTTCGATCGATAGAGGAGAGACAGGAAGCTCATGTTTGAAATTGAAAGCAACTATTTCATCCTAGAAAGAAAAATCAGCTTTCATAATCTTAAAAATAGAAGTAAGCAAATCGTGTATAAAAATGTGAAAAAAAAAAGGAAATTGCCAAATAAAAACCTTTCACAAAATACCAGGGAATTGCTTGAGGCTGCAGAAAAGCTTGAACGTGAAAGGATAGAACAGATGTCACATTTAAAACGATTCCTAGAAATAACTAGAATTGAGACTTAATGTTTGTGATGTCGGTTACATATTAGATCCTCGTACTGAAATCTGCGGGGATACTGAACAAAGTGATGTTACTCCAGTGAAAAGCAACAGACATCTGGTGAGAACACGTAAAAGTACGTCATATAAATAATAATAATAATAATAATAATAATAATAATAATAATAATAATAATAATAATAATAATGATGATGATGATGATGATGATGATGATGATGATATGCGAAAAAAAATGGCTGCACTCAGCCGGCACAAAAAAAAGTATAGAAAACGTCATGTCAAAGTAGCCCTGACGATATATTGTGGGTTCTGTATAAATATGTGCAGCGAATTGGTGCAAGCATTCATCACCGTCAGCAGCATAAATGAAGCTCATGTAGGTAAGATCATCTTGATTGACAAACACTCGGATTGCATTTGTCCTAATATTAGACAACACACATGTGCACAAGTGTAGGTATGAAGCGATCCTCACAGACGTTGCGGTACCTTGGCATATGAACCTTCATGAAGACTGAGCAGACGAAAGAGCAGACATACCAAGACCTGGCAGGGCAAATCGGAATCATCTACTAAACAGCAACTCGACTCTTCCCTTTATTTGGTTGGCGCGATTGGGACTATTTACAGGAATATTTCCGCCTCGTCAGACGACTGAAAAATCATTGGCGGGCGCAGATATTAGAGAATGTATTGTGTCTCTAATTCATCAAAAATTTGGGGACTATATCAAATATCTTTTAGTCGTTATTTAGCAAATATTTTCATCCACTATACCGCTTTAATATATAATATTCTATGAATTTTTCACTGCTTTTTCCTACTTTGAACTTTTTTATGTATGCTGTTAAAAGTCTGTTTACATGTTTTTTTAAATTTAAACCCAACATTGTTTTATTTCGTTGTTTAAAATTTAAAGATTGTCGAACTTTTACAATCGCTGTAGAACATCAGCGCTTGACAATATTCTTTTTCATTTCAATGAAAATACAACCTTTGCTTCGTATGAATATTTTTTTACTAAAAGCGAACCCGAGATGTTTGGTAGTAACAACATCGGTTTCATGGTATCATCAATTAGAATTCAGGAAAAATATTTATCAGGGAATTTCTGCTGTACCTGTGGATCATAGAGAATGAACATCCGAAAAAAAAAGCTAGAAAATTCACTGACCAAACCACAAAAAGCGAATATGAAACTTATATTCGTACTCATCATTATATTAGTGTCAGGAACAGTCCACAAATATTTCCATGAAGATTAGAACTGGAAAGATATATAAAAAAGAAAATAAATCTTGTTCTTTTATTGTCTTCTCTATTTAATAGTAATTTTTCTCATATTATCTAATACTCAGTAACCCGTTGCCTCTATTGTCTTTGTTACCTTATTTGGTCTGAAATGATTTTTTAAATAATAATAGAAGCCACCTGACTTGAGAACAACCAGCAGCAGTAAGAAAAAATAAAAATGAAAGATGAGAAATATTCGATGTAGCTGTCTAGTACTATTTTCATTGTTTCTTGCTTAGTGTTCCTGTTTCTTGGTACTTTGCTTATATTTTTAGTCATACATCTCTTGCCCCTTTCAGTGAGCCTTCGGGCTTCCGTGTCATTTTTTGTAAAAATCGGTATCACCCTATGCAAGGCAGTAAAGCCACTAAGACACAAGGGGTTACAGGCTGCGGAAGAATTATGAACAGAAACCTTAATAATAAGCGGGAAGAGGAAAGAGTAATCAGGAGGACAGTAGATAGCGATTGACATTGAATTTAAATTTTCGCAGATTGAAGTTGGCCGGAAATAATGGAGCCGAAATGGAGTTCCACAAGCGAAAAGTGCGAGAAAATTAACTGTTAGCATATAATTTACGGCTATATCTAGCCAACTCAAATGTAAGATAAGATCTCGACGCCTGTCTTGTACTGCGCTTAAATTCAAAAATGTTGGTTAATATAGCGAAAAGCAATATTTATTCTGTTATGTACAGAAATTTGGCACAAGGCCGAAGTGGGGGATTGGGGAAAGGACGGTCTTCTTCTGTCTTAACTATAACTTAGCTAGCCGCAAAAACTGACCCAATCGTACGAACAATATTTCTTACACCAAAACAACACATCCATACGTACCTTTCTTACTACAACCACCATAATACCTCACTGTCTCTATGAAAATACTAACTAGTCCCCATATGTAAATATTCCCCTCCCCCCACAGACAACGAATTGTCTGTGGGGGGAGGGGAATATAATAACAATTCTAAAAACTAGCCCCAATGAGTATAGCGAAGAGCTCATCCGAACAATTAACATGAATGTATTTATAGAGAGGTAACCTTAGGGCGGTAGGAAATTGGCTGAAGCCGAAACGCTATATCAGGACCAGTAATAGTGTTCTTGATCGCCTCCTGTCAACAGAAAAATGAAAGTTGAAAAACAGCAACAACCACGTTATGTACATGATTTTGTTTATTATCTCGTAAGGATCAAAACGTTGACGCTTCTTGCTTACTCGTTTATATCATTGATGGCCATGAAGACTGACATCGGTGGATAACCGTGCTATTGATCTTTTGCGCTAATCTTATCAACTTTATGTTTCGTTTTCCGCTGCTTGTGTATTAAGTCCAAAGGATCTGGGTCAACAAGAGATAATCTTTTGCACTTGAAGTGCACCTGTTTACTTTGCATCGGATTTGCTTTTAATCGCTAATATAAGCTTTAAAGTAATACCTACTCAATTATATATCAAAGAGCTTTTCTTATATGATTCCTGTGAAGCCATCATAACGGAGACAGGGAGGAACGTCTCTGAAGATTGAAGTAAGCGACACACGGCTTGTCGGTACCTTGTGGCTCTAGACCGGGACTGTTTTGTCTTTTGCGCGAAAGGATAAAACCAATAGACACAGATGACAACACCGAAGATCTGGCGGCCATCAGAGCTAAACAGAAACGATACATTAAAAACTTGAGCAATGTGAGTAACGTCTAATAATGATCAAGCTGTGGCCAAAAATGACGAGGATCTATGTATCATTTAACTCTTTATTTTATATATAATCTGCACTATTTTTGCATCTCAGCTGTTACTAACGTTTACGAGGTTTAAATTAGAGACATTAGATTCAAATTTCTCTGTTCGTCCATTTTTTTCAGATGCGGATTACTTGTCTGTCTTGAAGGCACCATTCGAATAATAGTTTTTACATGCTTTTCTACCCCGACGTCTGACAATGGGGCGAAATAGAATAACCATTTTAGCAACGAGTAAGAAATTGTAATATTTAAACAATACTTCTTCCTATATATATATATATATATATATATATATATATATATATATATATATATATATATATATATATATATATATATATATATATATATTTCAGCTTAGGCGTATGTTGTGACAGGTGTTTATAATTCACGTTGCTCATTTATGTTTTTTTATCACTTCAGCTCGAACTAAAATTATGCTGGAGTCAGCAGAATATATTTATAAGAAACGGCTGAACTAAGCCGACGGATTTGTGGACGTGACAACACGTGAATAGGTTTCAGTAGCATAAACACATTTCACGAAATATATTCTAGATTTGGTCTCTCGCCAAGTAAGTCTTTGACAAAAGATTCCATATATAACATCTCATGCAAATGTGAAAAATGAAAACTGTACCATGCTTTTAACGTCTACTCGGAAGGAACCTGGGAAAGCCACCCTCAAAGAGAAAACAGAGAAAATTTTAATATAATATATTGGTTCCAAAACATTTTTCTGCGTTGATTTTCGGAATGAAAATCTGCTCACCAAATTTAGTGTGATAAAGAGTACATTAAAAAATTAAAAACTAACAAACATGGAGAGATGATTGAAGGGAGATAACTGCGTTTTCGGAGTCAAAGCATTATCATTGATGACTCTCCCCGCCAATTTGCGGACCCGTGTTATTATATTCTTAATACTTGATATAATGTAAAAATATCACAATATTTACTAATAACTGTTTATAGTGGGATTCAGGCATGCAATTAAAGGTAATCTGTAATAATATTTTCAATTTTGAAATCATTTTATATTTTTGACATATGATTTTTTGAAACTGTTTCTAAATCTTTGATTGTTGTTTAGTCATTCCCCCTCAGCTGCTATCCTCTTCCGCCTCACCTGCTATCCTCTTCCGCCTCACCAGCTATCCTCATCCGCCTCACCTGCTATCCTCATCCGCCTCAGCAGCTATCCTCTTCCGCCTCAACAGCTATTTCTCTTCCGCCTCACCAGCTCTCCTCTTCCGCCTCACCTGCTATCCTCTTCCGCCTCAGCAGCTATCCTCTTCCGCCTCACCAGCTACCCTCTTCCGCCTCACCTGCTATCCTCGTACGCCTCACCTGCTATCCTCTTGCGTCTCACCTATGAGGTGAGTTTTACGGTTTGGGAACCACTGGTACAGCACATCAATCTGAATGGATTTCCCATTATATTTACTGTGATGAGAGCTAGAATATACAATGAAACAACATGAAAGCAGCTGTTTAAATTAAGTTATTGTATATTTAAATCATTGACTTGTTTTATTCAGTGGGAACATCCTATGGTATATATTTTCCATCAATTACGGCTTTTGGTGGGCGTTGTAACTTCTGTTTTGCTCGTGTTGATCGGACTGATCCTAGAGAGTCAATACATTAGTTATTTTTTCTTTTGAATTGAAAATCTAATTCTCTAAAGACGCCGTCCTGGGTAAGACGATAAACTACATCCGCGTCCTGGGTAAGATGATAAACTACACTCAGCCGCAAGGCCTCTGATCAGGAGGTTTTGAGGAGCGTGGAACCACCTCTTAATTGCTGGTGTTCCCAGGTCCACCCTGACCAGTGGTGGTAGCACCTGTTAGGGTCCCAGTTGTGGGCAAAAAAAACAAGATGGTCAAAACATTACGAAAGTGTAAAAATTGGTTTTAATACCAGAAATATTTTGTAAAAAATTCTTACCAGCAATAAATTTTTGAAGAAAAATTATTGCCAGCAATACATTTTTGAAAAAAAAAAAACGATATTATCAGCAATAAAAAATATTGTAGGCATTAAATAACCCATTGAAGTTCATATGCCGTAAACTAAACCAAACTGAAACTGAAATTCTCTAAAGACGACACCGCTATCTGAACCTCAGAAATTTACGCTTACAGGATGCCGAAGCATGTGTACCTTCACGCTGGAATGAGCTTTGCACTCATTTTTCGAACCAGACCAAAGATAAATTGACTTTAAACAAGGTGGATACTCGTGACTCACGTTATTAGTGGTGATTTGCCTGGTTAAGTCTAATTGAGAAGTTTAAAAGATTGGTAGTTGACTCTGATTAGACGTTGGAGAATAACATAAAGAAAATAAATATAAAAAACAGCGTGAGTTGTTCATAATCCCACTGCAATTCCGACAGGTATCCACACCACTGTTGCATTTATTACTGCATTTAGTTTTAATGTATACTTTAGTTTTCTTAATGGATCAAGCATAGTAATTAAAGCAACGAGCATAATATAAATCGAAACCACTCTGAGAATAAGGATTGTGACATATCTCCGAAATTTAATTATTATAAAGTAAATATCTGATATAAATGGCCGCCATTAATTTATATCTGTCAACTTAATTTCTTTAAGGATACAGTGCAAACCTAGCGTAGATTTTCTTAACGCAAATCACGTTTTGTCTCGAAAATTTAGATTTGGTTGAAATAAAGTTCTGTTCATTATGACAGGATTCATTGGCGAAACATGTCAAAACAAATATTTTCTAAAAGTATTATATGTTGATGATGTAATGGAATTACCCGGCACCCCATGAATGATTACACTATAGGCAGTAAGTACCTATAAAGTCAACTATCTACGAGAGACTCAGGGTAGAGGAGTGAGAGTCAGAGAGACGACGCAAGCACGTCCGACCTTCCAGTTAGTGGCACTCACTACTAGATTGACCTGTGTGTTTAACTGTATCGTATTTCATATTGTACTTGTGTACAATAAAATTTTCTTCTAGTATCCACCTGGTGTTACTTATTTATTCACTTAGCACGGAATATAGCAGTTCCGACAAGGATTGTCGGAACATAACAGTTGACCAGCATTTGTACTGTCAGTGCCAATTATAACGAGATTATAAAAAAAAAAAAAATTGAAGAAATCGAATTAGAAATGAGATTGTATTATAACGAGAATTAAAATTACCTATACGGTAATCGGAATCGCTAGTTTGAATCCGATCTGACCGTATTTTATTGGCGATCGTTGATGTTTATTTAATGCTTGGAGGGGGGATAACAGAAACAAGATGCAAGTTAAACTACTCAGAATAATAATATCTGACCCTGTTCCGGATTTCGAGTCTCCATCATTCTACTTAATCCGAATATTAAGCTTGACAGAAAAATATATTTTCATCTATGGAAAGAGACATATATAAAGATATATGGAAAGAGGCACAAGCACACAACACACACACGCAAATATATGTGTGTGTGTGTGTGTGTGTGTGTGTGTGTGTGTGTGTGTGTGTGTGTGTGTGTGTGTGTGTGTGTGTGTGTGTGTGTGTGTGACTTATTTGCTAAAATTTAACACATGATACATATGGCGGAAACTATGTCACTACCATTCTTATCATAAAGCAGATGCGATGATTAATATTTACGAAGCTTGATGAGAAAGAAAGAAAGATTTTACTTAGCATCCTGTTTGGATGGAACTAATTAAAAGGCTGTTTAAGAATTCTGCACTTTGATTTCAGCAGGATATATTGGCAGACAGATTTTTTTCTAAAGTGACATGCGCGATATAAGATTAAGGGATCATGTATCTTTCAATATTTAATTCCGAGCGATTTCGGACCAGAAACACGTGTTGTAAAATTATGAAAAATAAAGGATAACATTTTTTTTTAAATCCATATTACAAACAAAAAAAGTTTGCGGTACCTCTTCTTTTTAATACATACATACATACATACATATATATATATATATATATATATATATATATATATATATATATATATATATATGTTATGTATATATATATTTGTGTGTGTGTGCGTGTGTGTATATTATTTTTTTTTTATATAGGCAAAAACATTCTACTCACTACAAAGATGCAACTTCGTTTCAGTGCATTTAAAATTGCACTTCGACGGGTGAGAATCGAAAATGGTTATGAACAATTCTGTTTGTAAGCAAGCCGCATGTCAATCGTTACTACTTTTTTTTCCATTTGTCTGAAAAAACATAAATAAAGACAAAAAAGCGACGGAGTGAAACAATGGTGGTTCTTGATAGTAGTTTGGCGAAGGATAGTTGGAACCACTATAACCTCTTCATTTTATATATCTATATATATCTATATATATCTATATATCTACATATCTATATATATATATATATATATATATATATATATATATATATATATATATATATATATATATATATATAATATGTCACTTAGCTATTACAATTCTCAGCTATTGGATATTGTTGAGCATTATTTGTTTTTTTGCGTCCAGCTATTTTGCGGAGGCCTTACTCCCCCATGCTGTTGGGCATTTTCTAGGCATACTTTCGATTTTCTTCTGGTGTTTGGATGTTTGTTTCTTGGGTTTTTCAAGTAATGCTGATTCTTCTGCACTTCCATCTTGGCCTGTGATTTTAGGTGATGTGCGCATAATACGTGCGCATTATGTGCATATGAGCCACCCTCGTTGTAACATCTTCTGCTACCTCAGTTGTTAAAATGGTAAAAAAGTAATCGTCTACATTATGATTGCGTGAAAACGAATGACTGTTTCATTCTGGTCGTATATATATATATATATATATATATATATATATATATATATGAATAAATATAGTCTTAAAGTGTGTTATATTTATGGGATAAAGTGCTCAATATCAGAGATAGAGTGTGTGTAAATATAAAAGTGAACATAGAAGTCAACACTTAAAGGCGACAGTCTGTTTCATGCTAGTGCAATCGTATATATATATATATATATATATATATATATATATATATATATATATATATAGGATTAATCTGAGTAAAAGTTTGTCAATTAGCTTATGTTTCAGGGGGTATCAGCAAAATTGTATTGTGTGTGTGTCTGTGTGTGTGGTTGTGTATGTGGTTGTGCGTTTGTCTGTCGTAATAGATAATTTATTTGAAATGCCTATCTAACCAACGAAGTAAGTGATTTTCTTGTATGTCGTCTATGATTCATTTTTAGGTAAATATCAATATGCCACGGAGTGAAGTGTGAAGTTAATTATCTTAGTCAACAAGAGAGAATATGCTTATCAACCTAGTGTTGATTTTGTGGGTTGAAAATCAATATTATTTCTTGTTTGCTTGCATCGAGGCTATCGTTTTGCTTTTTCTCTATCATCAACTTATCTGTGTTCTCAGTAAATTAAGGAACGGCTTTCATTAATTCCAGAGAGAGATTCTACACAAAGTTATGAACTGTCTCTTAATACAACTCACATTTATAAACTGAAATTTAATGAAACATTTTCATAATAAAGAACGAATGTTAGAATTCAGAAGGAATTTCATTCGGTGTTGATGATTAAAATTACACTTTGTTGTTTGGATTTGTTTTCGGAAATAAAAATCCTTGCAATTTCAGGTTGTTATTTTTACGCTCAGCAAATAAATATATGATGCTTAAAGATAATTCAAATTAGTGTTTCTTTTAAAAGAGAACCCAACGCATATGTCTAGATCATTCTTTCCCTGTCTCTATCTGTCTGTCTCTCTCTCTCTCTCTCCATATATATATATATATATATATATATATATATATATATATATATATATATATATATATATATATATATATATATATATATATATGTGTATGTATTCGCGTGCGAATCCCATGACCCATTAGGATCTTAGGAGCGCCGAATGTACTTTGGTCGCAGTACAGGTGGTGTTTCTAGGGCAAGATAGCCTGACGGAGCTCAACCCTCTCTAGACGATATATATATATATATATGTATATAAATAAAAGTGAACATAGAAGTCAACACTTAGAGGCAACAGTCTGTTTCATGCTAGATGCAATCGTGGCCTCACGATTGCATCTACCATGATACAGACTGTCGCCTCTAAGTGTTGACTTCTATGTTCACTTTTATATTTACACACGCTCTATCTCTGATATCGAGCACTTTATCCCATAAATATAGTACATTTTTAAGACTATATTTCTGCATATATATATATATGTGTGTGTGTGTGTGTGTGTGTGTGTGTGTGTGTGTGTGTGTGTGTGTGTGTGTGTGTATGTATATTGTGTACACATTTGCAGTATGTTTTCATTGATTACGTAGCGTTCTTAAAATCACGAGTAAAAAAATTAACTGTAAGATGAACACTGCAATTTTTTCATTGAAAATTATGAAAAGTACAATATTTGTCTTGAAATAAACAACACACTGATGATGTGATTGTGATAATATCGAAAAGTACCCGAAACAATGTAATATGTATCGTCACAGTAATTTTCTCTCTTCCTTTAATAATGACACCAAAAAGCTTGTCTGTGATTATGAACGGATCCAATTGAATATAAGTAGACATAACATGTCTAAAATACTCAATGAAACATATATATATATATGTATATATGTGTGTGTGTGTTTGTGTGTGTGTGTGTGTTTGTGTGTGTGTGTTTTTGGGTGTGTTTTGTGTGTGTGTGTTTGTGTGTGTTTAGTATGAGTGAGTTTGTGTGTTTGTGTTTGTGTGTTTTGTGTGTTTTGTGTGTTTTTGGTGTGTGTGTGTGTGTGTGTTTTGGGTATGTGTGCGCGCGCTCGTGTGTGTGTAAGCGCGTGCGTTCGTGTGTGTGTGTGTGTGTATGTGTGTGTCTGTATGTGTTTGTGAATACAGAAAAAATAAATACTTATCTTAGTCGGCGTGTTTCGTCATCTGATTGACGTTATTGAAGGCAAATGTATGGATCATATTTGCAGAAAGTATTGATATACAAAAGTAAAAATCTAGCTATTTATTAAAAAATTTTGAATTCAAGAAACGCCCTATTATTCTTATATTCCTAATGATATATTACGTCAGTTTGTATCCTTCGTATATATATATATATACTTGCATGCATGTGTGTGTGTGTTTGTGTGTGTGTGTTTGTGTTTGGGTGTGAGCGTGTGTGTATTTTCTGTTCAGTGTTCTAAAATTTACTTCTTTTCTGTTTGATTTTCGCATACTGCATTAATAACCAGATGTACACAACTCAATATTTTCAACGATTGAACGGATGATTAAACAGGAAATCGATAATTGATTTTGTACTAAGCATGTATTTGCTTCTTTTCCTGTCGGTACGTTTTGTAAATTGGACTATTAGTTCGGTATTTTGCGCACGCTATGTAATTTTCATGCCTAAATTACCAAAAGCCACCGACGTAGAACCGATCAACAGACGTGGTCATGTCTGTCGACAATATTTAATAATAAGGAAAAGAACAGTAGTAGAAATCACGTAAGTACGTTCAAAATTGCTTTATTAATTTGGTTACACGCTTCGCTGATCACGATTGGTTTTGCCAGTCATGTTCTAAGTTCTATAATATATATATATATATATATATGTATATATATATATATATATATATATATATATATATATATATATATATATATATATATATATATATATATATATATGTATATATATGTTACATATATATATATGTATACATATATATATATGTATATATAAAAATACCACATTTGGAAACTGCTTTCTATTTATTTTCTGTTACGCTTGCTGCATATTGGGTGATAGACTGTCATGTTGTTCTGCACACATATTTAATTAATTCATTTTATTTCATTTTAAATTTAGCTACGAGAGTATACTGAAAAATTATTGGTCTGGCCTACTTCCCAAAGCCTGAATCGTTTATTGGTTAGGAAGATATTTTTTATGCATTCCTTGTACCTAGATCTGAAGCGAATCCCTAAGAAAAATCCCTGAGGGAATTGTAGCTCCATACGGTTTACTTCGAGAGGATTGTCGAATCGTCGATTTTAATATTCGGATAGACTGGTGGGTGAAGATGAAAAGGAAGAATAAAATATTTTTGTTAAAATTATTTCACTCTGAAAATAAGAAACTTACTAGAATTTTAGCCTTATGTCAATCAGATGAATCACCACTTTTTCTAGAACTTCAGTGTTCAGAATTATATCCATAAATAGAGACATATTTAAAAGCAACAACTTCAAAAGATACACACGATTTATCGTTAGTAGACATTCCGGATCCTTCCATGACTAGACACAAGGTAAAATAATAAATATGGACCAGAATAGCTACTTAGTTTTTGTGGATCGTGGATCTGTGCACGAATGATAGGTGAATTTTACTTAAGTTCGTTCTTTAAAAAATAGAGATTAAGAAAGAAATGATGATGTAGAAAGATATATTTTCTCTATAAACTGTGTCCACTCAGCTAATAAAGAATCTGTAGGCTAGAGCTAGAAGAATTCTGTAATAAACGTGAGAGAAAACTATATAAACATTATTGGCAAAAGGGAAATATGGATCAAAAACTTCAAAATGGAGATCAAATAAATGGAAATCATTGGTTACTTTAATAACCAATAATTGGCTTGGAAGGTGACGGAGTGAAAAAAAAATGGCTGATTCGATTGAGAAAAATAATTTCTATGAACAGCATCTTAGAATGAATATATTTAGATTACTATATGAATTTAATAATTAGTACGATTCAATCATTTGGTTTAATTATCCCATATTAAGCTCGTTTGCGGGAACTATTTAACGTATTAGTTGATGATATCTCCTTATATTTTTAGAGAACGTTTCCTTAAAACGTAAAATGCGCCAGAAATCCAGAAGCTGACACCAAACATTTCCTGTGCAGAGTGTCGAAGGAAAAAGTGACATATGACAGTGACTAAGGACAAAATATCGATGGACGAAATGGCAAAACGACGAAATGACGGAAGGAGAAAAAGTCGAACGAACAAACTGCCGAATGGAGAAAGTGTCAAACGGAAAAAAAATATTCGAACTGTCTAAATGACGAAAGGCCAGAAATCTATTTATAATAGAATATCTTTTACTTTAGAATAGGTTAATTGGTTATTTGGACCGAGTTTTTAAAATCATGCCGATATGTTCGTTTTTACTTTATCCAACATTTTGTCCTTTTCGATATTATGCCCATATTCTCTTCCGAACTTTTGTCTGTCGACGCTGACCTTCGACACTTCGATACTACCAAACATTTGGCCTATAGTGTAGATTATAAAAAAACAATACAAGCACGAATTTAAACGAGAAACAACAGAATACTAAATGTCGTCATGATATAGTCTACAATACAACATAATAATGTGAATAAGATCGACATAAATGTGTATGTGTTATGGTCCAGGTTGCTTGTACCACAGTGATGGTCCAAGGTAGAACCAATGAAGAATAACTCGAACCCAGGTATGGAATAACACAGATATATTATAAAAAGAATATATGTACAAAGATGTAGAAGTGTTAGTAATAACAGAATATTTACAAAACAGAATATGTACAAAATAAGTAGCAGTTTTAGTAATAACAATCAGGTTAGGTTAGAGAGAACTATGTTGTCTCGACCAGTATCACTATTCCAATGTCTTACAGTAATCGTCTGACGCGACTCTGTCTGTGACTGACTCACACAGTCACTGCTGCTTCCTCTTGAGGAGCAGTATTTATGAAGTACGGAATAGTTCATTCTTATTATGGCTAAGTTCCTATAACAGTATGTAAGGCTAGAAATAGTGATCTATTTCACATTTTCCATCGCCTATTATCTAAGCAAAAGAGAATCTTTGAGGTTGAAAAACGTAATATCTTTAGACATTGAAAGTAGACAAGGGTTTCCTAATCTCCAGGTTGCAAACAAGAGAATGTAGATGATCCAGAGATGAACAATTCGATGAATAACTTTGCCTTTTCCGGCAAGTGAAAATCTGACGTTCATTGGCATTATTAATTGTGTTCTTGTAAAATATACTTGAAAAATGATGGGAAGAACTGGAAATCCTTGGATAAACTTGCAACAGTCCAGACATGAAGCCATCTTTTTGAAAAGCAGCTGGCAATCTAACGAATGCTCAAGATGACTGAAGATAATTACTATCACTTGATCTCTATGAAAAACAAACAAACAAAAAAAAACACCGCTTGCGACTGGCGTGAAAACTTTCCTAAATAATATTAATAAGAAGAATGATAATAATATCCGTTCTATGAACATGAATGAAGAAAAATGAAAAATTAGGCTCGACAGTGAAAGTAATAAGACTGCCTACGGAATTGAAATCTCATAAAAAAGAAGTAATCGCCATCCTCTGTTCACCTCACCGCTCTCTTTCCAGTTTTTAATATGGCAGCAAGAAATGGTGTCGATGCCAAAGACACTTCCGGTTATGATGATAATTGGTGCTAATGACTTAAACTCTGCGGTTCTTTGCGTTAAATTAATTGGACATGTCATTTGAATATAGATATAATGCGGTAATTAAAGGCTTAATTTATCATAAAATATAATGAAATATACATATTCATTAGAAGAAAAAGCGTATAGATATATACATGCATATATTACGGGTTGCAGAAAAGATACGATACCCCAAATCAGAACAAAAGATCGAATATAATTTTGTGAGTAGATTCTTTCTCGCAAAAATATATATCTATGTATTCTTGTATGTGGCAATATTTTATTTATCATACCAAGTCATACGCTTATAAATAGATACAGTCTGCATACAATTTATGAGGGAACAATAGGTCAGTATCTTGGAGATGTGTAAAATACACGGATATGGGAAGATATATTAAATTATAAATATTGTTTGTTTTGCTTTACGGCATATCAGCCTCAATGGGTCATTTAATGCTGATAACTTCTGTATTTTTCCTGGTAATATTTAGGTTTTGTCAAAAATCCATTTCTGTTAATATTTTTTCTCAAAAATGTATAGCTGGTAATATTATTTTTTCAAAAACGTATAGCTGGTAATATTATTTTTTTTCAGAAACGTATAACTGGTAATATTAATTTTTTCAAATTCGTATAGTTGGCATCATTATTTTTTAAAAATGTATTATCAGAGGCCTTGCTGTTGGACTAGTTTATCGTCTAACCAAAGACGCGGATGTAGTTTATCGTCATACCCAGGATGCGGATGTAGTTTATCGTCATACCCAGGACGCGAATGTAATCTGAGTATTAACAATTTGCCCATAGATGGGACCCTAACAGGTGCTACGAACCCGGTCATGGTGGACCTGGGAACACTAGCAATTAAGAGGTGGTTCCACGCTCCTCAAAACCTCCTGATAAGAGGCCATGCTGTTGGACGTAGTTTATCGTATTACCCAGGACGCGGATGCAGTTTATCGTCATACCCATGCCGATAAGAATACTGTGTAAATAATTATGTAACGGACTTTTTCACTTACCTCTTTATACTATGATGGTAAATATGCCGCAGCACGTTGAAAGATGATTCCGATAATGACCTTGGTATACTATGTGACCGTTAGAAAATGTTTGATGTTTTAATAAAACTTTGGCGTCTTCAACCATTTCGCTGCGTAGTACATACATTTTTGCCGACTGTTTGTTAGCCACAGACAATAAAGAATTCTGCGTTAAAGTTTAAAGAGGATAATGAGTGCAATGCAAATATATATCATTCCAAGAATATGAAGACAAGCTGCTTTTGCTATAAACCTACATAATTTCTTAGAACTAATTCGCATGCTGTACATGACCCGCTGGAATTATTTCTATGAATGGTCAAGTAAATTTACCTACACACGATTTGTAAGATCAGCAGAGAAGTGGTTTTCTTTTAATATGTATATATATATATGCTAATATTTGTGTATATATAGTCTGCATATTTCGGCAATGTGAAAGCTTAACTTTTGTTTTGGTGAGCCAGCTGGAAGTGTCAATATGTTTACTAAGCCGAATCGAGAAATGACACATGTATGTGAAAAGATTTTCGTAATTGGTCTGGAACAAATATGGCGTCAGTTTTGACGGCTTAGCTGAACTTGTGCATACAAATATATAGAAGCAAATATAAGTATTCCATATTCAAGCATGCACACATATATACATCCATATGTATGTATATATAGTTTATTCATGATTTGCTAGCACAGCCTCCAGACATTATGGCCTGTATTTTGAATATAACTTAATATTTTATGTATTTATCAACACACGCACACAGGCGCCAACACACACACACACACACACACACACACACACACACACACACACACACACACACACACACACACACGCTCACACACGCATGCACACACACGCACACACACACACACACGCGCACACACACACACACACACACATATATATATATATATAAAACAAATAAAAAGTTGTAAATTAAAGAAAATATGTTTTTTTATGAAAGTATTTATTTATATATTTTTATATATATGTAATTTGATATTTCAGATCGACCTCGATCTTTCATCAGAAATAACTGGTTTTAGAGGTTTGTTTACAAGTAGCGTCCGTTGCGAGACGCGGACGTCACATGATATGGAATGCAACTGTATTAGAATATTTTTAACGTAAATCTAAGTGTAATAATATATTTAGATGTTGTGCAGAAAACTTTTTTACATATCTAAAAAAATGTTTAAGTATTGAAATATTTATAAAGATTTAAAATATCCAAGTCTTTATTTAACCCTAGTTTATATGTATTTAATTTTAAAATCCAGTATTTTTCTTTTTTCTGCGTGTGTATGTGGAACTGAAATCAGAATCTATCAATAAACATTTACAGTTTTCTAATGAGTGTCCTGATTGATTAAACTGTTCAGCTATGGGGGAATAAGGATTGTTTTGACGTATGGTTAGTTTATGATTGTTGAAGGGAAATCTAAAATTATTTCCAGATTCACCAATATATCCACTATTGGGACATATTGTGCAGAATAGATAGTAGATTATGTTATGGCTATCACAGGTGAGGCGAGGTGGGTGTATCTTGATATTGGTGTTGGGTACAGAAAATACAGTATCGTTTATGAAGTGTTTCCAAACTAAGCATATATATATATATATATATATATATATATATATATATATATATATATATATATATATATATATATGTATATACATATATATATATGTATATATGTATATATATATATATACATACATACATATATATATATATATATATATATATATATATATATATATATTATTTCAAAATGTTATTGTCATGGATACGTCGTATTTGAAATAGATGCATCATTATTACTAATTTGACAGTGGGTAATCGGACTGTGTTCCAAGGTAGCCATCAAATTTGTGTCTCCCTTTGTAGGGGAATTCACCATTTTTAATGCTTGGTCACAGAGATCATATTCCTGCAAGCAGGATTATATTATCTCATCTTTAAGGAAAGCACTTAAAACTTCCCTCAGACTATATTCTCCGAAGCTTCATATCTGCTCAATTTCGTATCCGAAACCTAAACAAATCAATTTCTAAAGAATTAATGGGTTTATTTTTAATCTGATATTTTGTATTAATTCAAACGTTATAATAGTGGACAATTACATTTAATATAGACGCCCTATTCATTCCAAGGAACGTATTTTCTTTACTAAAATTTCATAAATGTTTAATATAAAAATGGGGAGTATATTTAAAATGCGAAGATACATTTGAAGTAATAAAAATATCCGGTGAAAAATAAATCCATGTATTGGACTAGAATATTCTAAAGCACAAAAAGCACAAAACAAGAAAATTGGTACAGTTTATATATTGTTGAATTCTTTGTTACAGATATTTGAAGCAAAATCATAGTACAGCTGTAACATCGGTAAACTGAAATTTAGTTTTCGAACTAAATAATTCTGACATAACTTTTTGGCATTTTTCAGTCCCTTAAAGAGAACAATAACCTCGTGTTAAAAATTTGATAAATGCGGCATCCCAGAACAACAAATTGTTAAAAAAAAAATTAGTTATTTTTTTTCATTCATACAGTAAAATATCTAAGTATTTCTTTTACATGTTGTTTATGTTTTCAGCATACTGTAAATTTAAAATTTCCTATATTTTATGGGACATCCCGTGGAACATTTCAAGTCTGTTACTAGATATGAACACATTATATATATATATATATATATATATATATATATATATATATATATATATATATATATATATATATATATAGAGAGAGAGAGAGAGAGAGATAGATAGATAGATAGATAATGCATGAGCTGAGATAGATAGATAGATAGATAGATAGGTAATGCATGCGTTAAAATGATAGAGGGATAATGCATGCGATAGATAGATCGATCGATAGATAGATAGATAGATAGATAAGTATATAGATAGATAGATCGATAGATAGATAGATAGATAGATAGATAGATAGATAGATAGATAGATAGATAATGCATGAGTTAGAATGATAGAGGGATAATGCATGGGATAGATAGATAGATAGATAGATAGATAGATAGATAGATAGATAGATAGATAGATAGATAGAAAGATAGATAGATAGATAGATAATGCATGCGTTAGAATGATAGAGGGATAATGCATGGGCTGAAATAGATAGATAGATAGATAGATAGATAGATAGATAGATAGATAGATAGATAGATAGATAGATAGATAGATAATGCATGAGTTAGAATGATAGAGGGATAATGCATGGGATAGATAGATAGATAGATAGATAGATAGATAGATAGATAGATAGATAGATAGATAGATAATGCATGCGTTAGAATGATAGAGGGATAATGCATGGGCTGAAATAGATAGATAGATAGATAGATAGATAGATAGATAGATAGATAGATAGATAGATAGATAGGAATTAGCTGAGATTGAAAAGAGATATGAGGGTTGCTGAAAATTCTCGTCCGGCACAATTTTCCAAATCTCGCGGAGATAGATAGATAGATAGATAGATAGATAGATAGATAGATAGATAGATAGATAGATTTTCTTGTCAGGTAAAAATAAAAAAATAAAGATGTACACATACTGAAACTAGCAGAATATACAAGCTCTACTTCTGATTCTACAAAAACTCCTTCCCACAAATCGAGGTAGGAAGGTTTCGTATATCATACCCACTATGACTTGCGCATACATACATATGCAGGCATACATGCATATAGAATACCTGATTATATGCACTCACACATGGACACTATTACCTACATACATACACAGACATATATACATTCATACATAGAGAGATATTGATAAAGATAAATTATATGTAAAAATCATTAATTATATACACGTTTACACACACAACAAACACACACATATATAAATATATAATTGTATATATATATATATATATATATATATATATATATATATATATATATATATATATATATATATATATATATATATATATATATATGAAGAAATATAGTCTTAAGGTGTGCTATATTTATGGGATAAAGTGGTCAATATCAGAGCTAGAGCGTGTGTAAATATAAAAATGAACATTGAAATCAACACTTAGAGGCGACAATTTTACATATATATATATATTAGGTTGGTGCAAAAATAATGTCGTTTTTGACGTTCAACTTCATGTGAGAAAACGACATTATTTTTGCACCAACCTAATATATGCATATGCAATTTTTATATATTTTTATATATATTATTTATATATTTTAAATTTGCATTACTTATTGGAAAGCGTTCAATATCAGTGATAGAGCTAACATATTTAGTTGGATTGATGTGTTTTGTGAACCTGAGTTTCACACTCTCTGCGATCGTCAGACAAACTCTCTATATATACGTCATTAAATAAGTCTGTATATATATATATATATATATATATATATATATATATATATATATATATATATATATATACGTCATTAAATACATGTATATTTTCAGAAGCTGTCATTTGCTGGACATGAAAACCGAGAGAGAAATGAGAAATGAACAGGAAATTCTCGAACGCTCTGATTTCAGGGTTTATCAGGAAATTCTATTTGGCCCTAAGCCAGTATCCTTCCTCTATTGCAACTTATTCCATCTCTGTTTTGCTATATCCATCATTGCCGAGTTCCTGGCGTATGAAAACGCTTTTCAATCCGTTCTCCACACGCTAGTTTTCGAGCGGTTTTCCTTACTGGCCGCCCCGACTTTGTAAAACTAACGAAGAAAATGAGCCGAGATAAAATAATTTCGTTATTATCTCATGAAATGGGTCCGAAAATTATTTTAATATAGGGTGACCCAAAAAATCTGGAATTTTTGAAGTGCGTATTGCCAGACATGAGCAAGTGGCAACACTGCGAGACAGTGACCTTGAACAAGTAAACATTTCGCCATTTTAGTAACAAGAATGAAATTCACAATATCCCAGCTGGGATGTTGCATCAGTAAATAGGGGTCTCAACAGCATTGCATTCGTACAGGAGGACGCCATCTACAGGACATAATTTTAAAAAAATGAAAATTCCATCATTGTTTCTTAAATGGCATGTTTTAAGGTTTCAATTACTATGAATTAAATATTTTTCTTCCATCACTCTTGGTTTTATTGGATTGTTAAAAAGTTCCTGTTTTTTTGGGTCGCCCTATATATTGTATTTTTACACGTTATTTATATAGATACAAATATTTAAGTAAATGCTATGTTTATAATAAACATTATTAATAACATTTACCGGCCTGAATGCCCAAGAAATATAAAAAAAAATGTGAGTCCTCCGACAGGAATCGAACCTGTATCCTACACCTTCGACCTTGCTAACCAGACGCTTCTAACGTAGTTAAAATTGTATAGCAATCAGGATATCTGACGGTTCCGTGTAGGATACAGGAATTGGATATATATTTATCTCCAGTATGTAAGAACTACCAAAAATTAATTCAGGTTCCCGTTCTTAACACCATAAAAGAAATAACTTCTGAGGAAAAATCAAATATACTGATAGAATTCCCGCTCATCAAAAGGTTTTCATCTTCTGCATAGTTTGAGTTGCCGATGTTGTCTGCAATTCTCTACAATCTATGTAATAGTTAAATCGGTGGAATCTTGAAAGACAACTTTCTCCTACACACATGGTTGCTAGTGTATAGTAGGAGATAAATAGATAAATGTAAAGATTGGAATTTGTCTTGTGAATATGAAGTTAGGCATCTGCATTTTTTTGCGCTTCTCTGGGTTTGGTGGGTACGATTGCATTATCTTCTTTTTTACACAGTGTAATGTATTGTCGTGAATGTAAGTGCACCTCTGAGTCTATATAGAAACGGCCCTTAGGCCCAGGCTTCTTTTAATGTAATCACATTTACTTACAAATTCCTGTTATGTTCTGAGAATTTAATACCATGATGAATGGTAGCCACATGTTCATAATATAACATCAAGGTAAAAGAGCCCACAGCCCACAAAAAAGAAACTTGAATATTGTGAGTAATTATTTAGCGCGAGAAAACACGAAATATCTCAGAGAAGAAAAACAATAAAAGATATTTACGTGTGCTTGATCAAAAGTGTGTATTCAGATTACTTTTTGAATTAGAATATCTAAAATTATTCCAAGTGGTGGGTTTGTTAAGCTCGATATCACAGAATTATTGAATTCTCATCATGAAGAGTGAAAATATAATAAAAGAAACAAGAAAACTGGATATCGTGAAGTCGTTTATCTGAGTTTAAAACACAGATAATGAAATGATTAATGAAAACCAATAATATGCATTCTTTTATTTCATTTTACTCATGTCTACTCTAAGGTTCGCCATTGCTTTGATTAAAACACACACATTTAACTGGAGTGTATGTACTTAGTGTACCTTTACAGGACTTGATATCATAATGTGTTTTTTTCTCCATATATTTCACATTTTTGGCGTGATGATCACTCATTCAATAATTAATACCTTGAATTGAACGCTTAGAGAAATTTGGAATTGTCACCAAGATTGTAAACCTCCAAAAAACCGACATCATTATTTACTGTGTAAGGATCCTTTGAAACGTTCTTAAGTTTTCAGGAATCTATTTGACCCCATGAGGCAAGAAGATTTATTTTCATTGTCTATGTGAGTATTTGGCACACATTAATAATAATAATAATAATAATAATAATAATAAGAAGAAGAAGAAGAAGAAGAAGAAGAAGAAGATTGGTTGGTTGGGTGTTGGGTTTATTTAGTGTCATATGAAGCTCTATGGCTTATTTAAGGGCGAAATGTAAATATTTAGACACGCAATTTATTTTTCTGGCGAAAATAATAGTTTTTAATGATACAAGTCTTACTAATTATCATTTGGGGTGGGAAGAAGAGGTGGATTCACACCTTTCCCAAGGGTATTTGTGCGCTAATGAATATATTGGAACTATCCGAACTGGAACTCAACCCTCCGATTAACCAAAACGATCCATTGCACCACCCGCACATTCAAGCTTAGAGCATTTTAGAGTATTACCTAGCGGTCAACTAATTGTAATAATAATAATTATTATTATTAAAAATAATAAATAATTATAATAATAATTATTATTATTAATAATAATAATAATAATAATAATAGTAATAATAGTCATTATTATTATTATTATTAATAATTATTATTATTATTATTACTACTACTACTACTACTACTACTACTACTACTACTACTACTACTAATAATAATAATAATAATAAGAAGAAGAAGAAGAAGAAGAAGAAGAAGAAGAAGAAGAAGAAGAAGAAGAAGAAGAAGAAGGAGAAGAAGAAGAAATGTACTTCATTGAAAAATTTGGATACTTTCAGGTTAATACTTCTCAATGTAAACCATCAATATAACATTATAATATATATTAGGTTGGTGCAAAAGTAATGTCGTTTTCTCACATGAAGTTGAACGTCAAAAAACATTATTTTTGCACCAACCTAATAGCTATATGAAAAAAAAAGAAGAATTATGTCTACTGACAAGGCTTCCATAGCCTAATCGTTAATTTTCTTTGAAGTATGATATGGTCAGCCACTGACCAATGACCATATCATGCTTCACAGAATGAGAGTTCAGATCGCCATCTTAATTCTATTACTGTCCTAGAACGTAAAACTGAAATTCTTGTTTGAAATAACGCGGACAGAATGTTTGGAGTAATGGTAGAACAGGAATTGTGAGGCATAGTATGGGCAAAGACATTCCTCAGAAAGACAGATTTAGAAAATGTGAAAAGCCATAATCACCTCTTTCTTGAAGGGACATGACACAGAATATATTTTAAGTCAAAAATCGGTTTAACTCGCATATAATTGTTTTAGTGTTTCTTTAAAGAAAGAAAAAAGAAAATATAAAATCTTATTTCCAATAATATAATTGACAAATCCTTCTCCAGAGCTTAGACATAAAGGAAAAATATTACCAAAAATAATAGAAATCAAATGTTTAAAGCCAAAACCGCTGAAAACATACTTTATGTTTCCAATGTAGAGTAACGCGAGACCTTCAAAGAAACGGACCCACGTGCGGGTAATAATCAGGGCAGGCAATAAGATGTAATACGACATGTCTTGGTACTTGAAGAGACTAAGCCGTTTGAATGCGAAGAAAGTGAGGTGCGGGAATTGCTAGTCGGTCATTTGTGATTTTTTTCAAAAAAATATTTATAATCTCTTTCTCTCTCCTCTTTCTCTCTCTCATTTATCATCATTACTCTCTCTCTCTCTCTCTTTCTCTCTAACTTTTGCGTGTGAATGCGTAAGGCATATGTGTGAAAGCAAAACAAAACACAGATATATGCGAGATGGCATAATACTTAGAATCTTCGCGCATGCGTGGAAGCTAGCGTGGAATCAGGGTAGGAGGAATTGGTATGTGGGTCTCTATATCAAAAAACAGAAGCATGTATGTGTCCTTGATTGTCTACCACATGCTATAGATATAGGAAAATATAACATATATTTCTAGTGTTTCGAGGAAAAATATATCAGAAAACAACACATATATGCTTATTTATCTCAATACTATATATCTATCTATCTATCTATCTATCTATTATTATTATTATTATTATTATCATCTGTAAATAGAAAGTCACCCGTTATCTATCTTCTATCTACGAGTTATATACCACAAAATGAAATCGGTGGAGTAATGGATAGCGGCTTCGATTGAGAAATCGGAGAGCCGAGTTCGAATTCCAGTCGAGTCCATTACATTCACTTAGGAAAGGTATGAATTCTCTTCTTCTCCCCCTATGTATGGGTAAATAGCAGGACAGACGGGATTCTATAGCCTTGTATGGCAACTGCAGAAAGAAATGGCAAAATACTGCGGGAAAAAAAATCTGCCTCGTCAGTCACGTATCAAAAGATACATGATCGCCTATGGCACATAATTGACTGAATGCACATAATGATGAAAAAGGATCTGATGCGCCCTAATGAAGGCAAGAAGGATAGAAGAAATAACGCATAAAGTACTTAGTGAAACAGAGTCAATTAATGGCCAACCAAGTTTTAGGAGAAATAACAAAGACAAAATTAATTAAGATCTACGAAGGACAGGAAATTG
>OZ038484.1:10689709-10739709 GCA_964036315.1 Acanthosepion esculentum | reverse complement strand
AATATAATAATAATAATAATAATAATAATAATAATAATAATAATAATAATATGAACATCAGGAAGGCCCTGAGATTACTTTTCTTGAGGCCTTTCTCTTCGTACTGAGAATCAACCACTGTAGCTTACATAAAGGGTTCAATTAGAAATTCGGTGTAGTCTGCTTGGATCAGCAAACATATGAAGAAGGTCGGAGAGCAGAGCGAGCGAAACGTTTTGATAATAGCGACTGTAAATAATGATAACGACTCTTTCCTGAAATTCATACAGACTTGTTAATTTTCAGTAACAATCTATTCATCAATGTCGTTATGAAAACTGGACACTTATAAATAACTGGAAATGCTAAGAGAAAAAAATGTAACGCTCGTAACCGCGTCATAAACACCATTTATCGGTGTTGATGGCATATGAGATATAATTCTTTTTCCTCAGAAATAAAGAAATTGTCAAAAAATAGATCTGAGAGCACTTCGACATATACCATATGTTGAAGCCTCCCATTGGCTAGAGTTATCAACACACACTTTTATATTCAATAATTTTAACTCAGTCCGTCCATTTTTACATTATTATTATTATTATTATTATTATTATTATTATTATTATTATTATTATTTTATTTCCTTTGATTTCTGATTCGTACTCATTTTTTCCGGGTCGCAATCAGAGACCTAAGGTTAGAAATGGCATCATGACATTTTCCACTGGAAAGAAAAAAATATTTTACATATACAAAGACCTTCGTAATATGTGGGCTGTACTCATGAGAACATTTTTTTTGTCTTTCTTTAAGGCATGTGCTTCCAGGAATCCCTTCAGTTAATCTACTGGAATATTTTCCAACCAATTCGAGGGCTCCAACTTCAACGTGTATTGTTGATGTTCCCATGTACCACATTTTTATGATTTGGATTTCAAAGTCCTTGTAATTTGATAGCTTTTTTTTTGAGGTCTGCCGGTACAGCCATATCAATAAGGAGGCACTTTTTTGGGGGGTGCAATATTATTATTTCATTTCCTTTGATTTCTGGTGTGTTTATATTTCTTTCCGGGTCCCGCCCATAGGCCTAAGGTCAGAAACGGCATCATGACATTTTCCACTGAGCAATTTAAAATAAAGGTAATTAACACACACGCGCGCGCGCACACACACACACACACACACACACACACACACACACACACACACACACACACACACACACACACACACTTATAAAGCCCTTCCTATGCTGCGGACTGTACTCTTGAAAACACTTTTTTGTATTTCTTTAAAGCATGGGCTACCAGGAATCTCTTCAATGAGTCGATTGGAATCTTTTCCAATCAATCCGTGGGCTCCAACTACAAGAAGGTTTGTAGTTGTTGTTGTTGATTATTATTATTATTATTTTCCTTGATGTCTCTTGTGTACACATTTCCTTTCGGGTCCCAACACGAGACCTAATCTCAGAAATGACTTCATGACATTTCCCACTGGTCATTTTTGTAAAAAAAACAACAACCTCAGATCCATTTCAAGTTCCTTCTATTTTTATTACTTTTTTGAAGATGTTCAAAGATATATTACAATCTGCAGGTACTGTCATGTCATTACGAAAGCACATTCTGTTTTTGTGGTATTATTATTATTATTATTATTATTATTATTATTATTATTATTATTTCCTTTGATATCTGGCGTTTACACATTTCTTTCCGGGTCCCGCCCAGGGACCTAAGGTTAGAAATGGCATCATGACACTTTCTACTGCAAAGAAAAAAAAATAATTACATAGATAAAGCCCTTCGTAACGTGTGGGCTGTACTTGTCAGAACAATCTTTTGTATCTCTTTGAGGCATGGACTTCCAGGGATCCCTTCAATCAGCCTACTGGAATCTTTTCCAACCAGTCCAAGGGCTCCAACTACAACAGGAATTGTTGATGTTCCCATGTGCCACATTTTTGATATTTCTATTTCAAGGTCCTTGTATTTTGACAGTTTTTCGAATATCTTCAAAGATACATTGCAGTCTGCAGGGAGTGACATATCAATAAGGAGGCACTTATTTTGTTTGTTGTCTTTAATAACAATGTCTGTATGGTTGGCTTTGATTGTTCTGTCAGTGTGTATTGTGTAGTCCCATAGAATTGTAACAGGTCCTATCTCCTTAACCGGGTCAGGGTGGTGTTCGTACCAGTTATTATTATTATTATTATTATTATTATTATTATTATTATTATTATTATTAACAATAAAAATAATAATCGTGAAAATACATATCTGCAAAAAAATAAGCAAATAAAAACCTTGAAATGGAAATAGAAAAATATGTTACTTAAGAGCTAGTGTTATTCCCGTTGTGGTTGGCTCATTGGGTCTGAAAAAGTAAGGAAATCAAGAAGAAATCAGCTTAATTAATATCTACCTTGGTAATGCAAACATTGTTCTTAAAAGCACAGACGATATCCCGCGATGGGATTTGCTCATTTACGTTTTCTTCTTTTTTCGCTTTTGTTTAATTCAGTGACAACAACAACAAAAGAATCAAATCCTTCGTTCTCTCTACGTCATTAGTTATGACCCCTTCATGGTGATTATAAAACAAATGCGTGTCAAAAAGAAAATTTTATAATAATAAAAATAATATTTGGATCATGGATGTGAACTGAGAAATATGGAAAAATGAAGCAGTCATTACAAAATGAGCCCAGGAAAAGTTGGTTGGGAAAAGGAGAAATTCGTGGAAGAATGGAAAGCATTTAAATGAAAGCATTACTAAATTCAATTAGATTAGCCTGGAGACTTGTTGACATTTAATTTACAACTTATACGTTCCTAATTGCGCGAAAATCCAATAAAGTTAAATAATTACAATGAAATTGACAAGAAATGCGTGGAGATTTGAAGGAATACTGGCCCTGTCTAATTCACAGTCGAGTTAAGGTATTGACATACCTTAACTGTGCTGACAGTGATAACAGTCATGGTGAATTGATCAGGTTATTGTCACTTAGCCGCCAAGATGTTTAGAATGGGAAAATCCATGAAATAATAATAATAATAATAATAATAATAATAATAATAATAATAATAATGGTCAAATCGAAATCTCAAAAATGTGACACATGGGAACATCAACAATACATGTAGAACTTGGAGCCTCGGATTGGTTGAAAAAGATTCCGGTAGACACATTGAAGAGATTCCTGGCAGCCCATGCCTTAAACAAATAAAAAACAATTCTCGTGTGTACAATTCAAAGGGTTTTATCTACGTAAAATATGTCTGTTGTTTATTTTATTTATTTTTGTTGTTGTTTTTTGTTTTAATTGGTCAGTGGAAAATATCGTGTTGCCATTTCTTACCTTACGTCTCTGGGAGGGTCCCCGAACGAAATATGTACACACTAGAAATCAAATGAAATAATAATAATAATAATAATAATAATAATAATAATAATAATAATAATAATAAACAAAAGATAATTATACAGTCAAATTACTAACGTCTCACCGCAGAGCAGAGTATGCAAAAATAACTGTAGAGTTCTGTAAGTTTTAAACTAAAATCTTTGATTACTTGCACTTACAACTAATCAGAAAATTTCCAAATAAGCACAATCAAAATCATAATATTCCCGATGGCTTAAATTCGTTCGCTTTGTCACGTTGATTACCAGTACAAGTGTTTTCTCAAGACAAGTGACTTTAGTATAATTTATGTTTTATTTTTAATAGTTTTATACATGTATGCAATATTTAAACTTAAACAGAAGAAGGCAGACATACTGTCGTAATATTGTTTAGCATTTATTTGTTTGTTATTTGGAAATAGAGACATTACAAAGATGAAACCTGCTTGTAGCAACACATTTATCAATAGAAATATTAGAAACAACCTCCGAAAAGAAAAAATAAATTGACCGTTGCTTTTTAGTACGTCACAAGTTCAGGCCTTTTTACGAGGTACTACCATTATACGATGTGTCCTAGCCAAATAGTAATGATAATATATGCTCTGATGCTATAACAGAAATGTTTCTCATGGCTTTTGATCTTAATTCGTTAGACTTGTTAACACGTACATGTTTCTTGGTGAATTAATATGCAAACTGTAAATATTCAATCCGTACCATAGATTTGTTTGTCCTGACCATAACTAACGATTTAGCAATATAGTGGTGAGAATAATTGACGGGACTCGAGAGTTTTTTTAAAGTTTGAATGATGAGCTAGCTAAGGTGACTTGGAAGTCATGGCTAGATTCTTTGGATTAAGCATAATCTAAAATCGACCAAGTGGAATGAGTTACCCACCTTGCACGTATTTCTATTCTAACCTCTCCTGAAACATTATACGCTATGTTCCAATTGAAATCCATCGCCATATCGCAAAACTTTGGCTTTGATTCTTGGCATGCCCTTGTCAAACTGGATGTCATGTTCGTATAATTTTATTCCGGCATCACCTGCTTGGTGTACTGTTATCTCAATCAATTGAACAGTCATCAGTAGCAGCAACAACAATAGCATCAACAAAAATAGTTTTACTAGGGAAACTAACAATTCAAAAAAGATTATTGAAAGTATTCATGAAGATGTAAATTGATTTGTTCCAGAAATAAAAAAGGATAACTGAATGCAGATCAAATTATGGTAAAATAGGTTGGTGCATAATTATCAGGCGTTTGGTTTGGTTTGTTGTGTTTTACGGCATATCAACCTCAATCGGTTATTTAATGTCGACAACGTTTTTTCCTAGTAATATATTGTTTTGTCAAAAATCTATTTCTGGTAATATTTTTTCCTCAAAGACGTATTGCTGTTAAAAAAATTTTCCTCAAAGACGTATTGCTGGTAATATTTTTTTCAAAAACCTATTGCTGGTAATTGTTTTTTCTTTAAAAAATTTTTTCTGGGAAATTATTTTTTTGCAAAGTATTTCTGGTATTAAAACCTATTTTTACACTTTCATAAGGCTCTTTTACCTCAGTTTCGGGGTTGACTATTTGCCCATAGCTGAGAAACCCCCAACAGGTGATCCCACCCCGGGTCAGGGTAAACACAAGCAATCAAGAGGCGGCTCCATGCTCCTCAAAACCTCCTGATCAGAGGCCTTGCTATTGGACGTAGTTTATCGCCTTACCCTGGACGCGGATGATACCCAGGACGGCAGGCGTATTTGTTTAGTATTGCACAGTTATTTATTATGATAAAAGTAACAACAATACAACAACATTTTTAAATGATTCTTCCGAAGCGTATGATTATCGACACACATTTTGATAACCTGAAAATAAAATAATGTTTTTATTAAAAAAGTAAACAAAATAGTAATTTTTATTAACAAATAACACGCCTACAAAACGCCTGATAATTATGCACCAAACAATACAATCTCTATGGCTATTATGTTCCAACTGACAATAGTGAGTATATAAATTCGCAATATCAAGACCTTGTTCAAAACTACATTAACTGTGCAGAACGAAGCAAACCCACGAACAAAACGTTATTAAAGCATTTAAAACAATAACAGAAGTGTAAATATGAGAGAGAAATGAAGCTATTTAAACAGAGTAAACATTTCAATATTTGGAAATATATTAGAGAGCAGAAAATTATATCAGCTTTTTTTTTCTTTTTCTAAATCAGTCATTTTACTCTTAATCAGCGAAAATAATTTAAAACACGCCAGAAGAAAATATTTACTCTATGATTTGAAACATGTTTCGAATATGAGAAAACGCATTATTTTACTTTCTGTTGTATATTATTAATTATTATTATACCTTGATGGTAAATGTATATTATTTTTCCACCAGGCATTTCCAGAATAATGATCTCAATTATTTTATTTTTTAAAGTCATGAAGTTGTAACCGATCAAACTACAATATTCCTTTTCCCAGACAAATTATAAACACGATAAAATTAGAATAGACTAAACGAATCGCTGAGTTAGTAACAAAAAGCAATTAGAGAGAGAGCAAGAGCGAGAGACATATTTGGAATTAGGAGGTATGTTTTTATCTTCGGGTGTTAATTTAGTAATAATAGTAGCAACCATTTCCTGTAAACCGCAGATTTATACAATCCAACGGAGACAATTATGCCAATATGGTTTTAGAAATTACAACACCACAAAAGATTGGGAGGTGGGCAACTATCTAGGTTGATATTAGGAATAATAGTCGGTTATTTACCGTTTCAGAATATTCCATTTGTCTGTTGTACTTATTCCTACTCCATTTCAGTGTCTATGTTTTCAATGGCTGAAAATAACTAAGCTTGAACAAAACATTCGTCTGTACAATTTCCTCTGCTTTATAGCCGATCTTTGTAGGATTTGTCAGTTTTCATCCACATCGTTCTAAAATTAAACTGAGCAGTCAAAATAGTTTGAGGTTAGAGTGGTTGATATGTCAGTAATGTCTTCCAGTTTTGTAGTGCCTTTCTTCATAGTCTTTCATTTGATTATTACAGCAACGCACGCACAGGAAAGACGCGGTTTTATTGGCCATTGATAAGTTAAATGTCAAGGATTCGGTGTAGGATCCTCTCGCTGTTAAATCAAAGTACATGAGTTGCATTTTTCTTTAAGAGTTTCACCCCAAGCAAGGCGGGAAGCCACTAGCACGCAAGGGGTTAGAGAGAGTTGGAGCGAGAGCAAATAGGAGTGATAGAGGAAAGGATGCAGAGAAGGATAGGATATAGATCAAGGCATCTGGAGACGTCGATTCACATTGCATTTGAATAGTTGCAGATTATAGCTATCAGGGAAACAGGAAGAGGGGAGGGAGTCCCACAGACGAGAGGTGCGAGACATGAAGCTATTGGAGTAGAAGAGACGGCTACATTTAACAGTTTTGACAGTGAAAGGGTGTGAGCGAGATGCCAGCCTAGTAGAACGCTTAAATTCATGAAGTTTGGGAACCAGCGAAAGCAGCTCATCGGAGCAGTTACCGTGAAACTATTTGTAAAAATGACAGAGGGAAGCGACGGCACGTCTGTGAGAGAGCGACTGAAGACGAGATGCCAGATCAGGGCCAAATATATTGCATATCTGTCTCTGGATCTTATAAAGAACCTTGAGACAAACATAATGGGCAACAGACCATATGTGGCAGCAATACTCCATGTAAGGGTTGAATGGTTGATTTGTAGATTTGAAGGATCGAATCCGGCAAGAAAAATTTCCTGGCGCGGCACAGGGAGCCAACTTTCCTTGCATATCAAAAAGAATCTGTTAAAGCAAACTCAATTATATAATAAATGCGAATGTCAGTATATCACTGTGTCAATTTTTTTTCAATTTACTCCTTGCCCAACATATCATACAATTTGGGTATCAGGCCGACTCCATGAGCAAATTAGAAACCTTCCCCAGAGGATCTGGACCAGCAATGCTAATTTTTTTGTTTCCCGGGTTCATTAATGTGATTGTTTTCGGCGATATTATTACGTGATTTTTTTTTGCGACGAATTTTCTTGTACGATAAGAATAATTTGAAAATTAATTTGAAAATAACTTTTGAAATAATCGAAATTAATTGCGAAATCCAGCGAAAGTCAACCATGAAATAAAAAATAAATAAATGTTTGTAAGGAAAATAAGGACTGACGTTCATCAAACTGTGAATTAAGTGACGGCAGAAGAATTATCGTTGAACTTTTAAAAGGTAAGCTGAAATATTAATGCAATATTTAAATGCAGCGACCAATTTTGAGTTATTCTGTAGTTTATTGTTGCCTATTGCATCTACTCCTCTCTACCTATTTTGATGAACGCCTAAAGAAGAACCCTCCGCTGGTGCTAGCTTAAATGCCGCTATGGGTGGGATATAAGAAAGTTTATAAGAAATATATTAACACACTCTTTCTCAAATATCAAAGTCATATTACAGATCTGGATATTCCGTTTCTTAGTTCTTCACTATTTTAAATTGGCTTCTAGTAATAGTAATTTTTTGATATTTATACATATACATTATACATATGACTGCAGTGTATCCCATTGCTGCCACAGCTACACTGCCTCTGTAAGAAATGCGTCATATATGCTTCAACTGGATGAGTACGTTTCTACAAGTGGCGGTGAGCAAAACCATCCAATGCATTAATCTTTAACTTTTGGCACGTCAATCGATGAGGACTGAATAATAGGGAGTATCGAAGAGATTCGCTATAGAAGAGAGAAATATAGAAAGAGACTGACAAAGGGAGCAGAAAGAAAGAAGCGTGCGTCGGCAGAAAGAGGGGGAGACGACATAAATAAAGATAAAGTAGAGGAAAAGAAATAAAGAAAATGATTTTAAAAGATAGAGAGAGAGAGGGGGGCAGGCAGGCACCACGAGGTGGTGTACTGGTTAGCAAGTTTGTCTCGCTAGAAAAATTACGACTGAGTAGTGAGTTCGATTCTCACTGGGTACCCCCCTAATTTCGGCTTTGTGTCGCATCTAAGCTATGCTTGGAAAATCACTATATATATATATATAATTATTTATTTAAATATTATAACATAAATATGTTATAAAATAACAAGTGATTTTATAACATATTTATGTTATAATATTTAAATAAATGTTTATATCTGCTCTACTCTGTATTGAGCACTCTTTAAAGAATAATAATTGTTGGTTATTGGAATTTATTCCGTATATACCAATCCCACACTTGGATATATATATATATATATATATATATATATATATATATAGAGAGAGAGAGAGAGAGAGAGAGAGAGGGAGAGAGAGGTCACAAAAAACGAGAATGTAAACCAGAGCCGCGATCAGGAATTGCACAAACATGAGAAAGACATAATAAGAGAGAGAGGGGGGGTAAGAGAGAGAGAGAGAAAAAGAAAGAAAGCGTTCTGGAGATAATTCAAGAAATCCGGTTGTTTTAAGCAGTGCCAGAAAGAGCTATAAATTTGGTATTTGTTTGATCGGCTTTTGGAGGAATTGCGTTAAAACCGGGGGGTTGTAAAGGGCACGTGTGCGGATTACAAGCAAGCAAGTGGAGAAAAGGGAGCGGCATTTAAGTCGGTGAGGTCCATGAAATGAAGGATGGGAGGAGGAAAAGGCTTCCTAGGGCCAGATAATCATCTTGTCATCTATATCATTTCTATCATTGACATTACTAAGGAAAAGACCCTTGGAATTGTGGCCAATGGAAATGTGCTCAGTTTGAGTGTGCTGGATGAATTGTTGATTTATTTTGACATCACCTTGCTCGTATTATATGACTTGAAGTTGACTCCCGCCTATTTTCCCCTACGCATTTCTTTATATAAATATAAACTATGCATAAGCAAATAGATTAATTATATATGCAGGCATATCTACATACACCTACACACCTCTATCTATACACACGCATCTTTCACTTTATACATATACATATTTAATATTTCTCCAAGGGTTATTTTGTGGATTCACATGAATTAGGAGTAAAACCTGTTTTGCTATCCACATGGGTATCAACATTCCCAGAAAATAACATCTGGAAATAATGTCTGATAAAAAATTCATTGAATTCTTATGAATCCGGAAAAACAAATACACACACACATATATACACACACATAAATACATAAATAAATGAATATATAAACAAGTTTGATTAAAAATCTGCTTAATTGTTCATTATATTTTTCCAATTCAAGATAAAAAATATGAATAAAAATTAAACTGACAGACATCGGTTCTTTTCAACCACACTGGTTTAAATGACTCCTTGCTGCCAAAATACAATAATGGCATAAAAAATTTAAGAGATCGGTTCTATAATGGTAGGTAATCTCTGGGACATATTCTGCTTATGTTCTTTTCAATCTGAGAATGGAACCAAATCACTTTATGGTATCAAAAGAAATTAAACCATTTTGATAATTTAATAGAAAACATTTATATATTAAGATATTTCCAGATTGAAATTATGTCCTCATCATATTTCTGTTCAGAAGTATGATGCTTTTTGACTTGATTGTCATCAGCGGTATTATGGCTTCTTAGCCACATTCAAACAAAATGGCTGAATTACAATGGAAGAAAATCAAATGACATGACTAGAAAATTTGTCATATTTTTCACTCTAAAAAGATTTCTTTTATCAAAATGAATCATGTTCATCACAGAAAACCCTTTTTCAGCTTCCGCAGAATTTACAGCAATGATATTAATTATATTATTAGCTATCATGTCTCGGCTATTAATATAAGATCATTTTCGGATAATCCGACAACTGGATCGATAAGCATGTATAATTGAAAAAATCGTTTCGGGCGAAACGGTGTGAACAGGTAGAATGCCACCACTTTTCATATCTATCTATCTATCTATCTATCTATCTATCTATCTATCTATCTATCTATCTATCTATCTATCTATCTATCTCTCTCTCTCTCTCTCTATATATATATATATATATATATGTATATATGTGTGTGTGCGTGTGTGTGTGTGTGTGTGTGTGTGTGTATATATGTATATATATATGATAAAATATAGTTTTATGGTTTGCTATATTTATGCGATAATTTGTTTCATGCTAAACTCAATCATTAGGCGCTATGTGCCTGCATATGGATGGACGCTTGCATTTAGCATGAAACAGATTGTCGTCTCTGGCTGTTGATTTCAATATACAATTACACAGACACACACACACATACACACACTCATATATATATATATATATATATATATATATATATATATATATATATGGGGCGTTGGAGGGTTGTTATTGGTGTATGAGAGTGGGTGTGGTGGGTGTTTGTGTGTGCGCGCGCGCGCGCGCGCGCGCGCGTGTGTGTGTGTGTGTGTGTGTGTGTTGGAGGGTGGGTATTTGTGTGGGGGGTATTTGTGTGTGTGAGTGTGTGGGGGGTGAGGTTGTGTGTGGGTGAGTGTATGTGTGTGTGTTGGAGGGTGGGTATTTGCGTAGTGTGTGTGTGTGTGTGTGTGTGTGTGTGTGTGTGTGTGTGTGTGTGTGTGTGTGTGTGTGTGTGTGAGTGTGCGAGCGTGTTGGAGGGTGGGTCTTTGTGTGGGGATGAGTGTGTGTGTTGGAGGGTAGGTGCTTGTGCGTGTGACTCTGTGTGGGTGGGTGGGTGTATTGTTTGTGGGTGCGTGAGTGTGTGTGTGTGTGTGTGAAATATATATATATATATATGCGTAAATAGCAGGAAAGACATGTTCCTAAAATCTTAGGTGTCAACAAGACTAAGGGAAAATCTTTGTATTCAAAAACCTGAGGAGCGCCTTTGGGGCAAATAGTGACACACTGTGTATCCCAGTTTTCTGTATTCGCCTCTTCAAAAACTCTGTTGGTTCTACAGAAGCCTTCGCCACTCCATCAAATCATATGTGTGAATAGTACTGGCTGTTCGCGCATACGTTGAAAACCCCAGTATATATACATACATACATATATATATATATATATATATATATATATATATATATATATATATATATATATATATATATATATGTTATGCATGTCCCATATAATGAAAAGCAAAATAAACGTAAAAAGAAACTTACTGACAAGAAACCCTTTTCAAAATGGCTAATGAATTGACCGAAAGCGCTTGCGGCCACAATCGCTTCCCTCTCACCTCGTCTTCATAGAAAAATGTAAGAACGTAAGAAAATCTTAATAAAAAAACTTATAAACTTTTCCTAGTCAGTCACATTTCATCAAACACTCTCACAGTCACACACAGATAATATATGTGTACGTGATTGTGTCTGTGCGTGAATTTGAGTAATGTATGTATGCTTATGTGTACGTTTATACATATCAGATTCAGAAGAGCCGGTTTTGTCGATTTATGTATGTAATACTCATGAAGCCTAAAATACATTGTCACTAGATAGGAGATAGTAAGAATTTTATTAAATTTACCATTACTTTACATAGAAAATAATCAGCCAAGTATCTGATTACCTTCATTAACTACCAAATTTGATTTGTTCACATGCAGTCACGGGGACTAATTTCATTCAATACATTCTCCAGACATCCGGATACATTCAAATGATATTTCCCTATAATATATGCAAAAATGATGTAGTTCGATAGTGTGTCCTCTCGTGCGTGACGTCGTCATAATGGATAATTGGCAAATTATATCATAACCAATTTAAATGCAGTGAGGCAAAAAAAAAATAAGATTAGTGTCTTCATCTTTTTTACTTAATACTGATAATAGACCGAATTATGATCAAAATTGTAAGATCGAAGAAGTTTACAAAACAATTACATAATTGCTATGGGTTCTCACGTATAGATCCAGTAAAGCTAAATATATCTATCTATCAATCTATATATATATATATATATATATATATATATATATATATATATATATATATATTAAAAAGGCTTAAACGCTAATATTCCATGGAATATTAGTGTTTAATCTTTTTATTATATTATTACTCTGTGCTGGACATTGAGTTCTACCTGGATTCAATCTTATTAGAAATTCATATATATATATATATATATATATATATATATATATATATATATATATATATATATATATGTATGTATGTATGTATGTATGTGTTGAAACTTGACTAATGCATGGAATAATAATGCAACACAAAATGTACTTAGAACAAAATGTATTGAAACAAGAAAGTGTACACAATATTTACATATAGTCTTTTGTATATTCCTGGGAAGACCGTTCCTGGAGAATGTGTTGACTAAGTCGTAGTCGGGCAGCGTCTCTACTTGAATTGATTCGCCTGTCATGTCTTCCCGGTACCAACCATATTTATATAGTCGGTACTCCACTATGCAAATTAGGTGGATCCTACCACAACAGTATGTATGTATGTATGTATGTATGTATATGTATGTAGCTATATATGTTACATACACATACATATATATGTATATGTGTGTATATTAAACAACAATATTATATATATATATATATATATATATATATATATATATATATATATATATATATATATATATATATGATTTACTAATTTAAAAATATGGTCCCATCGCTACAAAAGAATTATTATGTTTCAAAAACAGAAGCTAAAATTTAAATTCAATTATAGACTTAAATTAAAATCCCAAGTACCGTTTCATTTTCAAGAGATTTTTGGAGAAAATCGCTTGAAAATGAAACAGTCCGAGTGACAAAAATGAAACTGTACTATTTAACATCAGTAAGAATAAAACGCACCATGACGTAATTCACCCCATCAGAAATTTGGAAACGGTATATTGTACTACTATAATACGAACATTTTAGAGTGTTTGGGTGTCAATCTGAGGCGAGTGCCGAGCATTTGGCACAAGTTCGAGAATTTTAATTTGCTCTACTATTATAGATTTTGATGATAAGTGGTTTTAGCGCTGTCGAATATTCTGTTCACACCAAAAGAATTCTCTAACAAAAACTGGATTGATAATTTTCCAATAATATTTGCTCGAAAGTGAATATAACGAACTCAACGGGAATTGGAACTCATCGCTCCGATTAAAAATTCTGAGCCACTATTCACTACGCCACCCGCACATCCAAGCTCACTGCAATTGTTAAAGTAAGAGGGGGCGGGGTGCCGCACCAGGAATTGAATAACATGTTCTGAGAGTGGCGATATCTGTCAAACTTGGTTTCATCGGGCTTCGCTGGTAAGGTCCGCCTTCATTACGCCAGACCGACTGGCGCAGCCCTCTTCTGAAGTTTGGACTTGAGATCGGAATATCTTATCGAAAAACACATCTAGACGGATTGTTCATTTAGATTTATACTAATTTTACCTATAAATCTTCTATCTCTGATAATAAGCACGATTGTTCTAGACATATACTAATTTCAAACTCTATATATATCACAGCAATAAACGTATGAAGCTTGATATTACTAGACATATTAAAAACGGGCGAAACAACCGGTATCGCTCCCGCTCATCAGCCTTACAACGGGAGATTTAATTTAAATTAAAAACACAGAAAATGCACAATAAAAAAGAAATGTGGAGGAGGAGGAGAAAAAGTTATGAGCAAAAGGAGCTAGAGGCAAATTACAGCGAGCCCCAACAAGCACTCACGTTGTTTGCACAAGGAAGGCTTGCGGGACCCGATGTAAAGTGCCTCCAGCACCTTAAGGTGAAATAACGAGTCTGACCGGGAAAACACTGTGAACCGGTTAACACTAAAATTAGCTTCACAAAATCTGCTCTTTAATAAGTGCTCACATATGGCGGACCCGTAGGTGTTTGGGACGAGTCCATTCAACAGCAAAGTGTGGTTCCTGATTTTGGTAGGAACGTGCTGTTTAATTCTCATGTCCAGGCGTTGTGTCGTCCTTCCTATGTAGTCAGCCCCGCAACTACAACCATATTTATAAATTATAGAATTAATTTGATAAGGAGGAAGGACGTCTTTACACTCTGGACGAACCATGGACCGGGTTTGAAAAACTATCCGGACCTCAGCAGAGGAAAAACAGCGACGAACCCTTGATGAAATTTAATGTCTAGTAATATTAAGCTTCATACGTTTATTGCTGTGATAAAATTTTGTACCTTCAAAAATATCTTTAAATATATATATATATATATATATATATATATATATATATATATATATATATATACACACAAACAAAATGAGAGAACTATGAAAGCTTTTGTGTTGCGATTTCTACATGCTTTTATAATAATCCTTTATAATAAAAATAATATGTATATGTGTGTTTGTGCGTAAAGACACATATAAATATATATACGCGAGCGTGAGTATGTATGACTTTAAGTGTGAGTAAAGTTCAATGTGAATCTGATGAAAGATGAATAATATTTCACTTTACCGTGTTTCGGCGACTATCACCGGCGCCACCGGAGTAAGATTGTTTTACGCCAAAAGAACACTATCAACATTCTTCTCTGAGGCCGGTAATCCGATAAAAGGAGCAAAAGCCTCCTAAGAAAGAGATTACTGGATGATCTCTGTGATGTTACCGTAAGAGGAAGAAGTAGCAAGGGACATTCATGAAGATATGGAGACAGAAAATTATTAATCTTAGAGTTGTTAAAATTGCCATGTTCGTATAAACTTTAACGCGGGTCACTTTTAACTGAAGTTGCGATATTTGGGAAGAACATTTCTAAATGGGCACTCTTCTTACTAAAGCAGTACGCACAGCGGTTTATTCGTACAGAGGATAAGAGTTATCTGATCCTGTGGATGTAGCAAATCGGCTTTTGACTGCAAAGTTCTGAGGTGGTGGCACTAAAACATTGAGCTCGTCAGAACAGTTGCCATAGAAATTAGAGAATTGCTATAAGTTATGGCGTTAAAAAGGGCGACAATAAATTGTAAAATAAGATATTGCCACCAAAGCAAAGCTCAAATGATCTTGGCGATTAGGTTGTCCACCCATTACCTCTGGTCTCATCTACGTATATATTTAAAAATAATCAAAGAATGCAGCGAAAAGATCGCCTATTTGACACTGCATTTCTAAAGTAACAGGACCGATCATTACTCAGAGATAAGTCTTATGAGCTTTAGATGTTACAAGTAACAAGCAAATATAACTGTCTTGAATCCGTTCGGTTAAGGCTAATGCCGAGACCTTTCTCTAGATATCTGGTTATACGCTCTGCTATAAAGAGCTATATTTATGTCTTTCACAAAGGTTTTAATGGCAAGTCAATAAATACTATTTTTACCGGAATTGTAAAAGAGGTTGCAGCTCCTGATTTACGTACCGATATGCATTTAGCCAAAACGTAATTTAGAGCCCCTATAAAGTTAATATATCAAAGGAAGGTTCTAAGATATGAAAAACACAAGAGCAAACGGTAGGAGTGAGATAAGGCTATATGAAGAGAGTTTCTAAACGTGGAAGGTCTGTGGGCATAGAGAAACATTAATCTTGAAGTAACAATACGCACATAAAGTGAGAAACACTAGATGACAAATGTATCAAGGATAAAGCATGATCAAGAAAGAATCAAGAAACTGTGATGAACCATGATCCTTCTCCACCTAAGGAATATAGAGAGATAGACGGAGAGAGAAAGCAAGACACACTCACGCATTCACATACATACATACACTGCTATATATATATATATATATATATAAATATATACACACACACACACACACACACACACACACACACACATATATATATATATATATATATATATATATATATATATATATATAATCATTTATTTAGATATTATAACATAAATATGTTATAAAATCACTACAAAAATAGCCATTTCGTTTCGACACTTGAACCTCATTCAACATCATCACTTGATAAGACACTGAAAGTGTCGAAACGAAATGGCTATTTTTGTAGTGATTTTATAACATATTTATGTTATAATATTTAAATAAAGGACTATATCTGCTCTACTCTGTATTGAGCACTCTTTAAAGAATAATAATTGTTGGTTATTGGAATTTACTCCGTATATACAAATCCCACATTTGGGTATATATATATATAAAGTATTTATGTATATAATTCTCATGAAATACGACTGGCAAGGTACTGCTATTAAGCATTTTATTCATTTTTATTATGCTCGTATAAGTGTTTGTAAATCTGCTCGAACAATCTATAGGTTCAAGCGCTTTTGGATATCCTTTAAGCAAATATCAAGGATAACCTGAATATATATATATATATATATATATATATATATATATATATATATATATATATATATATATATATATATATATATATATACGCAAACGGATATATATATAGATATATTATAATTATTTTTTTAAAATATGATTCCTTCGCTACATAAGAGTTCTGATGTCTCAAAAACAGGAGCCAAAGAAACTTCGGGTTATTTACCTAACTTTTTCTTTCCTATTTTTCCACATATTTGCGCGTGCGCGCGCACGCAAATACACACACACACACGCACACACACACACACACGCACACATACACACACTCATATATATATATATATATATATATATGTATATATATATATAAATATATATAGTAATAGGAATATTTCTTCATTTTCCAAACACACTCAGCACATTCTAGCCGTGTTCATAGTTGATATTATTGAACACGACCCCAGTGTTGTTTGCTGTGCATTGGGATTGAGATTTTTATAGACAGTTCAAGTACTTTCGACCGTCGCAGCCATTTTCAAGTAGCATGTGGTGGAGTCTGTATGGTAGGCATGATTCCATTGGCTACATCCTGGTTTTCTTTAGAAAACATTTTAAACACACGCACACGCACGCACACACGTGTGTGTGTGTGTGTGTGTGTGTGTGTGTGTGTGTGTGTGTGTGTGTGTGTATGTGTGTGTGTGTGTGTCTGCGTGTGCGCGTGTGCGCGTGCGTGTAAATATAGAGACAGAAATAGAGAAAGGCATATTGAGGCCTTGTTGGTTTTCAAACTTAAGCGTGCTGGTAACATAATTTACCGCCTTATTCCATCTGTTAACTGCAAACGCTGCGTTATCTTTGATAGTGTCTCAGTAGCTGTTTACTTTCAAATGTTATCTTATTTTTCTTATTTCCGTTACGCCTGATCTGATACACAAGGAGTTTGAAAACAGCTTGTACTACAGATACACTTATACAGACATGTAGAGAATGTCAATATTCGCTTTCAATCGACCGACAGGAATAGATAGACGGAGAATAACCGAAGATAATGTTGTTGTTTGTACTTCTAAATTGCCATCTTTGCTCCATTTCCATTCTTTCATTTCAGCACCTTAATTTAGTCAGTATATTTTATTGGCCTTCCATCCCGTTACAGTTAACACGTGTATTTTAATATAAAAGAATGTTCCCAACTTCAATTCTTTATGTGTATGTGGCGTTCGATTTCTTGAAAATGTCGTTATTGAATCTGAAACATCTAATGTTATATGGAATCAAAAGAACGGGAAAAAAATCCATACATAATAAACACAAGACAAAAGACTATCCACACATTACAAAATGTCTCTTTTGTCTATTTGTTTAATGTATATTAGAAAAATCATCTTCTGACACACACGCGCGCACGCACTCTCACACACATTCACACACAAATATATATATATATATATATATATATATATATATATATATATATATATGAAAAAATGTACTTTTATGCTATATTTAATTGTTAAAAGTGTGCAATATCAGGGATAGAGCTTATGTAAGTATAATATGAACAAGTATAAAATGTCGTGTACATTTCGGCCATTATATATATATATATATATATATATATATATATATATATATATATATATATATATATATATATATGTATATATATATGTATATATATATATATATATATATATAGAAAGAGAGAGTATAACTAAAAAAGCTTGGATATGCATAATGTTTCGCAGTTTTACACACTTTGTTTCCAGAAACGAAAGACTTGTACGAGCACAAGAAAAATGAATTAAAAAGCCTAAACTCAGTAACTTTGCAGTCGTATTTAATGCATTTTGAACAAAAGTGCGTTTGCTCCGCAAATGCACAATATATATATATATATATATATATATATATATATATATATATATATATATATATATATATATATATATATATTGTGATTTTCCAAGCGTGGCTAAGATGTGGCACAAGACCGAAAGTAAGAGGCACCCAGTGAGTATCGAAATCACTACTCAGTCGTAATTGTTCTAGCGTGATATGCTTGCTAACCATTACACCACCTCGCGGTGCCCATGCACTATATATATATATATATATATATATATATATATATATATATATATATATATATATATATATATATATATATATATATATATATATATATATATATATATATATATACACACACACACACACAATATGTATGTGTTTGTGTGCGCGCGCATGTGTGCGCGCGTGCATGTGTGTGCGTGAGTGCGCATGTGTTTTTGAATGCGCCTGTGTGAGCGCCTGTGTGAGTGTAGGTATGAATGTAAAATAGAATAATGTCTATGAATTTTCCTTTGAATTACATATGCGTCAAAATATTTCCTGTGAGATTGTATCATGCTGATATATATATATATATATATATATATATATATATATATATATATATATATATATATATATATATCACACGACATTTATATTCTAAGCCAGCTATTCCTTCTGTGCTCGGCTCATAAATATAACTTTTGTGCTTACGTATGTGAATTACCATCTGGTGATTCCTTTTTTAAAACTCTACTCACATATGTAAAAACATCGAACTGCATGAAAAAGCTAGCTGCCAGAAAAAAATAAATTAAAAAAAATATATATATATACATAGGGGCTTTGTATTCGATGAATTGCCGATCTGGTTACCATTTCTTCCGGGGAATCTGAAAAGGTTACCGCAATTTCGAAGCTTTTCACAGAGTAGACGCACGGTGGAAAAACGAGAAAGAATAGAAATAGGGAAGAATCTTAAAAGGTTGGAAAAGGGAGAGAGAAAGAGAAAAAAAAGGCTTCCTCAAAATATTCGCTTAAGTCATGATGAAGATCACAGAGGAGAAATTTCGTAAGAAATGCATTTTCCCGGGATAAAAACAGCGTACGTGCATAAAGCCGACGATAATAGAATATTCATGAATTAAATGACATACAGGGAGTTTAGAAAGTCCGTGTTAAAATATGAATACTTATAGTTTTGCAACGAAACTTACAGAATTAATCTGTAAAATGGATGAGAAAAAATATTTTATAAAATGTTATTGTTGAAATTTTTTGTTATTATTTATTTTCTTTTTTGAGAAGAGTATCTTATTTAGTTTAAAGTATTAGCTTTGTTTAGATTTGTATTTGTAATGTATTGGCTTTGTAATGTTGGTATTATCAAAGTATTGATTTGTACATTTAAAGTATTGGCCTTGTTATAATGGCACTAGTAAAGTATTGATTTGTATTTGTAAAGTGCTGGATTTGTTATGTTATTATTTGTAAAGTATTGATTTGTATTTGTAAAGTATTGGCTTTTTAAAGTTAGTATTTTTAAACTGTAGATTTGTATTTGTAAATATTGGCTTTGTAATGTTAGTATTATCAAAGTATTGATTTGTATTTTAAAAGTATTGGCCTTGTTATAATGGTACGTGAAAAGTATTGATTTGTATTTGTAAAGTGCTGGATTTGTTATGTTATTATTTGTAAAGTATTGATTTGCATTTGTAAAGTATTGGCGTTGTTATGTTAGGTTATCTTTGTTTTATATAGTGCATATCTTTTCATTTTTCAAGTTAGCACAATTCAATATTTTATTTTTAGTTTTCAACTCTTACGTAACGTAGAAAAATTTATTTTCGTGTCGGGATTTTGAAATAATTTCTCATCGTTTATTTCGTAATTTGCACTGGTCTGGGAGGGGAGAAATACAAATATATGCTTTATCTTCCAACGCAGATAATGTAACATACTTCAGAAAACGTCAATTTAACAAACTTCGGATGCAAACATAGACACAATTCTTGTAATAATAATATTAATAATCAATAACAAACAATTAATTAATCAAATATAAATAACAAGTAACAAGATAACAAACACTATAAAATAGCTACAAATACGGTGGAACCTCACTTCATGAATATAATCCGTTTCTGATGCCCGTTCGTAACCCAAAATATTCGTAAACCGAAAATATTTCACCAATAAAAATCAATGTAAAATGGATTATTCCGTTTCTGGTCACAAGATGATTGCTTATTTAAACTTTAATAACAGTATTTTATTCACAATTTTATACACAAAACTAATTAAATATTAAGAAACAAATAAATAAACCGAATACTAAACAGATAAATTATAGACTGACATTAATTTTATCGTATATGTAAGTAGAAGATTTGATGGCGTAAGTGGAAAGGGAAGGAAAGACATGTTATTGTTTGGAAAGGGGAAGGAAATACATGATCGTCTCTTTATAAGAATAGTATAGATCGTTGATTTTGCGCTACTAAACTGAGAAGGAAGAGACAATATCATTAACAATCGTTTTTCTCTTAACTTTTCTTCTTCCTTTATCAGTATCACTGCTAGTTTTCTTTTGAGCCATGACTGAAGACTAATAAAGAGAAAAAAAGTCACAGTACAATAAAATTGGAAAAGAAAAGCACATCACAACACACTAATGTATACAACAAAGCCGTCGACTTAGAAATAATTCCGTTCGATTTAACTCGGTTCGGTAGTGTTGTTCGGGAACCGAATTTTCGTTCGATAACCAAGGCATTTTCATCTCGAATTTTCTGTTTGAAAACCGATTTGTTTGACAAATGAGACGTTCGAGAACCGCGGTTACTCTGTAACCGTATTCGAATCGATGATAATTTCTACCCAATTACCTCAATAATAATTTTACTTATAGCCGTTATCTCCCCTCAAATAACCGTTAGACTAATACCAAAGACCTCGATTCTCATAATGCATCATAGACCAACACAAATCGAGCCAGCATAAAACATACATGGCCTGAAGATTCAGTTCAAGTATGAAACAGTCTTTCACCGCATGGTGTTTAATCTACATTTAAATGATAACTCTAACATTTTTAGACATTTATACAATATGCCTGCCCGCGTACTCAATTCCGGAAAATCCTTATTGACAACACAACTATACTTAAACATGAAAACAATAAACAAGAATTAAAAATCTTTGAAGTTATATAGCATAAAACTGTTGAAACCTAACCTGAACAAAATAAACTATGAAAACATTCTTAAATGCCTATAATCTATAGCAGAAACCATTGGTTTATACCAACGGCTTCTCATAGTTAATACTTCTCGTTTTCATTCTCGCGTGGTCATGTGTGACGTCACGAGCTGCGACGCGATTTTCGCTTCCTTGTCTCGTAAATACGAGTTTGTCGTTACGTTGAGCTTATTCAATTATTTATTGAAATTGTCATCTTTGATAATGGCTTATGTAAGCCGAAAGCTTAGATTGGATTTAAACATGTATCTATATGGTGTTTTCCTTTCGTCTTTCAATGATAATGTGATTAAGCTTATCAGACAATATGAAAGGAACTTACTTAAAATAAATAGACAAAACCTGTCTACATTATTTAATGAAACATGCATTAATATATATATATATATATATATATACATATACATACACATTAATGCAGGTTTGTGTGTGTGTGTGTGTGTGTGTTTGTGTGCGCGCATGTGTGTGTGTGTGTGTGTGTTTGTGTGTGTGTGTGTGCGTGTGTATGCGCGTGCTTGTGTGGTAAGTCGCCCAATCTCTGAATAAATACGTGTGCTTTTTTCTGATCTTTGTTCTCTCTATGTTCCTAGATTTTGTTGCTCTAAGTAACACTTGGCCATTTACAATCTCTCTTTGTCTCTGTTCTGACATTAATTCGTACAAACTCGAGTAGAAGGTTATTTGCTGTTTCCATCTGTCTTTCTGTGTGTAAAATCGGAGAGCCGTGTTCGAATTCCAGTCGGATTTGTCCCATTCACATACGTGAAAATGCTATTGGAAAAGTTTTGAATCTGTCTCATCCCCAAGCTATCGGTAAAAATAGCAGAACTTGTATATGGGAAAATAATTTCTATTCTCAAAAATTGTTAATGCAATATTTACTCTCGTAAAAAAATAATTTTTCATGCAATTCGAAATAAGTTTCAGCGTTAAATAATCCACAAACGGTTGATAAACCGTAAAGAAAACAAAAGATTCTGTCAATCATTCCTTTTGCCTATCTTGTCTTCAGTAAATCCTGTGCTTGTGAACTTTACTAAGTCGTCATTCATAACTTCGCAAGCCAAAAGTTCTGTTGCCCCTTTCTGATTTTAAGTATAAGTTTCTTTGTTCTTTCCCTTTTATGTAAGACTTTTCTTTATGACTATGACCATTTAATATCCCCTTCACAAAGGATTATTATTCGGACATCAGTCACCTTCCCATGTGTCCCTATCCTTTCTCGAAAGCACCTGGAAAATTCTCTATACGGACTTCAATCAGCTGCTCTTTCAAATTATCATTCATCTTTTCTACCGTCTTATATTTCCACGAACAGAGATTTTATCTTTGAGAAATACTCAAAATCTTAGGGAGACAAATCTAGATTTGAGGTATGACTAACAAACAAGGGTGATGCGATGTTTTACGCCCAAATTTGAAAAACTTTTCACAAGTAGAGAACAATCAGTAGACATGATAATACAAATATTTTTTCGTCATTACTTGGAAAATACGAATCAACAAATTCTCTAACACCATTCTCCGATTCCTTTCCATTGCACTCCCCAAATACTCAACATTTCTGCGTTTTCTCCACGTTGATGACCACGCAGACTGTGGATCCCTTTCAAAGAATTTTTGGTCAATTTTGAAGTGTCTCTATGAATATTCTGTTCTAATTATTGTTATTTTTTTTCTTATTGCATTTTTTTCCGAACGCTACCTTAAACTTTCAAGTATGTCTTTTACTTACAAATGCCAAAGTTTAATTCAAAACTTAATGGATATTCGGTGGTCTGCTCTCTCAGTCATTGTGAATGAAGAATGGTGCCTCAGTAGAAGCTGATTCAATTCGCAGATGATTGTCTTGTGGCAGGTGGAATATTATCCTATGCCTCACGGAGAAACTATAGTACACAAAAACTGAGAGAAACTGTAGTAACACACTATTAATCAGTTATATTATTTACTTGCTTATAATACGACGTGAGAATATAACAAGGCCGTGGTTCTGAAGCCAAAAATAAGTAATAAATTACCTCCTTGATTATTATATGACCCTGTATTACATTCATCCCTATGTATTTTTAAATGTTGTACCAAATTATCCATTATATTTTCAATGCTGTACATATGTTTCACTAAAATATTTAATGGTTCTTGATATTAAAGAACAGAAATGAAACTGATGTTTATTGACAGCATGTCTCTTTTTTTGAGAAAAGTGGCAAACTAGATACATCTTCTAATATATTTTCATATGTTACTTCAGCTATCATTCTTTTCTGTTTGATATGAATTTTTCTATATAATAATAAACTATGAAAATTAAAATATATTGTATTTCATTACGAATGAAGAAAGAAAACGTTATAAAAGAAATCCAAAATATAATAAATTTTGTGGGAAAATCTGAGACAAAAGAAGACAACCAGAAGCTGATTCCCAAAGAACAAATATGGCCGACATATTAAATAACTTAAACGATTGTTATCAATACATGCTTATTTTGTGTTTTCTTATCTATTGTGCTGATGTGTAATTGCAATCATGCTGTTTCAAATAATAAGTTTTCTTAAGCTAAGTAAATATTACTGAAAAGTATATATGTGTAAAATACGAACTCACCATTTTAGCTGTAATTTTCATTGAAAATATTCTCGTATTTATGTACAATAAAATACGTTTTTTCCTTCATAACTTAAGAAATGATTGAGAGTTTGTATCTTATTCTTCCTCTCTCTCTCTCTCTCTCTCTCTCTCTCTCTCTCTCTACTTTAATCTCTTTTGCTTTCCGTTTTATGAGATTTGAATCGAAACTGTTAGTATTTCTTGTTTTCCAGACTTGATGTTTGATACAATCCTTTACATGAAACCTGATAAATTCAATTTGTTTAGAATGCTATTGAGGCGTAGATTCAGAAAGTATTTCCTACTAAACGAGCATAATCATTTTAAAATCTCAGATCAGGATTCGTATCCATAAATTTTTATTAATGTGTGGATTCATATTCGTTTAATTCTAGTTCTCCAATTAATATTGGAAGAACGACTTTCATTAAATGCCACATATCTTGAAACATCTATTTCCAGATCATTACATTTTGAAAGTTTGTCAAACGCTTTATTGAAATGTTTCTATCGGGCTGGATAATCATGTCTATATGAAATCACTTATTTTTGGCTTAAATATGTTAATATTACATCAGGCCTGTTTTGGAATGCAGAGTAAAGTCGGTATTTATGGAAAAGTCCTAGATAATCTCTATCCATAAAAGACAGGATGTGTGTGTCTGTGTAACGAATGCACGGCCGCAATTTCCAACGGATTTGCACCAAAATTGACATGCACATGCTCCAAGTTAGTGGAAAGGCCAAGACCGACTTTGCATTTCCCAATTCCCATCGATAGTGGAAATAATCGATTTTTTCATGCTTCTACGGTAGTTTTCATGTAGTTTGCGGCCATTTTCTACTGGCCAGAGTGAGAGCCTATAGCTGGCTGCCACGATTAGGCAGGAATATTCTATTGGTCAGAGTGAGAGCCAACAGCTGACTGACACGAATGTTAACTAGCATGCTAGCATCCAAAAAAATCGATAGCTGCATTCGTCAAAAGTGGGAAAAATTTAAATCTGCATGGTACTTTACTCCAATTGGCCCATTCGCTTGCTTAAACTTAACGTTGATTCTGATTGCGCAGAACTGGGTTGGGTGTGAAAAAGTATTTGTTGTTAACATTGGTTTTTCATTCGGTTTTTCCAGTTACGAGTACTTTTTTAAAGCTGATATTTTGTGTTCATTTTGTTTAGTTTTCTTTTCGTAACAGATTTAATGTTTAGTATAGAGCTTAGAAAAACTTCGCAGTGTGAGATAGGCAAGAAGTAAGGCATGTAGCAACATCAGCACGGCACCCTTTAAATAGGATATAGCGATTGCTGTATGAGTCGTACTATTTTTGAGTCAAGCACGGGCAACGCCGGGCCATGTTGTTAGTTGTAACATATTTATAATATAAATATATTAATAATATAATGTAAATATAAATATCTATTTGTGTTTATAACATTTTTCTGCATGGAAAAGGTTATATTGTGGGCACTTATTCCAGTGTTTAAATTTAAATTCATTTGCGTCTATGGCAGAGGAATGCCATTATATTATATGATAAATTGTTCCATCAACGTTTCTACAAAAGAGATACTTTTTACCTGCCTGTTAAAGAATATGTCCCCATATTATTATTATTTATTTATTTATTTCCTTTGCTCTTTGTTGCGTACTCATTTCTTCCTGGGTCCCACCCAGAGCCCTAAGGTTAGAAATGGCATCATGACACTTTCAACTGCAAAAAAAAAAAATTACATAGATAAAACCCTTCGTAAAGTGTGGACTGTACTTGTCAGAATAATTTTTTGTATCTCTTTGAGGCGTGGATTTCCAGGAATCCCTTCAATTAGTCTACTGGAATCTTTCCAACCAATCCTAGAGCTCCAACTACAACAGGGATTGTTGATGTTCCCATGTGCCACATTTTTGAGATTTCTATTTCAAGGTCCTTGTATTTTGACAGCTTTTTGAATATCTTCAAAGACACATTGCAGACTTGAGGGAGTGCCATATCAATAAGGAGGCATTTATTCTGTTTGTGGTCTTTAATAACAATGTCTGGACGGTTGGATTTGATTGTTTTGTCAGTGTGTATTGTGTAGTCCCATAGAATTGTAACAGGTCCTATCTCCGTAAACGGGTCTGGGTGGTGTTCATACTCGTTTCTTTCAGTTTCCTTCCCGTAGAAGTGGCAAATTGTCCAGTGCAGATATTGGCCCACTCTGTCATACCGGGTTTTATATTCAGTGGGTGCCAATATCGTGCAGCCTGATACAAGATGATCAATCGTTTCTGGATATTTATCACAGAATCTGCATTTTTGGCTAACACAATTTTTTTAGTATATGCTCTTGATAATTCCTAGTTAACAAGCATTGGTCCTGTGCAGCAAGCATAAAACCTTCAGTTTCATCTTTCAACCCTGCACTATATAGCCAATGATGGGTACGGGTTTTGTCTCCGTCAGCTTGTTTGGTACGGGCAGAGTATTGCCCATGAAGCGGTTTATCTTGCCATTGTTTCTGTATCTGGTCGGTTGCATTTGTCTTTGCTTTCTTTTTTTAAGTATTTTGCAGCTTCAGCCGGTGTATTGTGCTTTACTTGTATTATTATTATTATTATTATTATTATTATTATTATTATTATTATTATTATTATTATTATTTCTTTTGGTTTCTGGTGTGTACTAATTTTTCATACTAATGTCCTCATACGCCATATTTTTGAGATTTCGATTTCAATGTCCTTGTGTTTTTATAGTTTTCTGAAGATCTTCAAAAATACATTGTAGGCTTCAGAGACTGCCATGTCGATAAGGAGGCACATTTTGTCTTTGCGGTCTCTAATCACAATGTTGGAGCAGTTAGCTTTGATTGCTCTGTATGTGTGTACTGGAAAGTCCCATAAAATTGTTACACGTCCTCTCTCCGTAACCGGGTCTGGGTGGTGTTCATACCAATTTCATGAAGTTTCCTTTCCGTAATCTTGCAGATTTTCCAGTGCATATATTGGCCCACTCTGTCATTCCGTGTTTTATATTCAGTGGGTGTCAATACAGCCCAACCTGATACAAGATGGCAAATTGTTTCTGGATATTTATCACAGAACCTGCGTTTTGGTCTAACACAATATTTCAGTATATGTTTTTGGTAATGTCTGTTTAGAAAGAATTGGTCCTGTGCCGCAAGAATAAAACCTTCAGTTTCAGCTTTTAACCCTGCACTAATTAGCTACTGATGTGTATGGGGTTTGTCTACATTAACTACTTTGGTACCGTCATATTATTGGCCGTTAAGCGTTTTATCTTGCCATCGTTTCTGTATCTGGTCGGTTGCATTTGCCTTTACTTTCTTTTTTAAAGTAATTTGCAGCTTCAGTTGGTGTATTATGCATTACTTGTATTTCTTCACCCACTTGAAACTCCACTTTGAAGTTGTTGGCTTCCTTTATTACTATTATTATTATTATTATTATTATTATTATTATTTCCTTTGATGTCTGTTGTATACACATTTACTTCCGGGTCCCAACCTAAGATAAGACATGGCATCATTCTTAAAAAAAAACATCTAAGATGACACACATTGTTACATGGATAAAGCCCTTCGTAATGTACAAGCTGTACTTGCGAGTACAATTCTTTGTACTTCTTTAAGGCTTGCGCTACCAGCAATCACTACAATGAGTCTATCGGAATATTTTCCCATCAAACCGAGAGCTTCAACTATAACTGGAATTATTGATGCCCTCATGTGCCACGTTTCTGAGATTTCCACTTCAAGATCCTTGTATTTTGAAATATTTTTGAATATCTTCAAAGATAAATTACAATATGCAAGGGGGGTGATATGCCAGTAAGAAGGAGCATTCCGTTTTTGTTATCTCTATGCAATTAATTTTGAGTGTTCTGTCTGTGCCTATTGTAAAGATCCATAAAATATTACAGATCCTATATCTGTAACGGGGTCTGTGTCTATCGTCCACTCCGGGGTCTATGAATAAAAAGGACACGCTAAGACAGTTATCCATGCATATTTGAAACGTTTCGTTTAGATGGAGAGGCTTTTGCGGGTGATAGATGTAGTTCTGCACAAAGTAAGCTGCTGAATCTCTGAGATGTTGATGTGTCCACGGATTTTACTCACATGATTTTCGGTATCCTTATTTATCATACCCAATGTCCCTATGACAACAGAGATCATCGTAGCTTCAAGTTCCACATATTTGTCACTTCGATCTCAGGTCCTTATAAATTGACAGTTTTTGAAATTCATTTTTGGAAACATGGGAATCCTGTTGTCAAGTCATATCTATTAGATGGCAAGTTCCTTTCTTAAAATCTTTTATGACTATGTTCAATTTATTTGCATCAATTTTCCCATCTGTGGGAATTGGGAGTAATCATGTTTATTATTATTATTATTATTATTATTATTATTATTATTATTTCCTTTGATTTTTGGCGTGTACACATCTCTTTCCAGGTCCCGCCCAGAGACCTAAGGTTAGAAATCGCATCATGACACTTTCCACTGACAAAAAAAAATAATAATTACATAGGTAAAGCCATTCGTAAAGTGTGGGCTGTAATTATTGTTATTATTATTATTAGTAGTATTATTTTTATTTTTATTTTCTTTGATATCTGGCGTTTACACATTTCTTTCCGGGTCCCGTCCAGGGACCTAAGGTTAGAAATGGCATCATGACACTTTCCACTGCAAAAAAAAAAAAAATTACATGGATAAAGCCCTTCGTAAAGTGTGGGCTGTACTTGTCAGAATAATTTTTTGTATCTCTTTGAGGCATGGATTTCCAGGGATCCCTTCAATTAGCCTACTGGAATCTTTTCCAACCAGTCCAAGGGCTCCAGCTACAACAGGGATTGTTGATGTTCCCATGTGCCACATTTTTGAGATTTCTATTTCAAGGTCCTTGTATTTTGACAGTTTTTCGAATATCTTCAAAGATACATTGCCGTCTGCAGGGACTGCAATATCAATAAGGATTATTATTATTATTGTTATTATTATTATTATTATTATTATTATTATTATTGTTGTTGTTGTTATTATTATTATTAGTAGTAGTATTATAATTATTATTAGTAGTAGTGTCATTATTATTGTTATTGTTGTTATTATTATTATTATTGCCGTGCATTCCTCCTTCCTAGAAGCAGAATGATACGTCAAGCAAAATTTAAATAGATTATCGATTTCTTAATGTAGATTTACAAGCAAAAACAATAATGTAGCCGAAGGAAAAGTTTTAAAACCTCGATTGAATAGACTTTCTGTTAGTTAACAAAGATAAAATGCTTTAAAAAGGCGTTCATTTCTTGTATGCACAATTGGGAGGGTTCAATGACAAAAAACATTTAAAATCTCAATAAAAAAAATAAAACGAGTAAACGCGGGTAAAACAACAGCTCCACAAAAGTTGTTACAAAAATTTGTGGGTATAAAGAAGGTTTGAACAAAAAAGGAGGAGGAAATATTTAGATGAGGGTTGTGGAGGATGAAAGGAAAGAAGAAAAAGAGAACAAACGATGACATAAGGAACTGTTCGATAAAAGTGACTCAGCTGTTTTTTTACTCAAAATTTTTTTCGCCTTTTGTTTTTGGGGTCAAACTAATTCATATTCTTAAAGACACCTTCCCGACCACCGAGTAAAAAAGTTTACTCACCCTAAGGTATTCGATTGATAATTATAATTTTGGATAAAAATGAGATTTAGGGAAAAACGCCAAAAAGTGACTCACTTATTTCCTGCAACTAGCAATCAATAGAAACATAACTGAACAGCTTTAAATAAAGAATAATAGAAGTATAATTTATTTATAATAGGTAATGTATTTTGAAATATTTAATAATCTATGGGTCCTTCTTTTTTTTGAATAACCTTTTCAACCCTTTTTAGCATTGACTTGATTAGGTTCTGGCAAATCTCATCTCCGAGTATTGAATTCCTTTCGGATATGAAATTCACAATCAAATCCTCTTTGTTGCTCAACTGCTTTCTCGAGAGCCTGAACTTTATAATGCTCCAAAATTTTTTTTATGGGGTTGAGGTCAGGAGATTGGGGCGGCCATGTCATAACACTCAACTGCTTCTCTTCAAAGTATTCCTTCATCAATTTGATTTGTGACAGGGAGCATTATCCTGCATAAAATGGGCTTGGTGGGGTCGATTTTCACCCTTTCAGCAGAAGGGAGCAGACAAGACTCTAAAATTCTCTTGTACTGCTCGCTCCTGAGGGTCTTTTCAATAGGTTTTAAGAAACCTGTTCCATGAAAAGAAAAGCACCCCAAGAACATTATACTGAACGGATGCTTGACAGTACTTACTGCTAAATTCAAAGAGCTTTCAAAGCTTCTTCTTCGGATTTTAGATCGCTTATCCTTTGAATTTAGCTCAAGTTTCATTTCATCGGAGAAGAGAACATTTAGTAAAAAAAAATCAGGTGAGTCACTTTTATCGAACAACACTGTACATTGTTAAAAAAAAGAGAGTAAAATAAGTATGTGATGAAAAGAAAAGGAAAATAATTGCATGGAAAAAGCAAAAAGAAATGTGAATGATTTAAGTTTACATTACTAGACAGGCTGGTTGATAAGCCAAGAATAGTCTGATGTACGGGTACAGGATCTGGAAAAAATGAGTTATATTGACGAAATTGTGAAAAAATTATTCTAAATAAAATCAGTCTTAAAAATCATTGACAACTCACAGGACAATCTTTAGTTTTTCATTCACATTTAAATAAAAATTATAAAAAAGCAAGTGAAGATGGAATACGCTACAAAAGGAATAATCCCAGAGATTAGCCAGATAATCTACAAGCCACTCAGGGCGAAATATTGAGACAGATTAAAAACGAAATGAGATAGCTAGCGAGGTAGAGATATGGATATAACCAGACTGGGATGGATGGATAGATAGATAGATAGATAGATAGATAGATAGATAGATAGATAGATAGATAGATAGATAGATAGATAGAAAGAAATATATGACCGATACGAAGGGATAAACTGAATATTTACAGGCTAACATTTCATTAATATTTTCCTCGGTATAAACACAGACATTATGTTAAAATGTGGATATTTGTTGGGAATAATAAATGCTTTCTCCCTCATAGATCTACTAACATACTGATGAAAGAAAGAAAGAAAGAAAGCAATAGACTGGAATAGAAATAAATAAACTGACATAGAAACAAACTGATAGATAGATAGATAGATAGATAGATAGATAGATAGATAGATAGATAAAAAAGAATGGTGATTGTCCATTCACTGAGCGCGAAGACCCACCAAGCAGGCTGCGGCGGATGTGCTGGTTCCTCTTCAACCTCCAAAAACCTGAGCGTTCCAGCGAGATTGTTAATAGTCCTTAATAGCTTGCTCAGAACCATGTGGACTTTTAGCGTCAATCTTGAATGAATGGCAAGTGCCGGTCAAGACTGCCGACACCACAAACGATTCACGTAGTTTGATGGCAAGAAGACAGCGGTGTTAAAACCGGGATATCTGTCACTGATTACAGTACCGAGTATGGTCAGACTGGGATGCCTAGATATAAAAATACTGCAAAAACAAAACACACACACACACACACACATACGCACGCACGCACGCACGCGCACACGCACACACACACACACACCTGTAATATTCAGGCTGGTGAGATGTTTTTGAAAAAATATACTGTTTAATTAAAAAATACTGTTCAATTAAAATCACAGCTTCTACTCATATATGAGTATCCATCAAAAATAAGGTTTAAACAAAATAAATTAAATATAGCACACAAACACACACACACATACACACATATCTAAACATATATTTCACACACACACACACACACACACACACACACACATATATATATATATATATATATATATATATATATATGGAGAGAGAGAGAGAGAAGTGGTCATCGAAGTAAACCCTTATGCTAAATGATTTTCAGGCCTGACGACTGTGATTAGCATGTGTGTTGACCTCAATGCCAAATCTATATTTACATAACGCTCTACCCCTGATATTGAGCACTTTAACCCATAACTATAGCATACCGTAAAACTATACATATATATATATGTGTGTGTGTGTGCGCGCGCGCGCGTGTGTGTGTGCTTGTTTGTGTCTGTGTATGAGTGTGCATATATATATATATATATATGAAAATTTCTCAAAGTTAAGTTTTTGAGAAAATTTCGTTTTTTGCTTTGAAAAAGTCCGCATTGGACGAAACGCGTCAGCAATTACTGTTTTCTTATTGTCATTTATATATATATATATATATATATATATATATATATATATATATATATATATATAGTATGTATGTATGTATATATATATAGTATGTATGTATGTATGTAACTTCGATACTACAAACATTTATGAACATTATTGCTATATCCATAATTGACTTTATTTTATTCACTTATGTTTTCGCATTTTAAGTTTTTACTTATTATTTTCATGTAATAAAATGTATTTTCCTCTAATATCTAAGCTGTGAACTCGGCCATGAGTGTTCCTTCAAATGCTGTACGATTGCACTATGATCCGTTAATTGAAAATGTAAGCATATATATATATATATATATATATATATATATATATATATATATATATATGTGTGTGTGTGTGTGTGTGTGTGTTGTATATATGCAACAATAATAAAAAAGAAGAGGAGTAGGTAAATGCTATATCGAATGAACTCACTTGAACTGTAAAGTGAAACACGACGTATGAAACATAAAGACGCTTATTCAAGCGATATTTAAGTGAAGAATGAAGATTAATGTTTGACAAAATGAAAGGAAAAGAAAAGAGAGAGAAAAACTTAATGGAAAAATTATTTCATTCTAAACAGAAAGAATAACGAATAAGACAAAGTGGAAAAGAATGAAGACCACGTATAAAAAATAGAGAACCAGATTTTATTTAAACAATTGTCTTAACGAAATTTTGTCTCCCCAATATCTTATATCTTAAATCCGTTACATTTGTAGTCTGTTTGTTTCTCAGTGGATTGTCCATATAAAGAAAACAACTTGAAGTGGAAAAACTACATTGAATGAATAGCTGCATCTGCAAGCAAGATTTGGTTGATTATATAGCGACAGATCTTTTTTTTTTCCTCGTCAGAGTCCATCAAGCAAATTTACAAATCTGCCATTCGTCCGTGCAATGAATGCTGCTGCCATATCTGATTTGGTGCTCCTGCTATTTATCTTGATATTTTTGACAAAATCCAAAGAAGGATCTGCAATGTAATCCATCCTGACTTGGTATTTCGACTTCAGTCACTTTCTCACAGACGTGATGTGGATCTCCTCTGTCTTTTCCACAAATATTTTCATGGCAACTGCATAAATTTAAGCGTGCTATTAGACAGGCATCTAAGCCCATCCTTTTTACTGTTGAAATAGTTAAATGTAACCGCCATTTTTAATTTAACAATTTCTTTTCTCATACTTTCCGATAGTGGAACGACTTTACTTGCTTCCCTTAAAACTATAATCTTCAAAAATTTGAATTCAACGTTAATCGCCATCTTCTGTTGTCTTTAACCCCGTTCATCTTTTATCCTTTTCTTAATCCCCCCATACACTGTCTTTTCCTTCACTTTCACTCTATGTAACCCCCGTGCGTACTAGTGACACTCCCGCTTTGCTTAAGATGAAATGATTAAAAAAAAAAAAAAAAAAAAAGCTTTAGCCTGTCTTACGATTTTCCCGCTCTGTAGAATAGCACGATATGATATGCTTCTGTTTTGTGATGAATGTAACTGCTTACTGGAAAGGATGGATATGTAAATACTTACACAGTTTTTACCATTTTTCTTTGCGCTATTCTGTCGAAGACAATTGGCTACTGATGAATATGGCTATCAACCATGAGGAAAAATGTGGCAGTCCTGACGATTAATATAGTCTTGTACGATCCCCTCTAAATGTTGGCATGATTGGGACCTTGTCCAGACGAATCGCAATTCAATAAAGTCATATCGGCTGTTTACCATGGCGTGATGCCTCGCCATCTTGTCTCTCGTTCGGGAATTCCATGCTCATCGGAGTACAAGAACTTTGGCATTCTGCCGGAGTAAGGCTATTTTGAAAAAATAAACACGTGCGCGCATACAAACATGTATTCATATATATATGAGGTGATATAGTTAGAACTTGCATGGTTAACAAATAAAGTAATGGGATTTCAGCTATCACGACTTCCAATCTCAGGGACATTTTACCGGTGTAAGCTAATATACACACGCATAGACGCATAACATTCACACGCAGGTAATTGTGTATGTAAACAAAGCAAACTATCTTCAATATATATATATATATATATATATATATATATATATATATATATATATATATATATATATGAAAAATTCTCAGAGTTAGCCTCTAGAAAAGACAATATTTATAAATGACAATAGGAAAACTGTAATAGTTGCCGACATTGAACGAAACGCGTCAGTAACTATTACAGTTTTCCTATTGTCATATATATATATATATATATATGTATATATATATATATATATATATATATATATATATATATATATATATATATATATATATATATATGAAAATTTCTCAGAGTTAACCTGTAGAGAAGACAATCTTTATAAATATAAATGACAATAGGAAAAGAGTAGTAATTGCTGACGCGTTTCTTCCAATGTGGACTTTCTCAAAGCAAATAAAGAAATGAATTTAATTAAACAAGGTAACTAATAAAACAAAAAAACAGAATGTTCTTAGCAACTGGAATGTAGAGAACGCTATTTTTCATATTGTTAACTGAAAATAACGTCAGTTAATATCACGTTTGGAGAATATTGTCATTATATCTGTGTTGGCGGATTCAACTATTTTCTTTTGATTTTACGATATTGTTGTGTACATATGTTTGTGAGAGCAGCGATTTTGTCATTTATATATATATATATATATATATATATATATATATATATATTTATTCGACAGATTTTGTCTGTCTGATTAATTAATAAAATATACATTACTTGTTTAGAAATTGCTTTGTTTACGTTAGGATATAAAAGTGAGCAGATATGAGTGTTTCGATAATAACTGAAAAAAATTGTGCTTAAAGGCCGAATTTGTCTAAAGTACATCGGATCTAAGATTACTCACCTGATGTTATCAATGTTGTGACCCGCTTGGTTGAAGTGTGAAGAGACAAGGAAATATAACTATATTCCGTATCTGCCAATTTTATTTTCGCATCCGACATAATTTCGAATGGTGTCTTATACTTAACCTGCCATTATTTCTTATGGTTTAAACGTTATACTTGTTTTCTTTAAACAGTGTGAATTACATCTCCTGGCCTGTGGATAGGAGACACTTAAACAATATTTTCCCTTCAGCAGGATTGAAACATCGGATTACCGTTATATTGCACTTGCTAGAACGGCCTAAGATGCACATAGAGGTGCATGGATTAAATTAATTGATACTCATAGTATGACTTGTTTGTAAATCTATGGCAGAATTAAATATATATTCCATTTCAAAATTTGTTACCTTAGTCATATTTATAATATCTGGTCGAATGTAAGATCAAATATGTACTTTTTGTGTAAATCCGTTTTTCTACTTCAAGTCTTCACAAGAACGAACTATATTCGGAATCAATAATGACAAATTTAATTCCTTCAAACATGGAGAAGAGATTTTTGTTTTCTTTCTTCGTATATTCTATTTGGATGGTGATGCTGAAGGAGGCATTTTTTTTCATCATTTGGGATTTCTTTAATAAATATATTTTCTATTACCGGATTTAACCTTAATCGATATGACATTTTGTTTTCTATTTGGGCGTTGAATAAGAAAATAAATGGTTACATGCTCATCGATATTCAGTTCTTCAGGACTCTTTTAAAAAGCGTCGGTCCAAAATGCGAGAAAGTGTAGCTAATTGATGCATTTAACAATAGATGTCAAAAAGATGTATAAAGAGAAAGGATTCGTCGCCTTAATATCAGTGGCAAGGAAACCTAAATAAAGAGATTGGTGTACAAGTCATTTATGAAAGCCTATATCATTTATGATAGCCTATATCATTTATGATAGCCTATATCATTACCAGAAACATCGTTGGTTGTGAGCAATTTCATAGTTACAGCATATTTTGTCTCCATAAGTCGTTCAGTATGGATTTTCAACCTGTTTTTGCTTTAGTAAATAAATTATTGTGCAACTTTGCTGTCTGTAATTCAGAATCGACTGGAAACTTGGGAAGTAGTGTTTTGTATTAACGCTGCTGAAATCAACTTTTCTGATTAGATATCCGTGTCCAAATATTTATCAACAAATTTCTTTTTACTTCCAAAAAAAAAAATTTTTTTATAAATGCACCTATTAACCAGATTTATCTGATTTTAGACCAACTCACTTTCCATTTTATTCTCAAAGAATATACACCTGGCAAACACATCTATTATAGCAAGAATTGATTAAATATTTGAAACATTTATCGAGCAACTGAAATTTAAAGATTTAGAAACTACAAGGTAACCAAAAAAGTTATGTCCGTTGTTTGATTAGTCATTGAATGAAGTTGAATTATATAAGAATTGCAGCCGGAAGTAGGATCATTAGACGTTATAAAAAAACACGTGCACCGTGCCTGGCCATCAGTTATAAGCCGGACAGCTGAGAGAAGGTTGGAAGTGTCTAGAGATCTCGTTCGGGGCTGTTTGCTTTACGACTTCAAAGTGGGTTTATCAGCAGCTGCATCAAGTCGCCGCATATGTCAAGCATTTGGGGATAGTGCTGTGGATGAACGTACTGCAAGGCGTTGATTTCGAAAATTCAAGTCGGGAGATTTGTCTCTCCATGATGAGCCTCGCAGTGGACGACCACAAGTCTTGAATGACGGAGTCCTGAAGGCGGCCATTGAAGAGGAGAGTAGACTAATGTGTGGTGAACTTGCAAGACAGTTCAACGTTTCCGATGAAACAGTTAGGCTTCACCTGCACCGCTTAGGTAAGACGTACAAACTGAGCAAGTGGGTTCCGCAAACGTTGTCGGAGGTCCACAAGAGACAACAAGTGGCATCCTGCGTATCGCGGCTTTCTCGCCACCGTACCGCATCCTTATTCAATCGAATGCTTACCAGTGATGAAATGTGGGTTCTGTACGAAACTTCCAAGCGATCCAGACATTGGTTGTTTCCTCAGGATGCTGTCCCTCACACCGCAAGACCGCCTATGCACCCACGCGAGATTATGTTTCGTGTCTGGTGGACAGGTCGTCAAGTGGTTCATTATGAACTGCTACCAACGGGCCAAACGGTCACTGCAGACCTATACTCGCAGCAATTGAAACGTGTGCAACAGGCATTGCGCCAGAAGGAGCTAGCACTGGTGAATCACAAAGTTGTGCTTTTCCGCCATGACAACGCCAGGCCGCATGTCGCGCGAGTGGTCAGGGATACCATACAGCAAATTGGGTGGGAGACTTTGTGACATCCCCCTTATTCACCTGACCTTGCACCATCCGATTACCACCTCTTCCACTCCCTGGATAATCATCTTCGTGGGAAATCCTTCACCAATGAAGCAGACTTGCGCAAAGCCCTCACGGATTTCTTTACGTCAAAACCCCCCGAGTTCTACCGCAAGGGCATTGCACAGCTGGAGACACGTTGGCAGAAGGTGCTGGATGCCGATGGCGATTACTTCGAAGACTAAATATAAGTTACACATACTGTGAAGCGTTTTCTTTTTTTCCTTTAAAAACGGATAGGACTTTTTTGGTATATATTGCACACTCAATAACGGCATGAGCAAATTTGATTGTTAATTTTTACGCTGTAAGCAAAGGATTGCCTCAATAGTATTTGGCGACCACAAATTTTCTGTAACGTAACATTAAGAAAAAAGGATATGTTTAACTGTCTAAAATAGAATTATATTTCAGTGACAATGAAAAGATGAGAAAGAAGAAATTCTCGAAAAGGAATTCACAGGAAAATTTAATAAATGAAGACAACACAGCAAGAAATAGAGTTGACGCAAGAAATTCTACAAAGGAAGACGCAAATCAGTTCTGTACGAAGTTTCAGAGAAGTTTTATGAATTAAGATATTACGAAATATAAAGGGGAACAAAGAAACACGGAAGACAGAAAGAAATGATAGAAATTCGATGATAGTGAAAAGCTTGTAATGACGGAAGTAATAACTCATGTAGAGGAAACCTAAAAGAAATGCTGGAAATTAAATTACAAAGAAGTGCTACAAAGGATGGCAGATAAAGGAGGGAAATGTAAGGAGCAACTAATAGAGTTGGTTAAAAGAAAACTTCGAAATCATTAAAACACAAAGAAATGTCAATAACGAATAATTAAATTATCCTAGTTAGAAAATACAAAGAAAAGTCAGAAAGAAAGTCTTTGTGCAATTAATAAATCAAGGTGCATTGAATTATAGTAAACACAATAATATGATCAAATCATCATCAGCATTATAATAATCATCAACCCCATGTCCAGATGAGGTCATAGGGTCGATGCGTAAATGAAAACCGGATTAGTTCCATTCATATATCTAGGTTGAAAGCCGAAGAACAATTCATTTCTTTGTAGCCTGTCTTAAGAAAGGAAACTAGACGGAGACCCGTCCTCTTCAGGTCAGATCACAACCAAAGTCCTCGGTGTCCGTTGATTCGACCGTAGAACTCTCTGCCCTGGTCGATGGCATCATCAGTCTAGGGATTCATCCGACTAGAAATAGCATGTAACTTCCGCGTTCACTTCAAACATAGTTATCGATCCCTGTTTATCCCATTGTTTTAGATGACTGTTGTCTCTGCAAAAAGGTTAATGCGCCCAAGACAAGTCATGGCTTTGATTCTGCTTGTTATCTAGTCGCACGCCTCACCAAAAAATGCCTGTGGAGGAACTAGATTAGTCGCCGTTGGAGGCAGGTAGTTTCTTTCATGTCACTAATAGCACTTGGAGAGAGACCTGTCGTAAAATGTAAAAATTCGAAGAAAGAAAATAACACTAAGAAAATATAATCGAAAAAATAAGTAAATATATTTTACTTTGTAAATAAAGAAAGACAATGAACAAAGAGAAACAGATGGGAAAAGAAACAAAAACTTTATAAACGGGGTTTATTTTGGAAATATAACTGATAAGAACTCGAAATAAATATAGTGTGTCGTACAGAAGTCGCAGAAATAAACAAAGAAAGGAAACATATTTTGGAAGCAATCATGTATATAATGAAGTCTCTGCTTTTTATGGTTCTGTTTATAACTGTATAAAATCCCTAGTGGAGATAAGAACACCAGGCTCACCATGCAAATTATTACTGCTGTGGGTACCATAGGCAATAGGTTTTACGGTGTGTAGTTGCTATCCCCGCACCCAAACTGTTTTGAATTTAGGGTTTTACTTCTCTTATACTGCTTGCTAAGCCAAACTGGTTGCCAATCAGTTTAAAGGGAACAACAAATTAAAACCGGTTTGTGCAAGACGGATATTAATCCAAAGAGTTCAATGTAAAATTAAATTACAGAGCATTATAATAATAAATCAATAATAAAACTTTAAGATCCATTTCGGTTATAATTTATTTCGTGACTATCGTTATACTCATCTCTTCAGATCGAAACTTCTTAATAAATAGAGACAATACATCCTGAGTGATACACTAGATTAACAGAAGAAGAGGGGAGAGGAAGAATGAAAATAACAGATTTTCGAATATAAATCTTTTAAAACATAAGAGAGAGAGAGAGAGGAGAAAGAGAGAAAAAGAGAAAGAGAGAGAAAGGATGGAGGAGTGAGAGAAGGAGCGTTATTGCTGGACAGTTTTCTCTAACTTTCAAGGCCGATCACATACCACATTACCCGATGTACGAACTTGTTCAACCCTTTAAAGAAATAATTCTTGGCGAGGTCATTCTATTTTAGTTTTGCTTCTTTATTTCTGCTTCCTTACCTTTCCTTTCACTCCCCCCACTCTCTCTTTCATGTCATAAAAGAAATTATATTCGAAAATCTGTTATATTTCTTTCTTCCTCTCCCCCTTTCATCTTCACCTGTTAATATAATATATCACTCCGTATTAACTGTCCCCATTTATTAAGAACTTTCGGTCTGAAGAGTTGAATATAACAATATTCACCAAATAAAATACAACCGAAATGGATCTTTAAATTTGATTATATATATATATATATATATATATATATATATATACTGATAATATTAGTGGTTAATACACACACACACACAAACACACACACACACACACACACACACACACACATATATATATATATATATATATATATATATATATATATATATATATATATAATAAAATATATAAATATATACACATACATACATACACATAAATATATATATATAAAATACCAAGAGGATAGAATCTAGGTAGAACTCAATGTCCAGGACAGAGTAAGAATATAATAAATAGGCTGAAACACTAATATTCCATGGTTATAATTATAACCATGGAATATTAGTGTTTAAGCCTTTTTATTATTATTATTTTATATATCCACACACACACACATATATATATATATGTGTATGTATATATATATATATATATATATATATATATATATATATATACACACACACACACACACACACACACACACATATATATATATATATTATTATTTATTTAAAAAATATAACATAAATATGTTATAAAATCACTACGAAAATAGCCATTTTGTTTCAACACCTCCGGTGTCTTATATGTATATATATATTATTTCGAAAATTATAACATAAATATGTTATAAAATTACTACAAAAATAGCCATTTTGTTTCAACACTTCTGATGACTTTTCAAGTGATACACACAGGTTCTCTTTAAATACTGACATAAACATAAATTTCAAGATTACAATTTTAAATGCGTGTGTAAGCGTGAACCGAACTAACTCCTCTTAATGGAAAATTATACAACCTCAGTTTTCAAATTAGAAAGTGCTGTTAAATTATTGATTTGAAATGTTAGCTTTAAACATTGCTAGAATATGGAAGAGTGGCGCCATGAAGAAAACCTCAATATACAAACCAATCTAATTGTTGCTTTCAGTTTACCTTAGTTTGATAACAGATGATATAAATGGAGAGTAGGCAGGTCGTTATAGGCAGTGAAACCTCGAATGTTAACTGCTGATATGGCGAATTGAAATTGAAATTCCTTTTCTTTTAACTGGGCTCGTATACAGTTTTTACTGAGTTGTCACTGAGCGATATTTTGCGCACCGGATGAGAGAAATATTTTTTCTCTTAAATGGGACCATCAAATTGATGAGATTATTTTCTACAGAGAAAGAATATTGTCAGAAATAGGTTTGCCGGAAGTACGTTCTGTTCAATGCTTAGGGTAAGATAAAAAAAAGAGACTTTAAAATGAAACGGATCTGTCAAAAAAAAAAAAATGAGAAAAGACAAAAAACCCCAAAAAACATGGAATTGAATTACCAGAAAATGGGTCTCCAATCATTTCTAATTGTTCTACACTTCTTGACTTAAGCAATCATCATTTAAGGTGCCTTTCTCTCATTATTACTTATTTTGCTCTTAGAACCGCAGCGTTAACTACTCGCTTTTCCTTTCTTTTATATTTCATTATTTTTTCTACTTTTCTAGATTTGATTACGATAATATTTATTAAACCCGTTTCTTTTAATTATCTCATTTTAGAAAGAAAGTGACATTAAAGATGTTCCTTTCTTCATTTTTATATTGAGTTCATTTTATTTATTTATTTATTTATTTATCAGTCCTCGCTACGATATTTTCTTATTTTTTTATTTATTTTACCTGTTTTTTTTTAATTTATTTTGTCTGCTTGTCTTTTTCGTTTACTTTGAATTTTGCTATTTTCTTTTGTTGTCATTCAGTTAAGTTGTTTTATTTTCCCTCCTTTTGGTCTTATTTCCATGTTAGTAAACATATTTAATTCCTTCTCTCTACAAAAGAAGCACCACAACCACATGTTTTCTCTCTTCATTTTCTCTTCATTATATTTCGTTCTTTCAGCAAAGGAAAATTTTACTTCGTTTTCCTACAACCTTTAAATATCTATTTCATCATTCTTGTATATTCTTTTTTTTTTTCTTTCTTTCAGATTGGATTTTATTAAAAGATCTCCATTCTCTTTCTAATTTTTAAAGTTTTCACTTCTCTTCACATTTAGATTCATTCTTTTCTTCTTTCTTTCTTTTTCTTGAATTCCTTTGCATTCCTCCTTACATGTCATTTTCAACCATTTTCTCTCTTCCTTCCTTCCATCCTTCCTTCCTTTCTTTCATTCGTTCTTTCTTTCTTTTTTTCTTTCTTTCTTTCTTTTTTATCCATCAACTATAATTGCTTATTCGTTCTTCATCTTTTCTTCTTTCTTTCTGCTTTTCTTTCTTCCTTCCTTTTTAATCTATCAACTATCATTGCTTATTCGTTCTTCATCTTGTCTTTCTATTATTCTTTCTTTCTTTCTTTCTTTTAATCCATCAACTATCATTTCTTATTCATTCTTCATCTTGTCTTTCTTTCTTTCTTTCTTTCTTTCTTTTTTTATCTCTTACTTTTTTTCATCCATCAATTATCATTGCTTATTCGTTCTTCATCTTCTTTCTTTCTTTCTTTCTTTCTGCTTTCCTTCCTTTCTTTCTTTTTAATCCATCAAATATCATTGCTTTTCGTTCTTCATCTTGTCTTTTTAACTTTCTTTCTTTATTTCTTTCTTTATTTCTTTCTACCTTTCTTTCTTTCTTTCTTTTTAAACCATCAACTATCATTGCTTTTCGTTCTTCATCTTGTCTTTCTATCTTTCTTTCTTTCTTTCTTTCTTTCTATCTTTCTTTCTTTCTTTCTATCTTTCTTTCTTTCTTCCTTCTTTCTTTCTTTCTTTCTTTCTTTTTAATCAATCAACTATCATTGCTTATTCATTCTTCATTCTTACTTATATATTTTTAATCATTCATTCATTTGGCTTTATGATATGTTTTCGTTTGCAATGACTTTCCTTGTTATTTACATTCTTTCTTATGTTTTAAATTCATTCTTTTCTCATTGCTTCTCTCTTTATCACTTATCTTTCTCTTTGCTTTCTTATTTTTAATTCTTTTTAATTCAACTACATTCTTGATATTCTCACTTACGTGATTTTTCTTTCTTTCTTTTTTCTTTCTTTATGACTCAGCGCCATTTAATCTCCATTATTTTGATTTGCACAGTACATTTGCTTAATCTTTTATTCGATTCTGATGCATTTCTTTCCTCTTCTATTTCTTTCTTTATAGAATCAATTTTAATTCTTTTTAAATGTTCTCTTCTTTTAATTTCCATCCAGTCTGTCTCTATATATTTCCTCTTTCTTTTGTCTTCTTTCGTTCCGCAAACGATCTTTCTCCTTCTTGTGTTCTTTATTCTCACACCTTTTATTTATTCACTAACCTTACATTTTCCTTTCCTTTTTCAATCTTTCCTTTACACATCTATTGTATGTATTCTATTTCTATGTTAATTTCAGTTATTTTTACGCTAAAAAAATAAAATAAAATACAATAAAAATCATCTTTAAAAGCAAAGATTCCCCGAGCGTTTCATATACAAGTCAATAGATTCATTAGTTGGGAAGACGTCAAATTAAAGCGGCGGGCGGTGCATGTCAAATTGACACGACTCGCTTGGCGTAAAATCTTCAACAAAGAACAAGAAAAATAAGAGTTTAAGAAGTAGAATACAGAATGAGAAAGAACATGCAACAATCCGCCATATTTGTTGCTGACGGCGTCCGACGAAGGAGACGGCAGGGCGAGTAAATGAAGTCATTAAGAGAGAGATAGACAGAGACACAGAGAGAAAAAGAGAGAGATATATAATATGGAAAGGATATGTTAACCCTTCATGTGCTGAATAGTAACTTAGGCGAATAAGCGATTCAGCAACGAACCCTTGTAGTAAAATAATAACTGCTCCCAGGAGGGGGACGGGGATTATAAAAGAAGATCAAATTGTCGTTGGATGTTAAAAAAAAGAACGTGACAGATACGAAACAATGGGAAAGTTAAAGAAAGTAAAAAAAAAATTACATTAAGCATATTTATAAAAAAGGAATATTTTTTGCCCTGCACCCAATGTCATCTATTTATTTATTAGTGCTGTCAGTGATATTTTCAGAGGTTGTCATACCTTTTAAAGCCACTATCGGACAAATGCTTTGTTGAAAGCACTTAGAATTTAGTCCTATATAACGAAATTGCTTTTAGCTATGATCGAAATATTATTTTATATTCGGAAAGACATTTGACAACATATGGGAAAACCTTCCGTTGGCGTGTTCCTGGCACAGCCACATCAGCTATGTGGTATTATTTTCAGATAATGACACTATTCAACGAATTATAAGAACTTAAATCCCCATCATTTTTGTTTTGATTACAATTGCGATGAAGCATTCTTTGAATTATTTTCTGTAATGAAAATCTGAAATTAATTAATGAGATTATTTTATGAATATTATCTTTATTTTTGTTACTTTTAGGAAAATATCGTCTTCAGTCAGTTAGTTTTTTTGTTTTTTTTATTTTTAATTTCAAATGTGAAATTATTCCACAAGTTGTTTTGGATGTTATACTCATATTTCTGGTTTTATCACTTCATTTGCCAAAGCCGACAGAATTAAAATAAGTAACCAAATATATGCAACATATTATATATATATATATATATATATATATATATATATATATATATATATATATATATATATATATATATATATATATATATATATATATATATATATGTGTGTGTGTGTGTGTGTGTGTGTGTGTGTGTGTGTGTGTATGTATGTATGTATGTATGTATTCACCTTCAAAATAAATTCAATATACTGTTAATTATAATAACAATTTAGAGAAAACAATTAATGGCTATCCAGAAAAGTATTAAAATACATCTGGTAAATTCTGGTTAATAACAATAAAATGCTATGTTAAAAAATAGTAAATTAATTACCGATACTGTTCGATCCGCAAGACACCATCTTTTTTAATTAAGTAACTTTATATTAATACACACGCACGCACACACACACGCACACACACGCACACACACACACACACACATATGTGAGTGTGTGTGTGTGTGTGTATTATGTGTGTGTGTGTGTGTGTGTGTGTGTGTGAATTGGGATCAGATATAGAATAAAATCCGGTATAATGATAAAATAGGGAGGAAATAGAAAAGGTTTATGAATTCAACATGTCTTGCTTTTCTTTAGGATTTATCAGATTTCTTTCTTAATTTAAAGCGAAATATATATATATATATATATATATATATATATATATATATATATATATATATATATTATTTGTTCCTTATTATATAATATAATATATTATGTTATTTATTTTTCTATTGTTCTTTATGAAAGCTAATTCTGTCGACAAAAGCGGCAGAAAATTCATGTAATAAAACTGCCTAGCATGTCATTAGAAAAAATGAATAAGAACCATATAAACATGTCCTTAATGCTATCGACCAGGGGAATAAACCATCTGCATGGGACCACCGGAAAGTGCCTGATAACAGCACCAGGGTTTGACCAGAGACGCGTGATTGAAGTTGGCGATACCCTTAGGAAGCCATCGTCACAAGATATGCCCTACGGTTTGAGCGTACTGGCTTCATACACACTGTTGAAAACAACAGATTATACGCTATCACCCAGAAGGTACGTTCAGCATAAGGACTGTACGAACGAGAGTTTGGCTCTGTGGGCGTTGAAGAAAAATCTACGCAGTTCGGCATACTTATATACGAGCTGTCAGCCATACATTATCTATCTATCTATCTATCTATCTATCTATCTATCTATCTATCTATCTATCTAATTCGTGAGTGCAATGTTCTGTCTTTTCTCTATTTTTTCGACTAAACAATGTTTATTATTCTTATTTTTCTGAAGATATATCCATAGTATTTTTTTTGATTAAGTAAAGTGTAAGAAACAGCTTCATTGTAAAAGATGTATTTTTCTCGTTGAAGGATGAAAATATTTCTATTCCTACTAAATATTATTTTTCAATATTTTTACAGGTACGTGTTTTTTTAAATCGTCTTCGCAGAGTTACGGTAAGAAAACAAATCCATGTTATTTTCTTTGTGTGTTTCGGAATAAAAGCAGACTCGAGTCATTCAAAGGGAGCCATTCTTTTGAGCATTGACGAGTAAATTATCTCGTGGACAAATATCTTAAAATAAATACAGATCAATGAGGAAGGGAAGAAAATGAAGTAAATAGAAGCTACATTTACAAATCACTATATGTATAAAATTAATAACAGTATAACGACAAATTACATTTCAGTCGTATTCCTACAAATAGTTATACATATATTAAATGTATATCAGAACACATTCAGATATGCATAAACACACACATACGCATACACGCATGCACAGACACAGACACACAGAAAAGCACAGACAAGCACACACACACACATATATACATATGTTAGAAATATAGTTTTAAGGTATGCCATGTGTATAGGTAAAATAGCTCGATACCGGGGATAGAGAAAGTGTAACTATAAAAAGCAAACTGATGGCAACACTGAGTGACAACAATTTTCTTCATGCTAGAACCCAGTATTTATATAATATATATATATATATATATATATATATATATATATATATATATATATATATATATATATATATATATATATATATATATATATATATATATATATAGGTAACTATACTCGTGTCGAAAAACCTTCGAATTCTTGATTTAACAATAGCCAAATCAATCTCGAAGGGAAAAATGGTTTTGAAAAAGAAAGAGCCAGGAACATGAAAGTCTGTCGAAAATAATCGCACAGATACAGGTTCAAGGCCCAAAGAAAAAACCCGATACGAGTAAACAACTAACTAGAGAGCTCGATAGAAACGTAGAGCAGACGTAGCTGACCCTGACGATCTGCCTAAGTAAAACCTTGGTAGGTTTGTCTGGCTGATTAGGTTTGACTATATATATATATATATATATATATATATATATATATATATGCTAAGAAGAATTTGGTAATCCGTATTGGTAGTCCCAAAAAGGATGAAATCCTGAGAGCTCAATGTAAATCCAGAGCTAATAATTTAAAGGAAAAACAGACCACTTTAAGGCTCCACGTAATAATTTATTTCGCCAAGACCTTTATTAAAGGACACTGGCTCATCAGACTCCCCTTCCAAACGGTGAAACGATCAATGATAAATGAAAATTGAAATGAACCTATACACTTTTGACGGGTAGTATTAAGTTTATGTAATTTAACAGAGAGGGCAGTGAGGAGTGGTGTGAGAGACATGATCGAATTTAGAGAGGGTTTATTTTAATATTTCTATCTATCATACTTAGTATTAAGGTAGGGGGGCCCAGACATTGACCTATTTAATCGGTTAACTTAACGGAAGTGATATATTGAGAGGGAAGGGGAGAAGAGAGAAAGAAAGAAAGGGGGAAATAGAGAGAAAGAAGCTGTCAATAAATTTTGCTAAGCGACAGTGGGAGAGATAACTTTAGCATTTTATGATAAAAAATAATTTAGGGATTTAATATTATTTAAATAGTATATTTAAAAATACATTCATAGAATGTTCATTAAAATTAACTATTTAAATTATAACAGTTTACTTAATAAAATAATTAATTTTAATGTACTTAAAAATGTTAATGTACATTAAAATTAATTATTTTATTAAGTAAACTGTTATAATTTAAATAATTAATTTTAATGTACTTTCTATGAATGTATTTTTAAATATACTATTTAAATAATATTAAATCCCTAAATCATGTGTTAAAAGAGTTAGAATTTTAAATTGCTATCAAATATCAATTTCTTTTTTACGGTGATTTTAAAAAATAAATTACTATCAAACATTAAGATATTTATATTAATAGGCTTCATGTTCAATTGACTTGTCAAGCAGCGTTTCTGGGAAAATTAATGTGTGTAAATGTATCATGAATCTTGTTCGTTCTTGGAAAATATATTTTTGAATATATACTTTAATCTGAATCCTCCTTACGTGTGGACAGCGCTAACTCTAAATCGGATATGTACACACGGGAAAAATTTACACGGGATATTTTTAGAATTTACCAAAAAATAAATCTAGAATTTATAGTTAGGCCATTTCAATAGGTCTATGATTATTCAGGTCATAACTTATAGAATTATTTTCAGTAGGATCTCGTCGATGATGTAAATTCTGTAAGCACCAACCAATCTTTTTAATTATGTATGTTAAGACTTAATTTAAATTTCCGTTGTTTCAATGACTTTGAATCAACAACTGGCAGCTGAGCATTAGGTATAAAGATGACGTGTAATAAATTCTCCTTCCCTGGCAAGTGAAGGCAATTCACCTGTGGCCTGCAAGCGAAATTTTGCTGACGAATACTATAATGAATTTTTCTTTCTCACTTTTAAAAATTATAACAGCATATCATTATATCTGGATAACGCTGAAGACATCTGATCATTATTTCAGAATAAGAAGCAAAATTATTTGGTTTGGTTTGTTGGGTTTTACGGCATATCAACCTCAATGGGTTATTTAATGCCGACAAAGTTTTATTGCTGGTAATATTTATTTTGTTGTCAAAATTCTATTTCTGGTAAAAATTTTTCCTTCAGAATATTTTTCTGGTAATTTCTTTTAAAAAAAAAACGTACTGATGGTAATATTTTTTCAAAAACGTATTGTTGGTAATATGTTATTTTGTGTACGCATATCCTAGTGAGCAAACCAAAATGAGCTGACTCATTTTATAATACACCCATAGAAGGTTAACCAATCAGAAGACTAGAAATATTCGAGCCGATGTGTATAAAGGCGGCCATTTTGTTTTCTTTTTCGGAAGATCTACTGCTAACCTGTCAGATGAGGAGACCTGCAAAAGTACGTTTTCCTATTCTTTCCAAATATCCACTGCCAACCTCTGATATGGAAGACCTTAAGAATTCCTGAATAGGTGCTACGAGACATTCGTGCTGTTACATTGGACAAATTACTTCCTACGTCGGATTGCTACATTTAAACTACATTAAACATGTATTACAATATGTTTTTCCAAAATATATTGCTGGTAATAGTTTTTTCTCCAAAAACTTATAGCTGTTAATAAATCTTTTACAAGGTATTCCTGGTATTAAAACACATTTTTACCCTAGATTCGGGGTTAACTATTCGCCCATAGCTGGGACCCTAACAGGTGTTACCACCCTGGGTCAGGGTTGACCTGGGAACACTAGCAATTAAGAGGTGTTTCCACGCTCCTCAAAACCCCCTGATCAAAGGCCTTACTGTTGGACGTAGTTTATCATTTTGCCCAGGACGCGGATGTAGTTTATCGTCATACCCAGGACGCAAAATTATTTTGAATATAAATATTCGGCAGTAGATCTAATGCCATTTCAAAACATTTTACTTTAACGAAATGTAAATTTCGAAACATCACACTATAGACCTTAAGTGAAACTACTATTACAAAAATGGTGA
>OZ038484.1:10662209-10682209 GCA_964036315.1 Acanthosepion esculentum | reverse complement strand
GACCAAATTATAGGAAATAGATCCTTTCTATCTTGTCTGACAAAGGTTATATTCGACTTTAATTTTCAATATACAGGTTGCTCAGTTCTTTGAAAACAATTGCATAAATTTAGCAAAAGTCACATGTCATGAAAGTAGATGTTTATTCGTCAACATTAGCATGAATAATCTTGAAACTCTTCTTAAGAAAACTACCGTTACTATCGATGACTGCTTCAAAACGAGGTCTAAATCACTGACATGCCCAAATCAGATTATCTTTATCTATGTTGGACATTGTTCTAGTTAGACGTCTGGCATTTTAGTGTTATGTGGGCATTCATTGACTTCCCTATCGACTATGACCTATATGTAGGAGTCCAAAGGAGGTCATATATTTGGTGTGACGTCATCGGGGAGATTGTAACATATTCGTGGTTGGACCTGGTCGTATGAGACGGGGCAGGGTCTTGTTGATAGGTAAACACTTCATTTGCTCACTCTCTCTATCCAAGGTCTCGCAATCTTCTCCAACGCTTATAGACAGCAATATTGACCCTCAAAACCTGAGGAAGGAAGTACGGATATATGGCATCGCTATCGTTTTTTACGACGCTCAGGACCATCATAGTTGACATTAACTTTATATGCATGGCTGTTGGAAAGTATTTAGGGTCTCTGCATAGCCATCTATTATTACATCGTTGGCATTTAGGTTCTGATCAAAGTTTTCTAATCAGATAATAACAAAGCATTCAGCTTCTTGACATTTCAACTTGCTCAGAAAGGGATTTTGCAAGGATTAGGCGGTTATCGTTTGTCTTTGCAGGCATGAACTGGACTCTCCGTATCACATATGAATTGTATCTAGGGCGCTAATGTATAATTCCTCCGATATAATGCTTTCAAAACTCGAACTCCTTAACAATGATGTTAATTTATGTTGACCATGTTCACCATTGTCTATGAATATAGAATCCAGCGCAGTACGTAATCTGTTCAATGAAACAACGTTAAAGATTAACACTCACGAGTCAGACACTCTACTGAATCTGACTATATCGTCAATACCACCAGCAGTTGTTCCGTTATTCTTCAGTCTTCGATATTAAAGGCTGGCAGTGCATATTCGGGAAAAACATGGCCGCCTTTATACACGTCGGATTTAATATTTTGAGCCTTCTGATTGGTTAAAACTTCTATTAATGAACTATAAAATGAGTTACCTCATTTTGGCTGGCTCTCTAGTACACCAGTGTACCCAAAAACTCCAACAATTTAGCATGTAGATTTCCTATCGATCATTTTCAGCACCTTTGTACGGATCTAGGTGTTTTAATGGTATTAGGACACCTAATTTGTAGAATCTCCGTCAACGGCTTTCAGTTCATTATTTACATTATTCGGACTATTGTCCTCATCTTTGTCGCTATATTTATTACAACGTTTCTTCAGGTCGTTAGAATGTCGAACTGAACCCTTTATTTCGCTCACTTGGGTAGACTGCTCTAGTTCCACATGCCTTGTTTAATGGATGTCAGTTATCTCCTGTTAATTTCCCTCTGAAAGTTCTCCACTGCCTTAACCAGGTATCACTGGATCTAACTAACGCCGTTATCCAATGTGCCATGTGTCCTTGAGGATATCCGTGTATGAATTTCTTGGTATTATAAACCTAATGTCTTCAGCAATCATTTTTACCAATGCTCATATTGCAATTTTTGCTGTTATTATTACATGTTTTTACCGGAACTCATATTGCAATTTTTGTTGTTATCGCTTTTCTCTGGCACTCCTTATTACTGGTTTCCATATTGTATTCATTTCTATGTTTGGTCGGCTCAGGAGATTTTTGTGGCCTAGCATATGTGCTGATTCCTTAAGTTTACGAATTTTCCAATGGTGTTCTTTGTCTATGATCTCAACCTGATCCCACAGAGGGCAGTGATCTCCCTTCTCTTTCCGTTTCAGTTGTTTGAGAACTTTGACCACAAAGGACCATTCAACTTTCAGGAAGCAAGCGATCGCTAAATCACTGTAGTCTACAGTTAAGTCAACAATTATAGCGTGCATTTACCTTTGCTGAGTTAATATGGCGTACATCATTTACCTGGAAATATATAATAATCAGAAATAGTTGGAAAATACTATTAAATTTAAAAGACGTCTCCTCAAAGAACTGACCAATCCTGTAGGCATAAGAGGTCAATGTGTATTGAAGTTTTTACATTTTCTGTATGTATTTTCCGGGTTAAAGGAGCATTGCGGCAATATTTCCAGACTTCATAGATACCGAAATCGATTTCATATTTGGTAAGACTCGTTTTCCATTCTCTAGACTTTAATCCACGGAGACAACGTTGCAAACGTATCGCTGCTTTATCCTTATTTCCAAGAAAACTTTTCAGGTGAGCTCCATTCTTTATTTTCCCCAGTTCACACATTTACAGCAAGAACTCGCCATTCTAATTGCACAGAGTCAATCTCATCTCCTCCGTATTCCATATGTAATGAGAAAGTTCCATTCAGACAGATTTTACCCAAGAACTGTCACTACAGAATAGACTATTATAAGACAAGGATCAATGTTTATCTATCTTCCTTATCCTCGTAACCTGCTCTGAATACAACTCACTTTTTTCATTCACATTACACACTATTATTCATCATAAGCATTTTAATAGCAACCCTGAAGCTTGAGTCTCTCTTGACCCTTTACAGAAGACCTTTCATATAAAAAGAAAGAAATTAACACATCGAATATTGTTGTTTACGGAGAAGTCCTAAAAATCGAAAACGTAAAAAGTACAGGAATATTTTTCTTTTGTGAGAAATAATTTATATAAACTTGTATAATATATATATAATATATACATTATATGTATCCTGAAAAGGAAAGGCGATTATAGCACAATGCCGGCACATCTGTAATATCCTGCTAGCTCGCTAGGACGCTGTATAAAGGTACGGAACTGCTGGGGACATCCTACGTACCCCCTGCAATAGTATATCAGAATCTATGTCAGTGTGAGAGGAAATTGTTATGAAAAATCGAAATAATTCAAATAACTGATGCTGTGTTCGGGACTCGCAGAAATAAAAGATTCCAACATTCTCTGCTTGGGGAATGAAATGGCGAAAATTATGTGGCTAGCAAATTTTTAATGTTTACATTTTAAATCGATATTCCGTTACACTGAAATCGTCCTTTGACAGACTAGTTTTTTGTAGTTTTTTGTTTTCTGAAAATACCTGCAGTAAATCCCGGGTAAAAAATGAGGGCGACGCACATTATTTCGCTAAGGTATTTTTCTTTAAATTACTTGTAATATCTATCTATCTATCTATCTATCTATCTATCTATCTATCTATGTTTATGCATATAAATTCGTAGTAGATATATGAACAAAACAATGAGTAAACAATTATGTTTATTTTAATCCGACAGTATTTCTTTTTCCATATTTGCATTTAAAGTTTACAGTAATGTATATATATATATATGCATATATATATATATATATATATATATATATATATATATATATATATATATATATATATATATATATATATATATATATATATATATATATTAAGCAGCAAGGGCGGACTATAATTTTTGTTTCGTCTGTGTGTTGTTAGATTTATTGAAATTGTCATCTTTGATAATGCCTTATGTAAGCCGAAAGCTTAGATTGGATTTAAACATGTATCAATATGGTGTTTTCCTTTCGTCTTTCAACGATAATGTGATTAAGCTTATCAGACAATATGAAAGGAACTTACTTAAAATAAATAGACAAAATCTCTCTATATTATTTAATGAAACATGCATTAATGAATAATTGCTGCCGAAATATACACAATATATATATATATATATATATATATATATATATATATATATATATATATATATATATATATATATATACTTTCTTTAAAAGCAGAAACTTGAATCCGAGGATACCAGAGTACTGCTAAGCCCCATTGGAGACGCCTCCTCAGGCACATCTGTGTTTGTTCAACACCACAGAGCTAAACTATGGTTTATACTGCAACTATGATAAGCGGAAATTTGTTACAGTTTCTGGAATAGACCGCGTTATCTAGTGCAAACAACAGTTTGAACAAAGCCATCAGGATGAAAACCTCGGTCACGATGACTTGAGAAGTCGTCCTAATACAACCGGTGATATTGTCGAGAGGAAAATTGTGGGGATATTTTTTCTTTCTCGAATTCATATTTAATGATTATGATCCCTGGTCACACTATATTATAGGCGTTATACCACAATCTATAAATAAGTTCTGGTCAGCATAATTGCAATGCAAGGCAAAGTATAGTACTACGGGGTTTCAGCTAAAAAAAAAAACAGCGCCTGAGAAGGCGCCTGCAACACGGATTATCTATCCACCCTAGCCGACAGGTATACTCGGATAAAGCGCCCAGTCACACTAGATAGGCGAATAATGCGAGCATTTTATTACAGTATGTCCAACCTATTATCATACTACATCTATATCAAAATCGGCATCGTTTTTAGATTGTTACATTATTATTTTACGTCATTGCTATTTTTGTTTACATTATTTACATGCAGATTATTATCCTTAACTATTCTGTTGATAAGGACAACATTCTCTGTGTAAATAATGTAAATAATAATAACTTCTCATCCCAGAAATTCTGACAGTGCTTATTATTTGTTTATTCCCTTAACACATTTTTACATTACATTTTTCTTTCGTTATTTTTCACTTCTCTATCTCTATCCTTAAAAGAAAGAAAGCTAGCCAATGAAAATTGGCTAGCTTCCTTTCTTTTCATAATATTCTGTTTATCTCTTATTTCTTTCTCTGTTTTTTTTAAACTCTTTCATTCAATCTTTCTTTCCATTATGGATTATTTATTTAAGCAATCATCTATTTTGTCTTCATTTCCATTATTTTATTTTATTTTTATGCTTTTTCTCCTTCAATTATTTTCCCTTTTTTATTCCACTATTTACTTTTTGCATTTCATTCCATTTGTTCTTGTTTTTAATTCCATTTTGTCTTGGCTTTGCTACCATTCTTTTTACACACCTTTTTTCCCATTCTTTTTCATTTTGTTTTTCCATTATTTTTCTTTCCTTTTTCTTTCAATTCTTATGCTTGTTTTACTTAGTTTTTATTGATTTTGATACAATTCTTTCTTCTTGCTATTTTTCCATAACTTCTGTTTTTTCTTTGTTTTTTTTTTCCTTTTCTCTTCCTTCAATTTGCTTTACATCTATTTTTCTTGAGTTTGTTTGCATTTATTTTCCCTTACTTTTAATTCCATTCTTTTTTCTTCTATTCTTTGTCACTCTTTTTCCTTCCATTCTTTTTCCTTATCCACCATCGGCCATCTTTCTTTCGCACATTGTATGCTATTTATCATTATATCTTCTTTTCCTCCTGTGTTATTGAATTTCTTTACTTATATATGCATTAGCTCACAATATATCTATTTATCTTCACATTCGTCATTTCAATGAAGAGATAATTTCAAAAAATCGATCAAACAAACCAAATTTAATGTGTACGCCTTCAATCTTTTTCATTTTATTTCGCTTCGTCATGCATCTTACTAAATTCAGCGAAACAAACCCAAAAGGGGGAAAATAGTGAATCAATACACAAACAAACAAAAGGGGACGAAAATAAACTAAGAAGGAAATCATCAAATTACCTTCGCTTCGTTGGGCTAAATGCAAATAAATACCTCGTTTATAATATCAACGGACCGTTACATACAGGATCTTTTATAAATTCATGGACTTCATAAAACACGTTATTTTGGATACTACTACGATTAGGTTTACTATTATAGCTTAACACTTTTTAAACATGTTTATTTCAGTAATGGTACATGCACTATGTCTAGTTTCGCCAAACACCACATGTTGGTACAAAACCAAAAACATAACCTAAACACTCGACTCATAGGCGTGTAAGACTTTTATTCATACAAAATTCGTTCAGCAATATCTAAAACCTCAGCTTTATCAAAACGATTTTGCAGATTGATTGTTAGATTTGGATTCGAGCGAATGGAACCTGTAAGTCCTAGCGAGGACCGTGATCCGTCGAAACTCGAACTCTGTCAAATAACAGAAACCGCAACGCTTGAGGACTTTCAATAAGCGCAACAAGTAAAATGAATAGCATATATAATTGTGTCTGTCTATATTTCTGAGATGGGGTATTATGTATATTACATATATTATTCGGACTATTGTCCTCATCTTTGTCGCCATATTTATCACAACACAGCTGCGGAAAGAAATATAAAGAGGAGACAAGCCGCCCCCTTAAGTTAAGGCTTCAAGAACACCAGAACGCTGTAACACGAGGTGGAGTGGAATAACCAGGCGTGGCTGACCACATATAGAGAGAGAAGGGTGATCACCGGCCTCTATGGTATCAGGTTGAGATCGTAGACAAAGAACACCATTGGAAAATTCGTGAACTTAAGGAATCAGCACATATACTAGGCCACAAAAATCTCCTGAGCCGACCAAGCATAGAAATGAATACAATATAGGATCCAGTAATAAGGAGTGCCGGAGAAAAGCGATAATAACAAAAAAAATTGCAGTATGAGCTCTGGTATATCATGCAATAATAACAGCAAAAATTGCTATATGACCACTGGTAAAAATGGTTGCTGAAGATTTTCGGTTTATAATACCCAGAAATTCATACACAGATGTCCTCAAGGACACATGGCACATTGGATAGAGGCGTTAGTTAGATCCAGTGACATGACCCAAATAGTCCGAATAATGTAAATAATGCACATAAATACTGGCATGATGAAGATGTTGATGTTCGCTCTACGTCAAATGTTAATGTATAAGAGAAGAGGACTTACCACGTGTGGCAAAGCGAGCACGTCTATGCCTGGCAGGCAAAACGAGTGAAGGAAAGGAAAAAGAAATATAGCCGCCCTGACACCTTAATTTAAGAAAGATACGCTCTCGGAGCTAGGAGAATTGGCGAGAGATCAGCTCGGGATAAAAAAAAACACCACGCGTGAGAGAATAGACAGTTAGCTTGTGAACGAGATGCTGCTTGTACGGAGAGACTTTGTCAGTTGGAAAGGGATTACTTGGGGCAGTTTCACACAGTTAAGAAAACCTTCATCAATACTGGAAGCAGAAGTAACAGATACACAATTTGAGAAAAATATTTCCCTGAAAAATTGTTTTAATAGAAAGATTTAATTTTTTTAAGCGCCAATAGCACAGGCCTCTCAGTCAATGAATGTCGAATGTTTCCTTATAAAAAACATTACCATCAGCATTATCAGATCTGGCTGTACATGTTAGGATACTAAGCGAACTTCCCCCTTTTGAGAGGTGGATACAATTAGATTAATGTCTTCCTAATTAAACTATATATATTTCAGGATATGTAAATAAATATGTGGATAAAGCATCAACGCTTTGGAAATCAACAACACATAATCTCACTGCCTTGTGGTGTAGAAAAATAGTAGCCCTGGCAGGTAATATGTGATAATATACTTTCGAAATCAGTTCATGTCGTATTATTATTATTTTAGAATAGTGGTTTTAGAAAGTCGGCGAAAACGGCCCTTTACAGCTTCCTGTATTTTGTTGCTTCAAATAATTCATCATCTTTCAGCATATCTTTATTTTATGTTTTGTCATTCATTCATACAAACTTTTTAAGCAGATTACTCGCTTTTTTTGTCTCCAGTTTTCTTGCATTAAATATATACGTGAGTATGAGAAACTTCTGGATTTTATCCTCATTATATATCCAAAAAGTAGGCCTTAACCGGGTATTGGACTCACACTCTTTGGGCCCTCAAGCACACATGGCACAGTGGATAAAGGCGTTGGTTAGATCCAGTGACAGGACCCAAAGAGTATGTGTTCAATCCCTGTTTAAGGCAGTCGATAATTTTCAGAGGGAAATTAACAGGAGATAACTGATAAGTGACATCAATTAAACATGACACGTGGAACTAGAACAGTCTACCCCAGTGAGCGAAATAAAGTGTTTAGTTCGACATTCCAACTACCTGAAGAAGGCCGGAGCGTATACGGTCGAAACATTATGATAAACATGGCGACAAAGATGAGGACAATAGTCCGAATAATGTAAATAATGTAAAAGATTCTCCATAACAGAAAATGGTTCATCTGTATTTGAACTTAAAATCAGCATTCAATATTCTTCCTATTCTCCTTTTCTGATTCTGCTTGACTTCATGATCAAATTCGAATCATTTGAACAATCCTTACTGATCACTATTGAGTACATTGGTGTTTTATTTTTTTGTTTCTTTTTATTCACTACTTTCATTATAATATATAGGTGATATTTTAAGTCAAATCTGGTTCGTTTCCTAATCGCTGTAAGGGTTGTGTCCATTTGCATTTTTCCTTTCTAAGCAACTATACGAAGATGAATTCATCCGATTTGTTTAGTTTATATCTCGAAATTATTATCGATTTTTCCCTGTTTGTCTTCTGTTCCATCGTCACTGTTTTTGATAACATTTTCGTGTTTGTCACGTTTTGCTATTTTTTTTTTTTTCAGATTTTATTTTTATTTTCTTATAATATTCCATCCACAACTTCTTTGAAAATTGAATCAACATTGTTTCCATGAAGATAAATTATTTTTATGTCAATATAACATTCGTTGAAGCTATTTCTGGGATGTAAAAGTAAAGTACATAGACGGCAAGGCTGTTTTTTTTTCAAATTTCTGAACTCAGGGTTTATATATTGTCTAGTTTAGGAAAAGCCCAGAATAATATTTTATAGACAGTATCGATATGTTTATAACTTTGATAACGTATGTACTGTCAAGTCTCACATTCAAATATTCCATAGCTTTCTGAAAAAATGTCGAACTGAACCCTTTATTTCGCTCACTGGGTAGATTGTTCTAATTCCACGTGCCATGTCTAATGAATGTCAGTTATCTCCTGTTAATTCCCCTCTCCAAGTTCTCCACTGCCTTAACCAGGTATTGAACTCACACTCTTTGGGTCCTGTCACTGGATCTACCAAACATTTCTGGGTATTATAAACCCAATATCTTCAATAACATTTTTTTACCAGTGCTCATATTGCAATTTTTGCTGCTATCATTTATGTTATTTACCAGAGCTCATATTGCAATTTTTTGTTGTTATTATCGATTTTCTCTGGCACTCCTTATTATTGGTTCCCATATTGTATTTATTCCTATGCTTGGTCGGCTCAGGAGATTTTTGTGACCTAGCATATGTGAAGAAGGCCGGATCGTACAACGGCCGAAACGTTGTGACAAACATGGCGACAAAGATGGAGACAATAATCCGAATAATGTAAATAGTGTGCATATCTCATCTCAGAAATATAGACAAAAGCTTTCTGAAGTAGTTTCTAACTTTACTGAATTTGCTCAAAATATTCAGATCTGTTTCTAGTGTCTTTTTCATTTTAATGCACAGATAATTCAGATATTTCCTCATTTGGTTATGTTGATTCCTGTTTTCATTGGATCATCACATTGTCATATATTTAAAATTCCATTCAACTGTGTTGGCTGATCATTCCGAGCGTCTGGAACACTATTTCCAATTTAGTTTTTTTTTGTGCAACCGAACATCGTGTTGCATCGCTCACAGTACAATGCTACAACAACACTATATCCAGTTCAGAAAAGAACAAACACGTGACTGCGATAATAGCTCCACTGTAACCTATCAGAGAGATTCATATCTCTTGTTCCAACACAAGAAATGATCCGAGTTCAACAAGCAAAGACATCGCAGCTACAAATCGATGACCATAACGGTATGTATGGAGCTAGGATATAGATGGGGTGTGTCTGTGAAGTTTCCTTACACTTATGTATGTGGTAGAAAGGAAAGTATATGCAGAATTTAGACATTGGTCTGTATCATCAAAATGCAGTTATTTACACAATTAACTGAGGGTCAGCCCCCTCACCCAGTTATGAATATCCTTGCATTTTTTCTCTACCAATTTATTATATTTGCTTAGTATATCTTTTTTTTCACTTCCTTATATTTGATATACATCTCTATCGTATCACTCTTTATTTTATATCATTTTGTGGCATTTTTTGAACTGCCATTACGAGCAACTCCGTCTCCTGCTTTATTTGTTTTCATTTTCATCACGTCCATGTCGGCTTATCTGCGATTCAATCAATTTGTAATAATAGAATCCGTTGTATTTTACCGCCTATTATGACAGTATTAATGAATTATAGTGAAAGAACTAATTAACATTGTATTCACTAGACTCAACGTTCTATGAAAATCACAACTCAATTTGGATTTCGTTTTCATATGATGTATAATGATAGGCTACTTAGGAGAGAAAATAATGTAATAATCAAGTTTTAACATTGCACACTATATCAGACTTGATTTTACGAATAAATCCCACAACGGTATTGGAATAATCGATAGCCTATAGTGAACTTGTGAAACGTATTTTCCTGAATAACTTTTCTAAGTTAAAAACTTAAAGGTTCAAACATGCTGTTCAGTCAATCAATGCTGAATCATCTCTCGTAAGATAATGGATAATTTTATGAATATCAATGCCATTGTAACTACGATGGTCCTTGTTGACATAATTTTATCGTTGTATAATCATTTTACGAAGTTGCTTGTAAATTCTTCCAAGTGCGATGAAAAAAAGGCAATAGAAATTGCTAAATTCTACATTGACAGATAACCGTCGAAACCTCTTTTATTAATATCATTTTTTAATGATATAAAAAAAGGTAGAGTGATGCTTAATATATAATACTTTGAAAGCTGGTCAATCTGCTTTCCGATGAACAAAAGATTTGAAGGCGAATTCGGAAGAAAAATATAATCGGATCTATACAGAGACAGTTTGGTTTCAGTTCACATTAATGGGTAAGCTTAGTCATTTTGTTATGACAAAACATTAGACAATCATTTACCGAGAAGCCAGTGCTACATTCGCTTCAAATTTATCAAATCGTCTCCGAAATTTTTTTTGGATCATCTGTTTCTTAAGACCAGTAAGTATATTTGCTCTTTCTAGCATTGATTAGGGATTCACACTTAACCTATTTATTTGAAGAGTTGTTCGATGCCCCCGGGAATCTATCCAAAGCTATGAGTAAAATAGCAGAGGAGTGTTAGCCAATTTTGAATTCAAATCAGGCAGCAAATTAGTTTATTTTAGGAAAGAGAATCCATGGTCATTTTGAAAAGGTATCATTGTTTTTCGTCACATTGCAACACCACTTCAAGTTACAGTCGGTTATCAATCTCCACAGATTCGTTATTATTTACAAATTATTATGGCATATTGAAAACAACTATTGTAATATCATGTTGCATTCTCCATAATTTTAATTCATAATTGTCTACTTTCAGACTGGTTGCTACACAAGTCAGTATAGCCCAGTAAACTTTGCTATTTATCCTAGAGTTTCCAGTAGGAAAAGAGATGCATCCACGACTTTCCTTAGAGTAATAGTGACAAATGAACCTACGAGACAAACCTGAATTTAAATTCAGCTTTCTGGGTCCACTTTTGTCGGTAAGGCATAAGACTTAAGTCGGTAAGACATCAACATATCAATGCGCATTTTAGAGATATTAAAATACAAAGTAAGGTGATGATAACCACCATCGTCTACCTGCTGAAGGGACAGGAAGATTAATTTAAAAAAAAAAACACTGTAATATATTTGCAACTATCTCATCCAAAAGTTTTTCTGATATTATTGATTTATATGATTGAATTGTTATGAAATGACAATTTTAATAACCTCGTATTCTGAATTTATTAGCATGGGTCTCTTGCAAAATAAGTTCAAAACGTATAAATATATTAAATTGATTTGAAGTATAGGGAGATACGAAGGCGTCAGCGAGGCGACAAGAGGAGACAATGTTTAGCTAGATTTCTTCCTTATGATGTAAAGTGTGAATCCAAGGGCTGCTATAGATCCGTCCTCTTTTCTTTGAGGATATCAGCACACAATTACCCTTTCAGATATACTATATCTTAACAGCATTTGAATAGGCAAGCCTTAATATCGATTTTCTCGGAATATCTCTGGTATTTTGAAGGATTTCTTTGTTCCAAACAAGACACGTACCCCACCGCCCTGAGAAATGATACCTTTGTATGATTAGATTCCCGTTTTAGATATTTTGAATGGGAAGAAATTTCTATGAAGTACATTCGCTGACCCATTCGCTGACTAGGTCGACGTAGGAGATTCGTACAATAGCCGAGATATTATATCGAATAATTCTTTAATACACACACACACACACATATATATATATGTGTGTGTGTGTGTGTGTGTGTGTGTGCTTGTGTGTGTGTGTATGTATTGAATATATGATATATGTACGATGCTAGGCTGTAAAGTTATCGGCCACACCAACAGATATATATATATACATACACACACACACACACACACACAACACACACACACACACACACACACACACACACACATATATATATATATATATATATATATATATATATATATATATATATATATATATATATATATATATATAATTTACTCGAAAATTATAACATAAACCTGTTATAAAATCACTATAAAATTTTTTTCAACACTACTGATGTTTTATCAAGTGATGGTGTTCAATGTAGATTCTACATTCAATACCATCACTTGATAAGACACCAGAAGTGTTGAAACAAAATGGCTATTTTGTAGTGATTTTATCATATAGTTATGTTATAATTTTCTAATAAATCATTTTTGGTCTACTCTGTATTGAGCCTTATTTTATGAATAGTTTCTTTGTTTACTGGAATTTATTCCGTATACACCTATCCTATACTTATATATATATATATATATATATATATATATATATATATATATATATATATATATATATATATAAAAGAAGTGAAAATTTTTATTTAGTAATCCGACGTATTTTATTACTTAGACGCTAATCATACTGGATATACACATTTATGTTTATTTATTAAACAGTATATTTATTTTTGTCTACTGGAAGAATATTCGAGAAATCACATTAAATAAACTTATGCGTTCTCCAGCAGGATTCGAAACTGCGTCCCTCTGCATTAGATAACTCGGCAATGAAGTGCATCTTCTATCAAGCAAAGTTGAACACCGCCTTACAAAGAAAAATCCTTCAGGCACTCTCGATAAATATATCTATATCTCTATCTATCTATCTATCTATATATATATATATATATATATATATATATATATATATATATATATATATATATATATATATATATATATATATATATATATATATATATATACAGAAATATAGTTTTAAAGTGTGCTATATTTATGGGATAAATTGCTCAATATCTTAGATAGAGCGTATATAAAAGTGAACATTGAAGTCAGCACTCAGAGGTGACAGGCTGTTTCATGTTAGATGGAATCGACAGGCCGCCATATATATATATATATATATATATATATATATATATATATATATATAGATAGATAGATAGATAGATAGATGACCTAAAAATAAAAACCGAGGGAACTAATAAAAAAATGAGTAGTATTTCATTATATATTTACTTTATTTTAGATGAGAAGAGCTTGCAGTCTCTCCTTAAGCAACATTTTATATTTTCATAGCTGTACTTTACATTTCGTGTCGTTCAGGTTCCACTCGACAACGTCTAGTCAATCCTCACTAGAGCAGAGATCATGAAAAGATGAAAAATGATGACATCTATTATCTTCTTTCTCATGCAACACGTAATGCGTTCCGTTCATATGTTGAAACACGTTTTTCAGTAATTCAAGAAGCTTTTGTTACAGATTCACATAGCTTGACTCACATCAGTTATTTACATGCGTAAAACCTATCCTCGGATTTGTGGGCATGCAAATCTCAGATTTGTTGGTATTTAAATCTCGTTAACAATTTTTGTATCCCATCATGCATCATTCCACAGATCTTTTTCTATCGTCTGTTTTGTCATCGTTCATCACTCCTTAAATGTTCTTTTCTCAAAAATGTTTATCGTAATATCTGGTTGTTTTCTTTATTTTTTCAATTATTCTAATTATTAGCTATCATAAACTTTCTTTAATGTTTTCATTTAAATTTTATTTATATATACTTTTTGTTTATAAATAATTCTCTCAGAATCTTTCTATATTTCTGAGATGAGGTAGTATGTACACTATTTACATTATTCCGACTATTGTCCTCATCTTTGTCGCCATATTTATCAAGGACATATAGCACAGTGGATAAAGGCGTTGGTTAGATCCAGTGACAGGACCCAAAGAGTGTGAGTTCAATACGCGGTTAAACCAGTGTAGAAATTGGAGAGGGGCATTAAGAGAAGATAACTGATAATTGACATCCATTAAACATGGCACGTGGAACTAGAACAGTCTACCCCAGTGAGCGAAATAAAGGGTTTAGTTCGACATTTCAACTACCTAAAGAAGGCAGGAGCGTACAACGTCTGAAACGTTGTAATAAATATGGCGACAAAGATGAGGACAATAGTAAGAAAAATGTAAATAATTTAATAATTCTCTCTTTTGTTTTTGTTTATTTTTCTTCGTCTTCCTAAATTTTGCATTAGTGTTTCACGGTAGGACTAATCGTATTTCCTGCTCTTTCCTACTACTGTGACAATAGACATATATATATATATATATATATATATATATATATATATATATATATATATATATATATATATATATATATATATATGTAAAGTAGACCTATTAGATTAGGATTTGTTTTATTCAAGTTTTTCCATTGTCTTTAAGTTTATTTAATAAACTTATTTTTCCCAACCTCGCCTCTGTTCCTTCGATAATCTCCCTAACTACGGTTGTCTTAATTCTCGGCTATTTTGTGCAAAAACAACATTACAACATTTGGACTAAAACACTTGGGAGAAACAAATAGAGGAAATATTATGTTGCGCCAATTCTTCATATACAAATATTTACCGGTCTAGTATAAAGATCCTTTGAAAGATTGGTTTTATCTGGACACAGGAAGCAAACTCTGTCTTCAATCGGATACATATATCTACTTCAGCTACAAGTTTTTTCTTTTATATTTCTAACTTAAAACCTCCCGAATTATTAGTTTTATCATTTTGACACCGAAAAAAAAAATCGCGTGACTAATTAGACACTGAATAACTGGTACAGTTTCACGCGCTCTGTTGGTCATATTTCCAGAGCTTTCGGATACTGGCAGTAACATGTAGGTGTACTGCAGATTCCCCGAGACTATAGAATTTAGTTGTCAACACTTACCCGTTACAGAATGATTTTGAACTGTGTTCATGTGGTATTGTCTGTATATACTGGTTCGCATCCACAACTCAGTGACGATTAATTTACTCTGTTCAGGGACCAATTTCACCGATTCGTGCATTCCGTGTAACCGTAAAAACATACGTTACTTCAGTAGAATACTGCTTCGTGTTATCGGTCTCAGGTGTCTCAAAATAGGTTCAAGTCATTCTGGAGATTTAGCAGTGGATGCTGTAGATTCGAGTGCAGAGGATTCGGAAAGAGATGGATGAGTCTAATTGTGATTACAAAGGTACAGCAACTCGGAAAACTCACTCTGGTAATTCTGATCAGAAAAGAACTCCCGAATTTGTTGGTGAGGGCCTCAGACCCAACACTGAGGCATACATTGGGTAACTTGAGGAGCTAGTGCTGCCCTGGATCAAATGGGTGACTGCTGGAAAGCAATGTGTCTGGCAACAGGACTCTGCACCATACCACACAAGCAGAAGAACATAGTCATGACTATTTTTGCTACCATATCACCCCTTACATTTGGTTACCTATCAGAATGCAACCCCCTTGATTCTTGTGTGTGACGGAGTTAAGTGAGAGTCAAGCGAAACAGCTTGTAACACCAAAGATGACCTGAAAGCAAGTATTATGGCAATATACACCAACCTCAATAACGAAACTGTCCAGAAGAGTTGCAGGAGATTCTGAGGCCGTGGTTGAAGACAATGACTATTTTATTGAAGAAATTTACTTTTTAGTATTTTAATATATTTTTGTGTAATTTTGTTAAATATATCTGTTAAAATGAAAGGTCTGTGTAATTTTCATTTTTGCGTAATTTAGACGATAATGTATCCATCCCCACCCTGTATATAACGTTATCTTCGTCGGTTACTAATAAAAAACGAAACTAATTTTCTAATAGATACATCAATTTTATTTTTCCCCGTCAATTGTATTTCACTTCGTGAATCTGCATCGGCCAGTGGGTTTACGAAGACCTCACCGAATGTGGACCAAAGATTCTCGGGTGGGGACTCTGTTCCTTCTGGAGCTGATGTTTATATATCAATCTCTCGTTGCTACGCGTGCATGGCCCTGTCATGGGTGGATCGATAGTGTGTTTACAAACCGAGGCATGAAGAGCGTATCTCAATCCGCAGCTTGAAGGTCATCTCTTAAGTCATATCTGCCCCGTGACATGATGATGTAGCATGATGTTTCCTAGATGTAAATATCGGAACTGGCCAAACTAAAGAGTGGGGCTGATCTGATCATTTCCTAGGAAATTGCGCGACAAGATAAGGATAATTTAACAAAATTGTTTCTGAGGGAAAAACACAGTAGAGTGAAAATTAAGTAATCCACTACAAATCCATTTTTGGTCTAATCGGGACCTTACAACGGTAAACCATGGCGGAAGGAGTTAAGAACGTTTTGGAGGGGCAGTTAAGAGAAAAACCTTTAATACAAAATATAATTTAAACTTAATCATCATAACTAGCAGCCATAGCCAGCTGGTCGATCAGAAAAAAGCGTTCAATTAGAATGGAGCAAAAACAGCATCATGTTTAGATGTAACAGAGTCTATCTTCTTCAATTACTTTAAAGTACTTTCATTAAAAAAACATTTTGAATTAATGCAGTTACTGATCTAACAGAAGTAGTCTGTATTTATTCAATCGAAGTTAGCCTAGGACATGAAAGGGTAAATCAGGCAACATGAAGTCACTCTTCAGACCACAATTATTTTGGAGTTTTTGAAATTCAATTTGTCAGTGTGCTACTAGAAATGTAAAAGGGAATAAATTTATAAAGCAATTGTTAAGTTTGATTAAAATTGGTTGAAAGATCAACGGAAAATAAGAAGGAACCAGTAAATATTGGCATCTTTCGCTATTTACGCAGATTTTCACTATATGAGTGGACTCCATTATCAAGTAAAAAGACTGTCAAACAATCAACTTATTGTTGGGTACAAGTGAATGAAGGTTGTATTAGATTGCTTGAAAATTAAGCGAGTTTTTCGTTTAAAATTTATGTTGAAATCGATTTTTCATCTTTGGCAAAAAGCTGTGGCGTAAAAATATAAATGAGGTATCGTTAAGATAGTAACCTACATACCGAGTTTGAACGAAATCGAAGGAAGTCGAATTTTTCGATTTTTGATCGGCTTTATCGATTATTGATATTTAAAAGATTATCGACTTTTTATGCTTAGAACCTATGTCTTGAATTGTATGTGCCAAATTTGTTGAAAATCCGTTGGATAGATCTCGAGTGGAAAGGTATCACACAGACAGACACATTGACATCCTCTGTTTTATATATATATATATATATATATATATATATATATATATATATATATATATATATATATATATATGTCATCCACAGTTTCGACTGTTCCGCTGTTTCACAGCTCATCAGTGTGGCTAGACGTCCGATTGCCTCTAGCTAGGATCGAAACCCGACTGAATTTGCGTCAGTCGGAACGTCTACCAGTAAGCCGTCGGCGCACGGAAGGGATGTAGGTGAATTTTAGCGTGTTTATTTTTAGATTTAGATAAACACACAGTGACTGACAGTGACTCAATTCTGCCGAAGAGTCGTGCAATATTAGCTTAAATAGTCACTGTTTACAAACTCACACCTCAAAATATATATATATGTGTGTGTGTGTGTGTGTGTTACTGGGTGTCGTAGGTTTTGTCTTTAAAGTTGAACAGAATCATGGCCCGGTTACAATAAAATCGTCCATGCGTATCATAATCATCGAATGCTTCACTGTTAATCCTTTGTCGGTCGAATACACAAACAATACAAATAAATACCGTAAGTCATTCGGCTTAACATGACAGGGGGCAATTATATGAAGGAAATTATTTGGAATAAATCAAAATCATTTTTACAAAAATCAATGTAATCATGTATGTATGGACATCCATATATAAATACACATTTCCTGAAGTAAAAGCACAGAGAACTAATCAAATTTTAGATTCTTTATATACAAGTCTGTTTAAGGTGAGATTTACCTCATACAAGCAAGGTAGGTTAATCGTTGGGGTCATGTATATTTGAGCAGTCAGTTGTATAACCATGTACACATATTCTGAGAATAAAAATCATGAGGTTCAATGAGGTCTATTCTGACATAAGATAGTTGAAGCTGACAAAAATTATCTGCCTAAAATTACAATATATATATATATATATATATATATATATATATATATATATATATATATATATATATATATATTGATTGATTGATTGATTGATTGATATATAAATATCAGGTCCAGAAAGAACAGAGTCCCCACACGAGAATCTTTGTAGCGGATGACTTAATATATGTATATATATATATATTGTAATCGTAATGAGAAGATAAAGATAATGTACTTTGTCCATTTCATAATGTGTTTATATATATATATATAATATATATATATACAAACACACGCACACACACACACACACACACACACACACACACACACACACACACACACACACATATATATATATATACATACATACATATATAGAAATGATTTGACCTCACTGAGAATTTCCCTCTTCAAATGTATTAATAGAAAAAGTGCATTAGTTACAGAACTGTTATATTTTAAGGCCCAGCTGATGTATATATATATATATATATATATATATATATATATATATATATATATATTGGAAATACTGACTTTTAGCTGGGCCTTAAAATATAACATGTCTGTAACTAATGCACATTTTCTGTCAATATTTTTGGAGAGAGGGAGGTAAAATCATTTCTTCCTCTTACTTATGGTCAAGAAAAAAGCCTTGGGTATCATATCGACCACGCAAGCTAAACTATATAAAACCTTATATATATATACAAATAAAATGAGCAATATCTGCCAATCTATGATTTAAAAAAAAATATATCCTTCAGCTCACACCAAAAAATTCCTAAAATGTGCTGCCTACGGTCTAAAACTTTTTAAGTCGAAAACCTATATAAAACCGTTTAAGTTTGAACACAGATTTTCCTGGTAATGTTTCACATTAAACATATCGAGTTTCTATTTATGTTCTCCCTGTTTTCATTTTGTTTTTACATTATTTTCAAACTACACTTGTTGTAGATGATGTGAACCTCCACTGGGAACATTATGCGCATGCGCAACGTGAAGTCCATTTCACGCCATGCATTTTGTAGTCGTCACACTCTTCAGAACAGCGCAGCACGACTTCCCGTTTTTCGAAAGATTTTGACGATCGGTCGGATGGGATTGTCGACAGAAACTTTGGTTGAAATATTGGTAAGAAAGAAAGAAAGAAAGAAAGAAAGAGAGAAAGAAAAAAGAAAGAAGGAAACAAAATGTGAATATCTTTATGAAAGGGAAAGAAAGGGAGTAGAAATTAAGAGTTGAGAAAAATTGGGAAACGTTAGAGATTACGAAGATATGAGAGAGAAGTTTCACGAAAATAAAAGAACCAAGTAGAATAAAATATAAGAAAATAAGAGAAACATGAAGACAAGAATAGATTAAATGAAGAGAAAGAGAAAAACAAACAAAATTGCATGATAATGCAAAAATCACGAAGAGTAAGGGAAGAAAAGGAAAAAGCAAAGAATGCCTTAATGTTGGAACAAATGA
>OZ038484.1:10654709-10659709 GCA_964036315.1 Acanthosepion esculentum | reverse complement strand
TATTTATTCGAAAATTATAACATAAATATGTTATAAAATCCCTACAAATATAGCCATTTTTTTTCAACATTTTTATTGATTTTATAACACATTTGTTATAATTTTCGAATAAATAATTGTATTCGCTCTACTCTGTATTGAGCACTCTTTTACGAATAGTATTTGTTGGTTATTGGAATTTATTCCGTATACACCAATCCTATACTTGTACATATATATATATATATATATATATATATATATATATATATATATATATATATATATATATATATATATATATATATATATATGTAAATGTAAACTTCTTTCTAAATTTTGAAACTCTCTCGTTCATGCGCATGTATAGTGAAAACAAGCTCATCAAATCCATTACGATGAAGTCCTTACGGATGAAACGTGTTACAAAAATATTTCCAGTTTTTGTACGTCATTGTTTCAAATCTTTTCATTCTTTATGCAAGGACAGTGTTCCTAAATCATGAACTACGCATTACGACGATAATTATGTTATTTTCTTCACTTTATTTCATTCTGTATTGACTTTTCCAAAATGGTTATCAACCAAGGATAGGCATAGACTGCTTCGCTGAATTCATCAAAATTATTGGTCATAAGTGAGCACAAAGCCCCTACTTAGAATTAGTACTCAACTTCCCGTCTTTCGTTTTGGTAAGCATTACGTTGCATCGCGACTCCATTTTAAATTGTACATTCTTATTATTTTTGGTGATAGCATGAATAAATCTCTTTTTTGTTTTCGACCCGTTTTTCCTCTATTTTGAAATTGCAGCCAAATAATGATAATAATGTTATTTCAGTTTTCATTTGCTGTGATTAACTCCATTGGGCATTCCATCTTTCTGCAAAAAGGATTCCTGGCAGTGCTGCCGAGAATGTCAGGCAACAGGGAAATTTGATACGGGTTCGAAACGTCGCGGCTACCATGGGGACAAGCTGGACTTTATGGTTTCACTTGGATCGGCATAAAGAAGCTGTCATTGCTATTTGATGTCTGTGCGTTACTTCCAAAAGATAGGACATGATAATAATAATAACACTAGTAATAATAATAATAATAATAATAATAATAATAACAACAACAAGATTAAAATGTGTTGTCAGCATTAGAAAAAGTAAAGAATGCAGAATGTATACGTGAAAATTCAGAAATCGGACACCTGTAAAAATCTTGTTAGGATGCATCAGTCAAGAATCGAAAACTGAACAGATTTGACAACTCGACAGAAGGCAGACAAAAAAAAGAAAGAAAAAGACGACAGAGGATATCAACTAAATATTTCGTGAAATGGACAGTGCTGACCGAGACAGATTTTAAAGGGACAAAACGGTTCGCTGATCCAAGCGATAGACAAACAGATGGCCAGAGAGACTAGATAATTGTGCAATGGTCTAATAACTGGCAGCGCGAAGAGGCGATTAGCAACTCTATACTAATTCCTGCCTGAATCGAGAAATACGAGCGGTGCTTAAGAAACGGAAAGAAAAAAATCCAAACTTTCGACCGCTTTTAGTCGCGTGATACTCAGGTTTTGATTCTACATACGATAAATGTCTTGGAATATATATATATATATATATATATATATATATATATATATATATATATATATATATATATATATATATGTAAACTTCTTTCTAAATTTTGAAACTCTCTTCTTTATGCGCATGTATAGTCAAAACAAGCTCACCAAATCCAGTCCAATGAAGTTCTAACGGATGAAACGTGTCATGAAAATATTTTCTGATTTTTCGTACATCATTCTCTGAAAGCTTTTCTTGATATATAACAATTTATATATAGTTATCCCATGTCTCTCTCTGTGTATATTAATATATATATATATATATATATATATATATATATATATATATATATATATATATATATATATATATATATATATATATATATATATGTATATAAATATATATATATATATATTTGTATCTATGTATCTATGTATCTATCTATCTAACTATCTATTTATCTATATATATATATATATATATATATATATATATATATATATATATATATATTGATATATATTGATATATAATTGTGTATTTGGGCAACAGTCACAGTTTTATTCAATTCTTATTGAGAAATATAAAGTTACTTCTACTAAGCTTTTACATTTTACTTGCATTCGTGATTTGTTTTTTAAACATTGTAAATCAGTTCAAAAGATCAGTAAATTCGATCAATTCCGTCCAATCAATTAGATAATGTATCTTCTGGAGAAGAATGAGTGCTTAATATGTTTATTCACCAGCAGTATCCCGTGCTAATGGATACATACAAAAACACAGAACAATAAGTTACAAAACAATTAACAAGACAACTTACACGGAATAGAGCGGGGTCAAATGCTGTATTGCCAAACGAAGTAAGATCAGTCCGAATATTAATCAGCTAAGTATCAAATTATTAATCAACTGTTGAAGTCCTCATTCGTAGACTATTTAAGGCTATGAGCCTGGATATGTGGTAGAGTGCTGAATGTCTGCTAGTTACTCTACAACAAATAATAGGAACCATTCAAATATACACCGGACACCGGAATCTACCAACATCTGTCTGCATCATTTGAAAATACGAACATAATAAATACATCCACATAAGTGTTTAAAAATAGTGAAAGCTTTAATAATAAAAAAAAGAATTATGACCTCGACAACATTGTACTGAATATGTTTAGAAATAAAAAGATTCCCATCACTATATATGCATAAAATATCTACATATTCCATTAAACAAAAAAACGTCCTTGATAATGGCTAATATATATATATATATATATATATATATATATATATATATATATATATATATATATATATATATATATATAAACATAAAAATAAAAATACCTTTACATAATTGTCGGATTTTGTCCATTTCATAATGTGTGACGTTATTTGTTTATATTTGGATACGCTTTGAGCAGATATGAATATACGTGAGAGATTCATGGAAGATTGAAGTTTAAAGGCAGTAAATTCGACCTTGCTAATCGAACGATCCTTTGTGTCTCGATTGGTTAAGAGCACGTCAGGCTAAATGACGGTTCCATATATAATATAAGTTCGATTCCTGCCGGAGGACGAATAATTTCTATGAAATTTTCTCGGACATTGAGGCCGGTAATTGTTGTTTAATACTGTTTATTATAAACAGAGCATTTACTTAAATATTTGTATATATAAAAAGAATGTATAAGCATGAAAATGTCTTAAAATAACTGTCGGACTATATATATATATATATATATATATATATATATTCGTATCGAACCTACTCGGATTCCGTTTTCTCTGATCTCTCTTGTGGTCACTGTATGCACTGCCATTGCTTACCTTTTAGTGCGTCGATATTGGTAATTGGTTGTGATCCATGTATAATGGTTGTACCATAATGGTTATCTATATGTTCACAATTGGCATCTTCTAAGCACTACTAATGCGTCTCCTTAAGACTGTGCATCGTCAAACAAATTAATATCATGTATCTTAAATGCCCATATATTCCGACACGTTATAAACGTGTTTAATCAATCAAAAATGCACATGTTCGTCTTCGTAGTATAATACCGTTTTTTTTTCATGCTCCCCAACCTTACCTTAGAATACCTGACCCCCAAAAGATCAGATTGTGCACTAATCATAATATCGCCGAATATTTTCAGTAAATATCTCCGAATATGTAGCACTCACATGCGTAGAGATATTATATACAGCTCAAACTTTGTTTCCTGCATTAGTCTAGATCAGTGATTTTCAACCTTTTTGCTGGAGCGGAACCACAAGGAAACATTCCAGTGGCTCGAGGAACCCCTGCAATAAATTAATTGTCTTATGCAAAAAAAAAAAAGCTTTCAATTATTAAAATAAAATAAAAATACTCATCTTCAGATTTATTTTAAAAAAAATACAAAGACAAACTGTAAAACTATTGTATACGTCCATATGCAATTTTAATCTTGCTTCTACGGTTATTACACATGTATTAAAAAAGTTCAGTTTAAATGGATTGCATTTATTTTCATTAAAAATTCAACGAGAAACTTGAGCCTGATGTTTCTTGAACACATCTTTAATATTGGGTCGTGTAAATCATAGTACTTGTGTAACTTCTTGCGGAACCTCTGGTCTTTACTTGCGGAACGCAAGGGTCCGCGGAATCATGGTTGAAAAGCACTGGTCTAGATAAATGTTATATTCCGTCGATATAATGTCCTTTCTGAATGAGACAATGGTTTTAAATGCACTGACCCGTTGCTTGTATAAATTTAAATTGCATATACGGTAAATCGTCGCTCAAATATCTTCAAATTTCGTTGCGAGTTGAGTCGACTAAATCAGTCATATATTTTTCTGCATTGCTTGTTATACATCTTTTTTATATTTAAAAATTTTCTATTTATCTTGGAACATTACCAAAGTTAAAAATTCATATTTAAATTGTTTTAATGACTTGCTACTTAACAGTTCTTATGATGCGAGGAATACAATTTCTAAAGAAGGGTACATTCTAAGCCTAGTGTACCTGCCTCCTCAATTTAAAAACAGTATTTGTAATCCTGACTTTTTGTCTGTTCTGCATCATCACATCCGGGTACTATGGATATTACACTACGAACTAGTGTCATTGTAATTTATTAGTAGATCTTTCTTTACGGTCGACTAAAATGTTAACAGCTTTTCTGCTACTTACTGGGCAAATAATATCGTTGACGAAATGTAGATTGCCCCCTTTATAATATCATGTTTCGTGGTATTCAAATGATGATACATATTTTCTAAATATCTGGTGAGTCTACAAAGCCCAGGGAGGGTTTGATTCATGCCTTTTAATAGGGGATTAGTGCAAAGTAATCAGAACCATATGACATTCAAACTCGATTCGCCATTATGTAAACCCACCCAAAAAACTTAAGCGGCAAATTTTCCTTTCCACAGAGAATATTCGT
>OZ038484.1:10584709-10649709 GCA_964036315.1 Acanthosepion esculentum | reverse complement strand
CTTCTTCTTCTTCTTCTTCTTCTTCTTCTTCTTCTTCTTCTTCTTCTTCTTCTTCTTCTTCTTCTTCTTCTTCTTCTTCTCCTTCTTCTTTTCTTTTTATTTCCTTCCTTTATTCTTTCTTTCTTAAATAATTTCCGTCCCCTTATTCACAACGCATTTTCCTTCCATATTTTTCTCATTCATCCTCTACCTGGTTATGTTTCATTTCTCATTCATCATTACAATATCATTCTTCTTCTTCCTTTCTTCTTTCTCTCTTCCTTTCTTTTTCTTTCTTTCTTTCTTTCTTTCTTTCTTTCTTTCTTTCTTTCTTTCTTTCTTTCTTAAATAATTATCTCTGTTTCCGTCCCATTATTCATAACGCATTTCCTTTCCATATTTTCTCCAGTAAATGATAGCTCTACATTTTTTGTTGAATCGATTCCTTCAAATATTTTCTAAGATTTGTATTCCTTCCTTCATTATTATTGTTCCTATTTTAACTTTTCATTCATTTTTTCCACATTGGAAAATAGCAGCTTGCATGAACAATTTCAAACTGGAGAATCTGTTAGGGTCTGGTCAACGATATCCGTTAACACATTTGATTCTTACGTGGTTAGTTTTTAACCGTATTTATTGCACTTAATTTATAAAAATATTTCTTGATGCTGTTAATAACAATTCTCTTTCATTAGTCTTTGTTTTTTCTGTTATTTCTTTATTTTCATGATTTCATTTTTCGGATTTTTTCATTTTTCAAAGTCTTTTATATATTTCAAAAAATTTACACTTCCATTGACATATTTTTTCTTTCACTTTCACGTTCACTCATTTCTTTCTTTCTTACTCTTTCATTTAATTTCATTTTCATTTCTTTTTCTTCTTTTGTTTTCTTTCATTAATAAAAACTTTAATCTAGGCTCCTTACATTCTCTATTTTTATTATATTTTCTGTTTTCATTTTGTTTTTCATCATTCTTAGTTTACATTTTATTTACTCTTTCATTCGTCTTTCTGGAATGTATCCATTCATTTATTGATTAACCCTAACCCTAACCCTAACCCTGAGTCCCTCCTCTTTATTTTCTCTATTATTCTTTTATTCATTCCATTCTTGTATAATTTTTAATATTTTTCACCCGTCTTACTTCCAGAATATTTGTTTGTTTGTTTGTTTGTTTCTTTCTTTTTTCTTTCTTTCTTTTTTCTATCTTTCTTTGTTACTTTTTCTTGATTCTTTCTTTTTTCTTTCTTTCTTTCTTTTTCTTGACTCTTTCTTTCTTTTTTCTATCTTTTTTGTTACTTTTTCTTGATTCTTTCTTTTTTCTTTCTTTCTTTCTTCCTTTCTTTTTTCTATCTTTCTTTGTTACTTTTTCTTGATTCTTTTTTCTTTCTTTCTTTTTTCTTTCTTTCTTTCTTTCTTTCTTTCATTTTCTGTCTTTTTTCTATCTTTCTTTCTTTCTTTCTTTCTTTCTTTCTTCTTTGTTTCCTGCATTTTCTCAATTAAATTTCTTTGTTTTCAATATTATTCTTCGCTTTTTTCAATATTCTCTCTTATCAGTATTCTTTCTTTTTTATTCTCAATATTCTTCCTTACTTCCTTCCTTCCTTACTTTCTTTCTTTCTTTCTTTCTTTCTTTCTTTCTTTCTTTATTTCTTTATTTCTTTCTTTTGTCCTGTAAAACATAGTATATCACATACAACACCCCAGCCAATAAGAATACAACAGTTTTGCTTCATATCTTCTTCTGCTCGAATATTCCTTTTATTTCAGTCTTTGCTTTCAATCCATTTTCCCAACATCAGCCATTTTTTTTCACATAGACGCTTTTAACCACATATTCTGCAAAACCAGATTATTTAAAAAATATTTTATCTGATATTTCTTTCTTTATTTCTATTTTTTGTTTTCTTGTTGACTTTAACTTAATTTCAATTCTTTAATTTGAGATATGCCCATACACACACACACACACACACATGCACTCAGTCGCACATCCACACACACACACACACGTGCACCAGATATGCACGCAAACCACATAAATGAAATTGAGAAAGTTCAAATAAAAACCGAACGCAAGAGGATAGTAGAGATATAAAAATTCCAGGCAAAAACTGAATTCACCAAAAAAAAAAAAAATAAATAAATAAATAAAATGAAACTAAAGTACATAAATAAAAAAAATAACAATACCATAAATAAAAATAAAATTCTCAGAACAATTTAGATTTAAAAAAAAGCCTGTACTGAAGTGAGACAAAATAATGGGCCAAAAAGTTGAGAAAAAGTAAAAACGAAACAAACAGAATATTGTGTAGAAAAAAAATGAATGCTTGTGACGACTATTATAATACGAGCGACAAAATTAGCAAACTTCGTTTTTAACCCTTCTTCTAAATTTCATAGTTTTATTTGCTTTAATTTATTTTTGTGATAAATTGTTTCCTGTCTCAATAAATTCATTATTCGTCTTCAATGTGGACATCAAGTTAATACGGTTATCTGAGGAAGTCTTGGTTTATCATCCCTGCTCTACATCTTCCTTTGTCGTCTGTTCACTTTCCTAAATTGTTTCGTTCAGCCGTCCGCAGTCACTTTGCATCTGTATTTTTCTTCACTTATTTTTTCTTAGCGACCCCCATACTTTCCTCTACAACGTACAGCTCTTACATCTCTAGTCTTCTATCTTTGGCATTTGTCCCTAAAAGTGGTAGGAAATTTTTGTAAGCGAATGGAGAAGGGGCTAAAATTGTATTTGTACAGAATGTATTTGTTTTCTATTTGGGCATTTTTATATACAATTTTCGCATTCTGACATGTCGTACGCTGTAACTTTCTTTGCATATATATATATATATATATATATATATATATATATATATATATATATAATTTGAGCCTTTTATATTATATTCTTGCTCTGTCGTGTACATTGAGCTCTATCTGGATATATATCTATATATATCTATATCTATATATATATATATATATATATATATATATATATATATATATATATATATATATATATATATAGTTTTAAGGTGGGCAATATTTACGGGATAAAGTGCTCAATATCAGAGAGAGAGAGAGAGAGAGTGTATGTAAATGTAAATATAAACGTGAACATTGAAGTGAACACTCAGAGGCGATAGGTAGTTTCATGCTAGACGCAATCGTCACGCTGCCCGATGATTGCATCTAGCATGAATCAGTCTGTCGCCTCTGAGTGTTCACTTCAATGTTCACTTTTATGTTTATATTTACACACACACACTCACACACACACACACACACACACACACACACACACACACACACACACACACACATATATATATATATATATTGTTCACTAATATTATCTATCTATCTATCTATCTCTCTCTCTATATATATATATGTTTGCAGTAATCCTTCTTCGATACATGTTTTATTGAATACAGCGGTGTGTTTCGTAACATTTTATTAATTTTTCTTTACTTTCGTAATTTCTTTTAATTTTATGTAGATGAAGACTATTTTGTTGTCTAAACAATATTTACCACGGTCTGTGGTAAATATCATTGTAAAACCGCAAGCAAAACGGCATTAAAAATTGTACAAATTCCGTGTCCGTTGAATTAGTTTATATAAACTCTCGTCCATTCTATTCTTACAAGACTCGAGTTTCCTGTATTGAACAGAAGTAGAGGTGTATCTCTAGTTTCCTAATTAGGATTGGGTTTCCGATTCTTTTTAATGTCCAGTCCAACTCTATACTCCTAACTCTTGTCCTTTCTTACACTAATAGAACTCCACAGAGTAACACTATGTCTTAAGTGTCTTTTAGGCCGTCTAACCTTAGTAGATTTGCAAAAAAAGCAAATTATCGTCGAAACTATCACTTGAAGTTTACATACATAATATAACATAAATTCCACTCATTTCTTTCGACTAAAAACATTAATATGGATCTGACATTCAGGTCAAACGAGAACGGGAATAATGTAAATTCTAACGTTCACCGCATTAATTCAAAAGTGGGTTCAATACCAAGAGTAGGGCAGTAATTATTGATTATAGATTTTTGCATGTAGACAAAAACAATTACCCACTACAAAGATGCACTCTTGTTTCGATGCCTTCTTTGCATCTCGACTGTTGGAAACTAAAAATATTTGTCACTTCGCCATAGGAATCTTTTTCAATTGCTACTATGACCTTACCCTCTACGTTTCTCCTTCCTCTTTTTCCTATCTTCTACTCCCTCCTCACCTCTTACCCCTCTCCTTTTTGCTTGGAGTTTTGATGTGAGGGCTTAAATTTCTGACCATTGCATATTATCAAAACTTTAGCAGACACGTCCGCTCTCAAAACTATTATTATCTTATTTTGTAACCTCCTTTTCCTTCCATTCTTCACCCTCTTTTTTACCCCTCTCTCTCTCCCTCTAGCCTTTTAAAAAGGAATTGACGTAGCATACTTGTTTTTGAATAGAATTGTCCATAAGCATTTTTAGTTGCCAGCAGTCGAGATGCAAAGAAGGTATCGAAACAAGAATGCATCTTTGTAGTGGGTAATAGTTTTGTCCACATGTAAAAATCTATAATAATAATAATAATAATAATAATAATAATAATATTTATTATTATTATTAGTAGTAGTAGTAGTAGTATTTGATTTTGTTGGCGGAAGTATGTAATAATTTGAAACAATTAATTTCCAGTTTATCGTAAAGAGACGAAATTCCACAACGCTGGCTTTAAAAAGTATACATATATATATATATATATATATATATATATATATATATATATATATATATATATATATATATATATGAAGAAATATAGTCTTAAAGTGTGCTATATTTATGGGATAAAGTGCTCAATATCAGAGATAGAGCGTGTGTAAATATAAAAGTGGACATGGAAGTCAGCACTTAGAGGCAACTGTCGCCTCTAAGTGCTGACTTCCATGTCCACTTTATATATATATATATATATATATATATATATATATATATATATATATATATATATATATATATATATATATAAGGAAAAAACTCTAAGAAAGAAGGAGAGATAGAGAGGGGAAAGAGATGAGGTGGGAGTAGAAGATAAGAAAAAGACGAAGGAGAAATGTATGTATATATATATATATGTATATACATATGTATATACATATTTATATATATATATATATATATATATATATATATATATATATATATATATATATATATATATATATATAAGGAAAAAACTCTAAGGAAGAAGGAGAGATAGAGAGGGGTAAGAGGTGAGGTGGGAGTAGAAGATAAGAAAAAGAGGAAGGAGAAATGTAGAGATAGTTGTAGGGTAAGGGCAAGTAGTAATCCAAAAAGATTCCTATGGCGAAGGGACAAATATTTTTAGTAGCCACCAGTCGAAATGCAAGTAAAGCATCGAAACAAGACTGTATCTTTGTAGTAGGTAATTGTTTTTGTCCACATGTAAAAATCCATAATATATATATATATGTGTGTGTGTGTGTGTGTGTGCGCGCGCGCGCGTGCGTGCTTGTTTGTGCGTATGTGTGTGTGCTTTTATCGTTATCTTTCTTCTCTTGCTTATGTTTTATTTACTAATCTATTGCTACTACTAATCTAATATATCACCCAGATACATCTATATATGGCACACACCCTGAATCGAACATAATAAATTCAGAATGTGGTATTAGTAAATGCAAAACTCTGCAAATATCTCAATGTATGTATCAGTTATTACAAATTCATTTGAGGAGAAATGAAAATTGAGCAACAAATGCTGATCCAGGAGTAGTTTCACCCAACGCCACAAATTGCTACAAAACGAAAACAACAATCTGAAACTCGGGTCACGTTCTTCAATAGCCTCATCACATTGTGACTTTCGTATGGATGTCATACATAACTCCCAACCAGTTACGAAATATCTATTCAGGCAGCTGTATACAAACCCTTTGTAAAATTAAAGTATAACAAATGGTTTGGGACAGGTAAAACCTGTGGGTCTTGGCAAAGACCAACTTTTTTGGACGATTTGAACTAGCACTACAGAAACAAAGAATTCTACCGAATAACAGATAACGCATACCTTGGGGTCATTCAACAGCAGCAACAACTTAAATGGATAGCACATGTAACTTGAAGAGTAAATAATGAAATAATCAAGGTGTTGACAATCCACAGTACTTCAAATAAAACCCGTTTCAATACTAGAACGCGTGATGGCATCTACTGGACTTGGAAAAACCATTTTCTTGAAATATTTTATAAGATATGTCCAAAGAACCTTCTCAACGAGAAAATCGAAGTCTTGAGCCCTTGCATACATATTAGAAAGTTCCTCTTGAGCACGTATGAGGTTGGATAAAAAAAGTCATGTACATTTCAATTAACCCCTGCGATAAATTATAATACCCTTGCATTTCTTCTTCTCTTCTTCTTCTTCTTCTTCTTCTTCTTCTTCTTCTTCTTCTTCTTCTTCTTCTTCTTCTTCTTTCTTTCTTCACATATTCCTTCACCATTTCTATTACACCCAACGTCGGGCGTTTCCTTATTTATTTTTGAAATAATAGTATATCGTTTATTAGTTTTGATACTGAGGATACCAAAAGTTTGAAACCAAGGTAGCGGATTCAACTGAACTCGATATTTTTAAAGCTCTACATGTTATTTTTTTATATATTTTATTTTTTCACACGAATATTGAGCACTTTTTAATACTTTTGTTTCCTAGTCTGATTCAACTCTGACCATTTACCTTTAATACATACGTACATACATACACACACACACACACACACATATATATATATATATATATATATATTAATCGCATTTTTCACTACAGATTTTGTCTTTCTTTTACCCTTTTTTATATTTTCTCTTTGACACTTTCTTTTCTCCCTAATTCTTTATTTTATCATCCCTGCTTACCCTATATATTTGTTGCCCCCACAACTCTTTCCATTTCTCCTCTTGCTCTTTTTTCCTCAGAAACTCTCACTTAACTTCTGGATCCATTTCAAAATATAAATTCCTCCCTTTTATTTCGACGAAATTCTCTGTAAAATGAAAAGAACCACCCTCCTCCAACTTCCAAACAAATTACAAAAGCAAAAAAAAAAAAAATAAGTGATGAAAAAATCGAGAAAAGAAGCTAATTAATATGAACAAAGACAACTGTGCATCACTGAACTGAGCTGACTTCAACATACACCTCAATGCTCCCATAGAAAGCCGAACCCAGACGGAGAAAAATATGTAAAGCATCTCAGTTTGCCTTCAAATCTTGAAACAACCTCTTTGCCCTTCTTTTCCTTTCCCTAAGAGAATCTCTGTCATCCAGCCACTTATGAAATTTCGCTAACAGAATCCTGTACTCGGCCATCAAAATCAAATATGACTCCATATTTCAATACTGACAATGAATATAGAAGCCAGTGAAAATATCTATCTCTTTGACAAGTAAAAATAGAGTGAATGTACTTTTGAATTTGTTTATCTAACTTATAAAACTATAACAAAATAATAAGTAAGGAAACTCAGTTCATATATAATAGACTTATTGACAATATAAAATAGCATAGCAGAACATAAATATATATTCACAGTCGAACATATCTATTTATCTATGAGCAAATCAAGACAAAGGGAATATTGAGTAGAAAATATACTTTTATTTATTTACTTTATGATGTAAACAATATATTTTAAATAAACACATATTTCTACGATTTTCTTTCTAGTGGAATATTACATGAAGAAAACGTATCTTATGAAGTTGAAGATGGATGTATTTTCTAATGACAAAATCTATTCTTTTATTATAGTCAATAATTGGACAAACATTACATAATTTTATGAACACTGGAATTATCCACTGAACTTAATGAAAAACCGATTCAACTGATTATATTTCATTTTAATAACAATGTGTGGATCCTTTCAGATCTTTCTCGGATTCCCAATGTTTTCTATTATACTTGTAAGGTTAACTGAGATTGTTCGAAAACCAGCAGTAATATCACACACATTTTATTTTGTATGAAAATATCAAGATATTTTCCAAGCATTTATTTATTGGTTTCTCACCTCTGGTCTTCTGGAGCTGCGGAATTCATTACTAATAGCAAATAACTAAGAATAAGTAACGAGTAATACAATGATACGTTTTCTCAGAGGTTTTGTTTAACCTATACAGTGAGACGATAACTTGTAGACATACCGGGCTTTATTATCGGTCGTCATAAATTTAACAAAAAATGTACGCGGTTTAAATTATCTAGATGGTTGACCAATACTTCAAAATGTCTTACAGAAGGTAACAGAAAAGAACGAAAAGAAAGGAGTAATCATTAACTATAAGACAGAATATGTAATTGCCAGCAAGTAAGACAGTCAAATATGTGAGTTTCAAAATGATGACATCAGGAATGAAACATGTACAGAATTCTAACTCTTTATGTAGCGTAATAACGTGGAAAAAAGATCCAAAGGCGTATTGATAGCGACCTGCAAACCAAACAGCGTACACATATTAGACGTTGGAATATTTCTTTAGAAAGAAGAAAAGCGTGCAAACCATCATATCAATCCTCCCCTATATAAGTGAATGTTGTAGAGATTCCTTACGGGTGAATTAGCGGCTCGAAGTGCCAGGCATGTGGCTCTACAGACGGATACTTTAATACCACGAGCAGAATGCAGAAGCACTGTTGATGTTCTGAAGATAATATAATCAATAAACACTTAAAATCGTAAAGTAGCAATTAAAATTTCTTTGAGATGTTATGAGGAAAATGATTTTGTCATTTTAATTCATACAGGAGATATTGAAGACACAACGGCCATAGGGAAAGAGCGAGTTACTTGACTAATGGGTTAATGCGAGAATGGACGGCAGTGTAGCAAGAATAAAGAGGAGTAAAGATCTAGAATTTGTGTCGAGCAAAGATACAGAAAATTGCGCATATCAATGATCGTTCAAGTCTTGAATAGACATGTCACATAAATGATGATGTTCTATCAATACACACACAGACACACACACACACATATGTGTGTGTGTGAGTGTGCGTGTGTGTGTGTATGTGTGTAGTGTAGTGTAGTGTATTGGGGCAGCAGATCATTATTCAAACATATATTGTTAAATATAACAGACAGCGAATGTTTATTATGTTTGATCACGAATCGTTCTGAAGAAGATAAGCAAATAGAAAAGAGGTAGTTTCACACAACACAATGAATAGCTACAGCATCAAAATATCAACTTGAAAGTCAAGTCATGTTCTTAAATAACTTCCTTAGATCGAGACTTAGCCACGTCAGATAGAGCCAAACTCTTTCAGAAATGACTGTCAGCTGTATGAAACCGCTTTTTCAGAACAAATGACCTCAATCGAACGACGTTCATAGCTTTTAGCGAGGATCATCCTTCTTCAAACATCGTGGAGTTTTTTAAAATCATTTCACCCCAAGCAAGGTGGGAAGCCACTAGCACGCAAGGGGTTACTGAGGATTTGGAGCGAGAGTAGATAGGACAGATAGAGGAAAGGTTGAGGTGAAGGACAGTGGATAGATCAAGGTAACTGGAGATGTCGATTGACATTACATTTGGATATTTGGAGATTATAATTGTCAGAGAAACAGGAATAGGGAAGGGAGTTCCACAGGCGAGAGGTGCGAGAGATGAAGCTATTGGAGTAGAAAAGACGGCTACATTCAACAGTTTCAACACGTGAAAGGGTGAGAGCGGGATGCCAGCCTCGTAGGACGCTTGAGGCCGGAGCGTACAACGGCCGAAACGTTGTGACAAATATGGCGACAAAGATGAGGACAATAGTCCGACTAATGTAAATACTGTACATAATACCTCATCTCAGAAATATAGACAGATACTAAACTTAGTATTTACTAGACCACCCTGCCGAAAAAGGTGTCCCGATATTGCACAAAGCCGTTTTAAACTGGCGAGTCCCAACGCGTGCCCATGGGCTAAAGCTAAAAACTGCCCAGTCTCCGCAAACAATGTCGCGTTGGCTTCGATATTCCATCCTGGTGCAATGATGAAGATGCTGAGATCGAATACCCTGGATCAGGCAACCTTCATTTATTTTTTGTGTTCTTCCTGAAGGCAGAAACACAAGTGAGAGTTAAAATGAAGTTTGTCCGCCCGAAGAAAATAGATACTATACATTGCTCAATAACCAAGGATGAAAGAAAAGATTGCTGGTCACTATTTACATTATTCGGACTATTGTCCTCAACTTTGTCGCCATATTTATTACAACGTTTAGGCCATTGTACGGTGCAGCCTACTTGGTGGTTGGAATGTCGAACTGAACCCTTTATTTCGATCACTGTTCAAGTTCCACGTGCCATATTTACTGGATGTCAGTTATCAGTTACCTCTTGTTACTTTTAATTCCCCTCTCCAGGTTCTCCACCATAACCGGGTATTGGGTCCTGTCACTGGATCTAACCAACGCCTTTATCCACTGAACCATGTGTTCTTGAGGACATCTGTGTGTGAATTTCTGGCTATTATAAACCTAATGTCTCAGCAAACTTTTTTTAACAGTGCTCATATTGCAATTTTTGTTGTTATTATCGCTTTTCTCTGGTACTCCTTATTACTGGTTCTCATATTGTACTCATTTCTATGCTTGGTCGACTATAGACAGATAGAGATTGCTGATCGTTTAACGAATGCCAGCTATTACCTTAGGAGGAAACGCCTAATATGAATGATTTGGATTGTTTATCTATGAGTCACACAATAGTGTATAAACGAGTTATAATATTTGCCCTTTCCGCCTTCTGTGAATGTGGTATTAATATGACGATATATTTTATGAACATTATATTCAGATAGACAAAATCGAAGGGAGAAGTGATGTCCCATCTTTTAGAATGGAAATGACAGCATGGCAAACAAAAGCAGCCCCAAATGAAATAGGATCTTATATCGACGATTCCTGGAAACAGTTACATTTCCTCAATTTCTGTCTATCTCATTATAGACACACACACACACACACACACACACACACACACACACACACACACACACACACACACACACACACACACACACACATATGTTTATATATTGTGTGTGTGTTTATATTGCAGTAATATGTTGTTTATCTGGGTTTGATTGACGATCAAACGGTCTTCTCTTTAATATATTTAATTTAATTTACAGTGGCATTGTCCGGTTTTCTTTTTTCGGCAATATTGAACGATTTATGGGAAATGTGTGTCTCTCACTCTTTCTCTCTCTCTCTCTCTCTCTATCTATATATATATATATATATATATATATATATATATATATGTACTTATGTATGTATGTATGCATATATATATATGTATGTGTGTATATATATATATATATATATATATATATATATATATGTATGTATGTGTGTGTGTGTATATATATATATATATATATATATATATATATATATATATATATATATATATATATATATATGTATGGCTACAGAGAGTGTGTTTGAGAGAAACGGTGTGGGCATAGAAATATGGTATGATTGCTAAAGACAAGAAACGACCAGTCACCATGCATTATTATTTTCTATGTCAATACAGATTATCTGGAAAAGAACGCTCTACTATATCATTGAGAAAATAACTTCGATAAATATTTTGTTATTTTGTTATTATGTACATGTGCGTATATGTGTCGATACATATATAGATATGTACATTTTGTTTGTACATATATGCCCAGCTGGGTTTTCTTATAAATATATAATATATATATATTGGGTAACTCTTAATGTGATAATCTTTAACGAACTCACATGTTTAACCATTACTACAAAGTAATTATTTCCATAATCACCAGGTAATAAGAATCGGGCACCTAGGTGCCCGATTCTTATTACCTGGTGTCTAGGGAAGGTAAACTGTCTAATATGTAACTATATATAATTAACTAAATGTATAAACGACTGTATTTTTGTACATGTTAGTCTTGCGAAAACTTGCCATTTTTTTAATAGAATCCTAGAGACTAAATACGCATTTGAAAATCGGTTTTCATTGGCAATTCATATACACATATACACACGCACCTAACACACACACACACACCGAACACACACACACAGACATATATATATATATATATATATATATATATATATATATATATATATATATATATATATATATATATATATATATATATATGTGTGTATTTAGGCAGCAATCCTTCTTTCAAGCACATTTCATTAAAAACGACTGACAAGATGCTTTTATTTAGTTTTTTATATAACTTCTCGTGCGATCTAATAAAGTTTTTCTTTTCAGAGTATAAATTATATAAATTATATAAAAATTGTCCGAATATATATATATACATACACACACACATAAAAACAAAGGTTGGTGTGGAGGGTGTGGCGCAAAATGACACTGATTTTCATTTGCATGACTGTGCACATTGCTACGTGCACGTATATCGGCATATCCAGTAGATTTTTGTGCACCTGCAAGGTCCAATGTCGACATGGGAACGATACATTCATGTCCGCTCGCAGCAGTTAAATCTAATTACACTTTGGATTCGAACGACAGGAAAAATGAAGTCGAAACCGGAGCAAACCATTAAGCTTGGTTCTCGTCGGGAGAAATATCCAGCGGAATGAAAGGCCTCTCCTATCTCGACAACAAGAATTAATTAATCTGCGTCTACTTCCGGTTGATTAACTCTCGCTCTTTTCCGCCGCTATGTGCAATCGTGACTTCCGCTTTTGCTTGAAAGATGCGTACAACGGGGACTCGTTTCTCAGGGCGCTGAAAAGAATAGGAAATGTAGTCTGAGATAAATTGGTTGCATCGACAACTTTTACAAAGAAAGAGAAAAGATCGATGTAAAGAACGAGTAAATATAAATAAGATATATTTAAATTAAGAATATATATGTAAAAAAAAGTTTTAAAAATACCTTTGAAAATGAATAAAAAAGAAAGGAACTAGATAAAAAGCAAAGAAAAAGTAGACGAAAGTGATATAATGAAAGAAGGAGTATTAGTGAATCAATGTACGAAATCTTTAAATAGTTTAAGATGTTTAAGAAGAAAAATGCGGACATAGCAAATAAAATGGCTGTGGAAAGTGGCAGATATATTTCAGAGATGTGAGAAACGAAAGCAATGTAAGTTGAATTAAATTACTTATAATAAAAAGAAAGGTAAATTTGAAACAAAAAAGAAAATGAATACATGAAAATGCCTGAGAAAGAAGTGTAAATAATACCAGAAAATAAGGGAATACTTTTATGTGTCAAGATATTTTAAGGCGCAGACAAACATCTCTATTTATTCAGCTCTTATTTTGTCTCACATTTTCCTTTCTCTTTTCGTTAAAATAATGTTTCGGTTCAACAAATGTATGTCCATCAAGAATTCTCTGGACGCCAAAATTTCCTTAGCAAATTTAAAGAAGTCATTAGTACAATGAGTTCGATCCTCACAGATTCCATTAGCTAAAGATTTAACTCAATTATGCTCAACAATTAATTACACGTTTCGCGTTCCTTTAATAATTATTGTTGTATTATATTGAGTGCTCGACTATGTTTTGTCAAAGCAATTTCGTTTTGCAAAGGTACGACGCCGCGAGTCAATAGTTAACATGTTAGTCTCTCAGTCGATCACGAATATTGTGAGATTGATTTTCAATTGCATTAATCAGCCCGAATGAAAACGCCATGCTATGTATCTGCCAATTGGTGTCAGTCTGGTAGATAATTGTTGGTATAGTGATAACTTTGCTACTGCCTTCTCTACAAATTAGCTTTGCGTCGAATTTCTCTCACTTTGCAAAATTTCCTTGTCATAGAACAGCAGAAACATTAGAGAGACCATTACGACTGTAGTTTGTTCTGTCCTCTTTAGCTCTCCTAAAATTGTAATCGTGGCAAGGCAAACTCGGTTTGAAACAAGTTTTGCCAATCAATATTTGCAGAGCAATAGAGCTTTAATTCTTCTTTTCTCAAATTGCTTATTTGTCTCCGACGACGACTTCCATTTTGTTCCAAGCTATTTTGCAAAATATTCGACAAGCTTTCTTTAATCAAGTAAATGACAGTAGAATGGTTCCTTTATGTTTTCATTAGGCATATATTATTCTGGCATCAAACCTTGTTAACTGACCGTTGAAACATTCGAGTTCTTCCTAAAGGTTTGGTAAACACATTTCTTTTAACTTACGGAGAGTGACACAGAACACGTTTAGTCACAGAAGTTTTAAAGAAAATGGGAAGAAAGAGAGTTGTCCTTAGAATCAGAAAATGACAGTTGCAATTTCTGGCGCAGGTTATGATGAAGCATTTGACACAAACATGGCCTACTGTGGGTAAAAGGGAAGAAGGAAACAGCTATAACCTACCTAAAGACCTTTTGTAAATGGATCACAGAACACAGACTCGAAGGGAGAGGACATGTACAAATATTGTTTAAAGCTACAAAGGTTAAAGGAAACATGATGACACACGGCATTGTAGAAGGACAAATAATACGATGCTCTAAGCTCTTTCAGATTTCCTCTCTGAAGAAAGTTCTTTCCGACTTAGCGAATTCAGAACTAGCATCGTTTAATATCTAGGTTTGTTTGCTTTGACATTCTGCCTGAAGAATTTAGAATAGTGACGACGAGTGGTTCACATAGATTTCAGATATCATTAGAAGCTCCCTATAGTAAGAGCCACAACATTCTAATCTATGTTTGACATCTACAGCCATGTAGTTTACATGGTTGCACGTATCTATATGAAGAAGTATAATTAAAGACCAAGTTAGCATTGTTTATGCAATCCTTCGTCACTACTCAGAAAAAACAGTATAATTTTCTCGCAAGTCATAGAGATTTTGATATAAAGAAAATCTATTTTAAAGACCTTTTTGTTATGAAAACGCGTCGCATTAAAACAAAAATAGTAATGTGAACGGTGATATTGTCCCTGGAAATTTAAACTCTTAATTCAGTAATTAAGCAATAAAGAATATACCATTTGCCTATCGAGAAATTGATACAACTTAGTTAAATTGTCCACTCTCTCTCTTTTATATTATTACTAAGATTTATATTAAAGTAGAGAAAAATTATAAAATAACAGATCCTCGTCTGCTGCTGACATCTGATGTGCACGATTATCGATTTTTTTTTCTAATGTTTACTTCGAAAAGAAAATTCTGAGAGAAAATGTCCGGGTATTGAGGAGTGAACTGGTATATCCGGAGTTATCACAATCCTTCATTTTTAAGCATTATCAATTTTGTTGTCTAGTCAAGCATCGAAAAATGTATCTACATCGTTGAATCTCATATTTAGCCTCATCATGAACACAAGTAATTACTAATCTTTAGTTTTGTCTGGTACGTCATAAAAATGAGGCGCCAATTTAGACAACAACGCTACATCAGTAAGTATCCCAGAACACCCTACAACGGCAATTGTGGGCTCGGTATCAATCGAGCAGACGATCCAAAGAAACTACCAGAAAAAAATGTTAAAAATCCAGCCATATTAGACAACTTTCTCTTTAATTACAATTGATTTTTCTTTATCAGTCTTCCTTATTTGCCAACTTTATTCTATGTTTTATTATTTACTCTGAAAAACAGTTTCGTATCTCTCCCTGTCAGTAGTAACATGACCAACAAGAACATATACTCATATTTTCTAATTTTTTATTGCTTATTTTTTCTTTATTCTTTCATTTATTCTTCAGTATAAATCCAGAACATTAAGATTTTCCTTTTTAAAATGATCTCCTCCGTCTTTTTGTTGCGTAGTAATATATTCTTCCCACTCTTCGTCGTTTTCTTAATCTTTAAACAATAACTTCATCAGCAACATCTTTTCTCTTTTTCACTTTACTTGTCCCATGGCATTCTTTCATTCTCTCCTCTTTTTCTTTCGTTTTCCATTCTTCTTCTTCTTCTTCTTCTTCTTCTTCTTCTTCTTCTTCTTCTTCTTCTTCTTCTTCTTCTTCTTCTTCTTCTTCTTCTTCTTCTTCTTCTTCTTCTTCTTCTTCTTCTTCTTCTTCTTCTTCTTCTTCTTCTTCTTCTTCTTCTTCTTCCGCTTCTTCTTCTTCTTCTTCTTCTTCTTCTTCTTCTTCTTCTTCTTCTTCTTCTTCCGCTTCTTCTTCTTCTTCTTCTTCTTCTTCTTCTTCTTCTTCTTCTTCTTCTTCTTCTTCTTCTTCTTCTTCTTTTAATTATCCAGCTTTGTTATCATATTCTTTTAATTATCGCATTTAATCTCTCTTTCTTGAAAGTGATATGTCTCTGCTCGATTATTACTAAATTCCCGAATCCTGAAATGACGGCAGATAACGAGAAACAGACTGTGTGTACTCTAATATTTCTCTTTATTTATGGTTTCCAGTCATGTTTCTCATTGGGAATGGTTTGGTTGAATCTTGTAGCTTTTTTTATGTATTTCTTAGCTTGACAAATTGTTATTATTATTGTTACAAACTCAATGTGATTTTCAGAATGTTTCGGTTGATTTATTGTCCACAATTCTTCAAATATCAGTCGCATTCAATAAGCTTCAAAAATTTCAAATTGCCTCCATTTTTTATTATTTTAAAAATTTTACCAAACTTCCAACTGTTTTTCTACAAATATGTTTATGTCAACTAGTTGGACGAGATTTTTTCGTAGGTGTCCCGACGACATGACTTTAAGCGCGTTCCTAGATTGGCATCTAGAACCAACAGTTTTACAGTTGAAAGAGTTAAATGTAACCCCCACTTCTATTCCAACTGCTTCTTTTCTTGAACTTCCAACTGTCTTCCTTTTACTTGCTTCCCTGATAAGTACAATCTTCAGAAATCTAAATACAACATCAATCTCCATCTTCTGTCTTCTTGAATGCCGTTCATCTTTACATCGTTTCCTCAATCCTCACTATTCTCTTTTCCTTTCATTTCCTGTAACCACCTGCGTACGTTCCAGCCTTTTTGGGGGTAAAATGGTCTAAAGAATGTATATTATTTATCAGTAATACTCAGAGTATTGCTTGAGTAATTTCATATGTCGTAAGCATCAGTTTTTCATTTCCAGTTTTCAAGTGAGCTGGTGTATATATTTGAAGTAGTTAACCGAAGGTTTGGAGGTTTTGAAAGATATATTTGCCATCATCTAGTATGCCATCCATTGCTTTTGAACATCAATATATTAAATTGAAACTGTTGATCAGACCCGAAAATGCGAATCTAATTTTAAATCTCATAAAGTTTCTGCCCAACAGTCCGTTCCTCTAAGATTTTAAGTGTACGAAAACCGAGTAATTATTCTTTTCGAAGTTAACGGTAAACGACTAACAAAGAAAAGCACTCCAAATAAATTTTTAAAAAAAGAAACAGCAAAAATATAACACCAAAATGTCAACACTCTATTTTCCGTCTTTATTTGCAACAAAATCACTTGCCAAAAATCGTCATCCGCCCTTAACTTTGTTCGAGAAGAGTTTTTCGTTCTTAATTCGGGTGTGACGAGAGAGGGGGATGCTAAAATAAGCCAACGTGAAGATCAAAGGACTGATTTCGCTCCTTCTGCCAGTCGTTTACTTAGCCATTATATAAATGCCATTTGACAGAGCAGAGAGGGCGAAAAACCGTTCTATACAACAAGTGAGAATGTTTATGCTTTCCCATCTATGGAGACGACAGCTTTTGATGCCATCGCCGACACTAAGTTGAGGCGTTTAAGCAAAAGGTTACAGTTGGCAGGGTTATTAACCATGATTGATGAAAGTAGTTTAATCTCAAAGCACATATTTCTGTGTCTATCTATGTGAGGTTATCTCTACCCGTACTAATCTATCTTTTCCCATCCACCCAACTGTACCGTATATATCTATATTAAGTCAGTTTCACTTGAGATCTATCGATTTAACTATATCAATTAGTTCATATCAAAATGTGAGTTAGTCTAAACATTTTCTTTCTTTCTTTCTTTCTTTCTTTCTATCTATCTATCTATCTATCTATCTATCTATCTATCTATCTATCTATCTATCTATTTATTTGAATCTGCTCTTATATGTGTGTGTGTGTATATATATATGATTAGTTTTTTTTATCATAACCCTTTAATATTCACGTATATTATGATAAAAATATCCAGACATAATGTTAGTACATTATTCAGTCAGACGATAAGAGAATTTATAAGTTCGCTTGACGAGGAAATGGAATTAATGTCTTTAATTTAATAACAAAATTAAATTCGAAGCTTTTACCTTCCATTTTTGAAACATGGCTATTACTGTGTAGCGAAAAAACATATTTTAAATCAGTTAATTTATAATATTAATGCTCTGTAAATTTACAGTGAGCACTATTGTGTAAAAATAAAAATATCTATAAGAACACCGGATTATATATCTTACTGTTCTTTCTTATATATATATATATATATATATATATATATATATATATATATATATATATATATATATATATATATATATATATAATATTGTCATCTAATATTCTAATATATATATATATATATATATATATATATATATTATATACATATATATATATATATATATATATATATATATATATATATATTATATACATATACATATATATATATATATATATATATATATATATATATATATATATATATATATATATATATATATATATATATATATATATACTGGTATTAATGGTTAGTGTGTGTGTGCATCCTTCTTAATTTTAAGCATTATTGAATGCAGTGGACAAAACTGCGTAGTTATTTATGGGTTATCTCTTCATACAACAGAGGAATTGCTTTCTTCAGAATGAATCAGAATTATTTGTAGTTTAACTTTAGGTTTTTCTAGCACTTTCGATATCTTTCGTGGTCATCTTCACGAACGAATCAATTGTTTATTTGAGAGAAAACATAAAATATAGATCTGAAACTGACGTTAGATTAGTGTTTCTCTTCCTGAACATTCTGGTTTACGAATTTTATATTAGAAGCCGTCACTGGAGAAATCACGGAAATTCAATGTCTCCGAGTCAATATATTTATCTTTGTGACATTTGTATCGGACAATATTCATCTCACGTTTATTGACTTAATTAATGACGGAAAACCTTCAAACCTCCGTTTCCAAGACTAAAGTGACCATATTTTTCTTCGAGAATTTGGAGTCTCTAATGTTAAATTAAATCGAATGTTATCGGCTATTACGATTCTTATAATGGCAGTAATAATGATGAGGGATCTATGTCTGTGATTCTTAAATATGTGATCTACCTTAAAAGAATTATCTACATACGCTAAAAATAATTGAGAGATGTACTTTTATTAAAAACTCATCTAGATTTCATTTGCAGTAAAATTATGCTAATCAAGGACCAAACTGTTTAAAGACAGCTATAGTATCAGTTAAAATAATAATTCATTTTAGATTTTTTATCATATGGTATCATTAGTTTACTATATTATTTTAGTATATATATATATATATATATATATATATATATATATATATATATATATATATATATATATATATATATATACAAGTTTAGGATTGGTATATACGGAGTGAGATCCAATAACCAACAATTAATATTCTTTAAAGAGTGCTCAATACAGAGTAGAGCAGATATAATTATTTATTTGAATATTACAACATAAATATGTTATAAAATCACGACAAAAGTAGCCATTTTGTTTCAACACTTCTAGTGTCTTATCAAGTGACGATGTAGAATACATCGTCACTTGATAAGACACTAGAAGTGTTGAAACAAAATGGCTACTTTTGTCGTGATTTTATAACATATTTATGTTGTAATATTCAAATAAATAATTATATATATATATATATATATATATATATATATATATATATATATATATATATATATATATATATATATATATGTAAAACAGAGGATGTCTGTGTGTATATCTGTCTGTGTAAAATCTTTTCACTCAAGGTCCATCAGACGATTTTAGCCAAACTTGGTACATACATTGTACAGTGCAAGGGATAGGTTCCTAGCGTAAGAATCGATATTTTAAAAAAAATCAATAATTGATAAAGTCGATCAAATCTCGAAAAATTGAACTTTTTTCCTCCGATTTATTTCACACACTCTATGTAGGTTATTTGCACCATGACGAGCTCAACGATACCTCAACTTTATTTCTACACCACTGCGTTTAGCGAAAAACCGCGAAAACCCAAAAAAATCGATTTCAACAGAAATCGATTTCAACATAAATGTCAAACTAAAAACTTCATCAATTTTCAAGCTAGCTAATATACACTTCATTCAATTGTAGCCAACAATAAGGTGATTTTTTATCAGTCATTTAACTTGATAATTGTGTCGACCGATATCGTGAAAACCCGCGTAAATAGAGAAATATGACTAGTTTCTTTCATATTTTTCATTGATCTTTCAACCAATTTTCATCAAACTTAACAATTGCTTTATATATGTATTCACTTTTACATCTCTAGTAGCACACTTACAAATTGAATTTCAAAAACTCCAAAATAATTGTGGTTTGGAATGGGTCTTCATGTTGCCTAGTTTTCCTCTTCATGTCCTAGGCTAACTTCAATTGAATAAATACAGATTACTTCTGTTATGTCAGTACTGCATTAATTCAAAATGTTTTTTTAATGAAAGTACTTTAAAATAATTGAAGAAGAAAAACTCTCTTACATGTAGACATGGTGCTGTTTTTGCTCCATTGAAGGCTTTTTTTCTGATCGATTAACTGGGTATGGCTTCTATCATTAAATAAAGACTACTTCTTTTTCTTGCCTTATTCCGTATCTATCTATATTTAATATATATTTTAATGTAGAGAATTTTCTCAAATTGTTGATCACATATTTTAATGATGCATTGTTCTGGTATATCAGACTCGAAAGTAGATAACATAATTAAGAACTACCAACATAAAATGTCATTACACTTTTACAAGGTAATTAAATTAATCTATACTATCTCTACTCTGCGTGTATATATATATACATATATACTAGCAGCATGGCCCGGCGTTGCCCGTGCTTGATTCAAAAATCGTACGACTCATACAGCAATCACTATCATTTGACTTAAAATATTTTTGCCCTTACTTGGCTTTAAAGGTGTGCCTTTTGCCGTGCTGATGTTGCTACTGCCTTACTTCTTGCCTATCTCACACTGCGAATTTTTTCTAAGCTCTATACTAAACATTAAATCTGTTACGAAAAAAGAACTAAACAAAATTAACACAAAACGATCAGCTTTAAAAAAGGACACGTAACTGGAAAAAAAACGAATGAAAAAAGAATATTAACAAGTACTTTTTCACACCCAACCCAGTTCTGCGGAATCAGAATCAACGTTGAGTTTAAGCAAGCGAATGAGCCAATTGGAGTAAAGTGCCATGCAGATCTAAATTTTTCTCACTTGTGACGAATGCAGCTATCGATTTTTTTTGCATGCTTGTTAACATTCGTGTCAGTCAGCTGTTGGCTCTCACGCTGGCCAATAGAATATTCCTGCTTATTCGTGGCAGCCAGTTATAGGCTCTCACTCTGGCCAGTAGAACATTGCCGCAAACTACATGAAAACTACCGTAGAAGCATGAAAAAATCGATTATTTCCACTATCGATTGGAATTGGGAAATGCAAAGTCGGTCTTGGCTTTTGTACTAACCTGGAGCATGTGCATGCAACTTTTGGTGCAAATCCGTCGACAATTGCGGCCGTGCATTCGTTACACACACACACACACACACACACACACACACACACACACACACACACACATCCTGCCTCTAATATACATATATATATATATATATATATATATATATATATATATATATATATATATATATATATATGTCTGTGCGTGTGTGTATGTGTGTGTGTGCGTGTCTGTGTTTGTGTAATTAGGTAATTTCATCTGCGAGAGAATGTGTAATGATATATCGTTTGTTATTATTATTATTGCTATTATTCTTATTAAATGCATGAGCAGTAAGTCTGAGGTAGATTTACTCGAAGCTCAAATTAGTCATGGTACCTTGTTTGGACATGTTATATTAGGCTCATGCATCACAACCAGATGTGCATGATATTGTTAAAGATTTTAATATAAAGAGTGTTCAAATTTGTTATATTTGGTAGAAATATCTTATATCCAGTTAGAAATATCGTCAAAATCGCAAAAACTGTCATCTCAGACGTTATCCAAACTAGCGTGTTCTCATGTATGTTGCTATGACAACCGAGTCGCTTGAATATTTCATTGTAAATTCGAAACTCGGCCATAATTCACCCCAACTTCTCTCGCTCAGGAACCTCAATTGCACAAGCGCAAGTGGGCATGCCCGATAGATTATGATGAGACAATAGACAAGAAGATCCTTCACGAACAGGATATTTAATGTTGATCATTTTAATTCACAAAGACAAATCCTATACACCACCAATCAATATCTGAAGCGATGAGAACCTTGCATAGGGTACCATATTATTATTATTATTATTATTATTATTATTATTATTATTATTATTATTATTATTATTATTATTATTATTTCCTTTGGTTTCTGGTGTGTACTCATTTCTTTCTGGAGATGTAAGTTCAAAAATGGTGTTATCACATTTTTGCTGAGCAGTTTTGAAAAAATCCCACAGATATTACATAAATAAAGCCCTTGGGAGTATAGTTTTTTTTGTATTTCTTTAAGGCATTTCAACGGCTCTAATGGAATCTTTTCCAATCAATCCGAGGGATCCATCTACAACTGTAATTTTTAATGCCCTCATGCGCCACAATTTTGAGATTTCGATTTCAAGCCTCTTGTATTTTGATATTTTTTAATAATAATAATAATAATAATAATAATAATAATAATAATAATAATAATAATAATAATTATTATTATTATTATTATTATTATTATTATTATTATAATAAATCCCTAAAGAATGATTGAGATCATTGGTGGTTATATTAACTTAAAAAGAGCCCCCCAATTCTGCGTAACTACGTTATACAACGTGCAACACAAACATTCAAGGAATTAATTATAAAAATAATATTTTACCAGACGCCTAATTTCGGCTCTACTCATAGTATTATTCTTTTGTGCGTAGAGTGAATTACTTTATTCTATCAACAACTGAAAATATAAGTTCATGCAACATTCGACTTGCGCCCGGTTAAATCCCCCACATATTTGGGTGGCACTTCGTATTACCCTCAGAGAAAATACGATATGAACCATAACATTTTGCAGCGACGTCACCGATCGATTGTCCATTGCCGTTGGAGCTTTGCGAATCTCTATATACTTTTTTTATGCACACAAATAGTAAATAAAGATATAAAAACCAAAGGCATATCTCCTGGCAATTCTTTACTTCTTAAGATTTAGATGACTATGTAAATGTAAGAAGGCTTCTTTGTCTGAAAACTGAAATATTTGTCTCCTTAGAAATTGTTGTATTTCTACTGACCGAACAAAAACCGATTATAAATGATCGGTGGGAATAGATTATTAATTTGGCTTCAATTCACCCTCGAAATGGAATCTAATACCAGATATCAGTTTCGAGTTTCTATCTGATTGGCCAAAGAAAATTGGTTAGATAGACGGTGGAATCTTTCTATGCTATACAAAGCGACATGTTGAGTCACATTCGTCGTCTAAGAAGCAATCCATTGACCATGGCCCCTGGGGCTGATAAAGACGATTGATTGAATATATTTACATCTAAATTGGCACCAGCGATATCCATTTTAAATGACATTATACGGGAAGGTGATTAATATGAGTTGATCCGAAATTTTGCTTTCACTTTTACTCTCTTATTATGAAAAAGAGAAAGGTGTGTTTATGAGAGTAGAGTTTGAAGTTCTTCTCATGGGTTCGCACATGAAAAAATATGTACAGATAAAGGTCAATACAGAAAGGGGACAGAGAAAATATGAAGGGCACGGAATAATTAAATATTTAGAAATTTTTATAAATAGCACCTAATTGGTTTCGCATAATACTACATGTGTTATTACAGATGAACCGCAATATTCATTTAGGTGAAAACGTTTCTATATAAGGAAAGTGTTATGAACGGGATGTCTGTTGTCTCATAACCATTAAATGAAATGCCTTGTATGCATTTCAATTCACGATCCGTGGATGTAAATGTGTGTGTGTGTGTGTGTGTGTGTGTGTGTGTGTAACACATGGAGAAACGTGTGAAACGATAGGGTAAAAAGTAATTGCTACTCTCGGTTGGCTTGAAATATCCATTTATTTACACGGAGAACATTACAACCCATATATATATATATATATATATATATATATATATATATATATATATATATATATATATATATATATATATATATATATACAAAATCACAGTCTCAAGTTACTGAGTTGTGTGTCACAACCATTAGGACAGGAGAATATATATGTGTCCTTATTCCTTGATAGCCATGTTGCCAATCCAGTCTGTTGAGTCCCCTTTTTGCGCGTCTCGCCCCTGAATGTCGCGTTGATCACGTAACTAGCGTAGTTTGGACAGGGGTAAAAAGGAGGTACTCTGTTTGAAACAGGGAAGAGTTATTTCCCTTGGAATATATTTTTATTCGTCCTAACAGAAAGACAGTCTGATATACAAAATGAGAAATACCTGATAGATATGCTGTAAAAGGTTTTGCAATATAACTTTAGAGGACGATATTTAACTACGATAATTTACCTTTTTATGATTAACACGTATATATGACTTTCTGTTCTGGAATGTTTACATTATTCTATACGATATTCGATTTATCTATAGTTGGTAATTTCCTCTGGATGTACATATCTTTATATGAGCAATGAATTTCAGTTCATACTATTCATCCTTCATGAAAATATATGCTATTTTCATTGTCATGATTTTTATAGTGATATGAAATAACAGAGAAAAATAGTAAAATCATTTCATACAATTTTTCACCACAAGCAAGGCAATAGAGCCACTATGACGCAAGAGTTTAACGAGTGTGACTAGACAAACAAAAACACTAATAAGACAAGATATTAATAAAAGAACAAGAATTAAACAGACATAAGATAACCATTAATATTGTCTTTAAATTTTGAAGGGCAATATTAACTAGGAAGCAAGAAGCCGGAAACGAGGCACACAACTAAGAAGTACGAGAGAAGAAAATGTTAGAATAGAACTTACTGCAATATCAAGGCATTAAAATGTAAAATAATATGTCTTTGCCGCCAATCTAGTACTGCACTTGTATTCATAATGTCTCTGTAACGTAGAGGAAAGTTCATCAGAACAATTACCGTGAAAGTATTTATAGAAATGACACAAGAAGATAAGTTAGAGCGGTGGGAAATATATAGCCGAGCATATGACCACATATGACAGCAATATTTAAAGCAAGGACTTATGTATATATAAGATATATTCTGGAGAGAGACATTGTAGATTCGTCTTTGAATCTCATCAAGGACCTCTAAATATATAACAGGAGCAGCAGACCCGATGTGGCAGTAATATTGAAAGCAAGGGCGAGTGGTAGACGTGTATATGTAAGATAGATTATGGAGAGAGACATTGTAGATTTTTCTTTGAATTTCATCAAGATAACTCTAAATAAATAGTCGGAGCAGCAGACCCGATGTGGCAGCAATATTCAAAGCAAGGACGAATGGTAGACTTATGTGTATGCAAGATAGATTCTGGGGAAAATCATCTAGGATGATACAGTCAACCAACTTTCCTTAGCAATGGGTTTAACATAATATTTTCACTTCCTGTTAGCGGAAAACGTTAGTCCAGAAGGTCACAAAGAATCACTGTCCTGGGGTTAATATCAGCCATGTTGATGGAAATTGAAAAGGTTTTCTCTCAGAAGATTAAAAGAGAGTCGTATCGTTTCGAAGGCGCGTTAAAATTAAGATGCCATTCCTCCGCCCCGCCCCCGCAATTTAAAATAAAATTGAAAGTGAGAAAATGTAAAAATATTCTTATTCCGATTTATATGCATGAAAACTATTTAGAAAAAAAACTGGAGATGACTGGAAGAACACGTATTTCGTTTTATATAAATACGTTAGACAATTATTTACATTATTCGGACAATTGTCCTCATCTTTGTCGCCATATTTATTACAACGTTTCGGCCGTTGTACGCTCCGGTCTTCTTCAGGTAATTGGAATGTCGAACTGAACCCTTTATTTTTACTGTTATCATTGCAATATTATCACTTGTAAAAAAATTTGCTGAATACATTAGGTTTATAATCCCCAGAAATTCACACAGAGAAGTCCTCAAGGACACATGGCACTGTGGATAAAGGCGTTAGTTAATTCCAGTGACAGGACCCGAAAGGTGTGAGTTCAATACCCAGTTAAGGCAGAGGGAAATTAACTGGAGATAACTGACATCCATTAAACATGTGGAACTAGAACAGTCTACACCAGTGAGCGAAATAAAAGGTTAGGTTCGACATTCCAACAACCTGAAGAAGGCCATTGTAATAAATATGGCGACAAAGATGAGGACAATAGTCCGAATAATGTAAATAATGTACGTAATGCCTCATCTCAGAAATATAGACAGACGTTAGACGATTCTAAAGAATTATGTAATTGGCGGTTACTATCTTAACAATATAAATTGGCGGTTACTATCTTAACAATATAAGATATGCAGATTACGTAATAATGACAGCAGACGCGGAAAGGTAACTGCAGACACTCCTAAAGATGTTAGTAAAAGGCAGTGAGAAGAAAGGACTAAACATTAATTGCAAGGAGACACAATGAATATTTGTAAGCAAAAGGAGTGCAACAATTCAAATACTTTCGAATTTCTTTTTCAGAAATGAGGGAAAATGCGTCTTCCGAAATTTAAGCAAAGTATTAAGAAACATGAAACATGAAAGTTTTGTCAGAAACAAAGAAAAGAGCTTTGGGCTGTTATGTAATATCAATCTTCTTATATGGAAGTAAATGCTAGTAAATTTCCTCAGAGATAAAGAAGAGACTTGAGGTAACCAAAAAAGTAGTTATACAATGCTGAGAATACCATGAGGTGAACACTTGATCAACGACGATGGTTTAAGGGAAAATCAAACAAAAACTTCACTTATGCATAGAATCATAAAACGGAAGTTGAAATTTCTAGGGCTCATAATGCAGAAAAAGGGCTTAGAAAATTTAACACGCGCAGGTCATTTAAAAGGTAACACAAGCGGGATGAAAATAGCGAATAACCTACCTAACCAGCTTGTGTAAAGGGTTGACAGAACAAGGACGCAGAGAGAGAGAGAGAGAGAGAGAGAGAGAGAGAGAGAGAGAGAGAGAGAGAGAGAGAGAGGAAAATGTCAAACATTGCCAAGAGCAACAAAAGTAAAGGATGTTGTGGAGCACAATGATCGTCCACGTTCTGAAGGTATACGGCACAGAGATGAGGAAGAAGAAATTGTCTTTTGGTCGGTTTATGTTGATGCGAGTGCTTGTCTCCCATTTTATTTTTATTCGCAAGTATAAGAAAAACATCAAGAACATGATTATTTGAGAAGAAGAGACCACGCTCTTGTAATCTCGTCGTTTGTCATGTCAACGTCACGAACATGAGACCATAACAATCGGTTCTGTGATTTGGTTAAGCTCTGATGTTTGAGTCGATGAAATGAGAAGTGGAAAAGAAAAAAAAGCTTTAAAAATCTTTACAACTTGCAGTTGTAAAAGTCTGAAAAATTTGCCAATTGACACTGTAAAAAACAATAAATACGGATATAATTCTTCGTTAAATATATAAAATAATGACACAAATCCAGCGTGGCTTAAAATATAAGAATAGGGTTTCTTTGCAAAAATACCAAATATGAACACCATCATTAAATATAGGAATTATAAAATGTCAGTATATTATAAAATAGAAGAAAGCTCATGAATTATATCACAGTCTCTCCTAAACTTGTAAGGAACAAAAATAGTCTATGAACTTCACGTCTGGCAGAAAATATTATATTGTTCGAAGCACAGAGAAAAATGCAATAAAATATATTTAGAAAATTCTGTTAAAAAAGTTCGTTAAAAATTTAAATAAAATATGTCTGTTATAATCGAATACAAACTTTTTTTTTTATTATTTCATCCCAATCAAGTCAATAAAAGCACCAAGATGCCAGAAGTTACTGAGAGTGAAACAAACAGGGAATACAATAAAAGTACAGGCTTCGAAGATGGAAAATATGAATATTGACATTGTATTTACTTTTGGAAGCTCGAAGTTCACATACCAGCAGAATCCGAATGAGATTTCTAAAAACGTGAATTTAGGGAGAATAAATGGAAAAAAATATATATTCTTCTTATATTTTAAAATAAGTTATATATCTGAATATTGGATGAAAAATATGGCTGAAAGAGGTATTGGCTACATAACTGAAGGGGATGAAACAAATATCACAGAGAAATGTAAACACTTCTGAATAGAACTCTACTCAAGAATTCTTACCTTGGATTAATAACATCAAAGGGAAATACTGAATTTAAATAGAGAAATATGAAAATAATTCAAAAGAGAGTTTCACTATATTTAAAATAGAAGCGAGATATTGACAACGATATTGTCATAATTCTTGTGACCAATCTCGTCGCTGTGTTGGTCGTAATTATATTGGCTGAAATTATGAGATAAACTAATAGTTTTATGTATTCCGTTTAATTTTCTATCAGATTATTTTTCGGAGAAACCAATTCTTTTTGTTGCCTTTTCAGCTGATATCGTTATCCGTTTTTCTATTAGTTATCTTTATTCAGAATTTTAAGAAAAATGCTTTATTTTTTAAGTAGGATATGTTTAATTGAACTTACCAATTTTCATATTTTTAATCACACTTAGCATGCCTTTTTATTCGCTTTACCAGAATGTTATATTTATAATAAATTTTACCTTATTTTAAATTTTAAAAAAATATATATTATTTCCTTTTTGTCTTTCTTTTTGGCTTTCATTAATTTTCCTGATGTTAATGCTTCCCCACATTGTTATTGTACGATTTATCATTGAACCTTTTTTCTTTTCTTTTCTTTTTTGTACTCCATGCTTGTAGACATCTTTTTTTTCTCAATCGATTGACTCCTATTGTGCTTTTTTTTCTATTCCTTTTCTCATGTCTCTTTTAGTTCTTTCCATTTCATTCTTCCAGTTATTGAAAACTTGTTTCTTTTTTTCGCTCCCCCTCCTCGTCCTTATTTTTGGTTTTTCTTCTCTTCCTGCTGCAAATGACCCTTCCACACCACCATGGCATTTTCTTTTCCCCAACTCGCTACCTACTCAAACTGAGCCATATTTCTTTTACTCCTTTCCTTCTTCGACACACCGCAGCTTTTCATTCTTTCTCATTTTAATAATAAAATCTGCAATTTTAATGAAAACTGCGCCAAGGACAAGGCTCACATTCAAGAGCCTCCATTTCATGATTTTTTTTAGGTTTATCACGCAATTGCCAGCGACACGTGCGGTCTGTACTAATCCGAATTTTGCTTACATTGCAAGTTGTGCACATCCTTTTAGTGTAACAGTTCGTAAGATTTGCTCGGAAATCATTAATACTGAGAAGTGATGTTGTTCCTCAATGGGTGCCTCAAACCTGTGGCACTGTGCATATTCTGGGATACCCATAATATATATAGTCCATTAAATTGCAATGTCTATTGATTGAGGTTTGATTAGTTAGGTCCATTTTCTCTCTATCTATCTATCTATCTATCTATCTATCTATCTATCTATCTATCTATCTATCTATCTATCTGTCTGTCTATCTGCCTTGGCCTGTTCATATCTATCTATCTATCTATCTATCTATCTATCTATCTATCTATCTATCTATCTATCTATTGAAGCTATTTTCCTATCTATCTATCTATCTATCTATCTATCTATCTGTTGAAGCTATTTTCATATCTATCTATCTATCTATCTATCTATCTATCTATCTATCTATCTATCTATCTATCTCTCTGTTGAAGCTATTTTTCTATCTATCTATCTATCTATCTATCTATCTATCTATCTATCTATCTATCTATCTATCTATCTATCTTGGCCTGTTCATATCTATCTATCTAGCTATCTATATATCTATCTCAGCCTGTTCATATCTATCTATAAATCTATATGACGATTGAACTGGGCGTAAATGTACTAAATATATTAATAATCTAGCGAAAGTCTATTTTCACCATGGTTTCCTTGTCGTTATTTTCGTCACTCTTAAGTAAATGTTGTGCCCCCACCAACACGCATGGGATGCTCCAAAAGTAATACCCTGCTGTTAATTTTTACGGAGACTAAAACAGATAAAGTTAACACAATAACACTGCTGGATAGAAGAATTTTTAACTCTACAAAACTTTATTCCGCACCCTCATCAACAGCATTTCGATAAGGATGACGAAGTTCTTGTGTACAATGCTCGAAACGGGCGTCTTCACACTTGAAACACATAAGTCACTTCGTAACTCTACTCATGTCCACTGTTTGATCGCTGTAAACGTTACGCAAGACTTGAAGAATAACTATGAGTGCAATCTTTTTGAATGGAAGAATTCAATAAAATTTATATACTTATGAATTTTTTCTTGTCAGACGATATTTTCCCAGATTGCCGCTTGGATATTGGCAATCTTATAGAAAAAGGTTTAGGTGATAAAATGTATAATAGATTTTTCTGCGTGCAAAACTAAACCATATCCAAGCGGATGGTACAGGGAGATGTTCGTAAAGGTAGAGATCATGTCAAAACGCACCAATTTCTCCTGGATATAGAAACTACTAATCTGTTCCGATGCCTCGTCTGAATAATTTTTAGCCCATGAAATTGAAATTTTGGGCGATCCAGAAAAACACCATATCTGGTGCAAACCTATCTCTCATAACAAGACATTGTTTATACGGCATTGTATCGTGGGGCGGTTTTTCAACGGTAGGGAATGTTATAAGTTAGAATTTAGATAAAGGATGTAAGATGCTAAATACGAAGAATATCGATTCAAGCCCCTAGAGAATGGTGATTCCTCTTCTAGCAGGAATATATTCCAGAATATTGAGTTAAACTATTGATTAATTCGTTTTCTACGGATTATCAACCTTTTGCATGTTATTTAAGGCCAGAAAATATTTTAGATTGTAAGATATGAAAAATGAATAATGCGTTACTGATAGAAGTTTCCTAACTTATCCATAACTGTATGGTGAAATGTTGGCTTCATGCGCTTCCCAAGGATAGTTGAGTTTAAGAGAATATAACAAACCCGAATAGGAACTCGGCTATCCGATTGACAATTCCGAGCCATTATCTATTACACCACCCGCTTTTAACACCTGGTTTTCCCAAGTGGTCACTCATTTAGGTACTGACCAGGCTCGACCTTGCTTAACATTGGTGATCGTATGGAAACCAGTGTTTCAACGCGATGCAGCCGTAAATGCAGACTTCACCTAGTAGATTACTTTAAAGAGAAATGCTTAAATGTCTTCGAATGACTTAGTTATGTCCCGACATCAATACTATGGAAACTATGCGCCACAACTTCGGCGGAAAACACTCAGGTCTGTAGATGCTCGTGCATTTCGTCTTAAATCGTAAAAATTTCTAATTGTGCCAGGCTTATGGAGACATGCACCAAGAGACGTGTAACTGTGATTGGGGAAAAATTTGGAACTACAATATATTGGTGTGGGGAGATGTGAACATCTAAGCACGTTGAATTTTATTTTCTGTCATTGCTAATAAATATTTTTCTTTTTCTTCAACGAAATAGGCATATTATTAAAATACATTGCAGGAAAATGTTTTACTCCCAATTTGTATAGCGACAAACAGATCAACTGTCACAGGAATGAGGACATTCGATGCGGTGTAATAGTTAACAAACTTATCACGCTAGAAACATTACAACTGGTGTTCGATACATAATGGGTGCCCCATACTTTAGGCCTTGTACCACAACTACGCTGCGTTTAAAAAAATCACTATATGTCATGAGAGTGAATCATTGCGCAAGGTACTTTACATCTTCTCGCCACCATGATCGTTTTCTTGGTAAGGCTCATATATTCCCCATATGATATCAGACCAATATATTTTTTTTCACCAAACATTTTACCCGATGAGAATTGGCCTAATGCATGGTCAGGAATATGTTTATATAGATTTACATCCTTATATGATATTCCAGTGTTTCTTCGTTAAAGTACAAAACAACATATTTAATCAGAAACATTTTAATAGATATATATCAATGATTGCAATAAGGAATCGTTTATCCATCCGAAGTAAAAAAAAAAATTGTTTAATAAATGGTTTCTTGTTTTTGCGTATAAGCGATGATTAACACTCTTCAGGAGAACGCAGTAGTTTTGTTTCTTTAAATTTATTTAGAATTGATTTATACTATACTTTCTATCTATTACAAAAAAAGGAAAATGGCGTGAAGTATTCAGAGAATTAAAATCTACAAGGATTATTGAAAAAATTTTAGATTCTTATTCATTTTTATTTTTGCTCTCCATAGGCATTTTAATTGTGAAATTTCAAGTTCCTTTTTAAAAATCTCAAAGCTATCAAACAATTCTGAAATCTGTTTAGTTATTACACATTTCCAAGCTATTCCTTCTCTAACCGCCATGTTTTAGTTTATAATTTAATCTCATACATTTTGAGTGTAATTATGTTTACTCCATGACTGACATAATTTATTGTGCAAAGAAAAATTTCTACAATAGTTAAATTGTTAAGTATCAGTAACTTGATAGACATAGAAAGCCTACTGTAGCCCGAGAGCTATCAAGTATCAACGAATCCTAAGAATATATTAAAATGAACATATGGAAAATGTATGTACAGCCACAATAGAAAGGAAATGTCTACGTCCTGAAGAGACACGACACAAAAACGAACCCTTAAAAATGGTTCTTGCCATGACATCATATCTTATGTAAATATGTCAGGTCGATTTTCTTGGGATTATTTCCAACGGCTCTTTTGTGATATATTCAGCCCGTTAAACGTCATACCAGCTACAGGCTTGGACGTTCATGTAACCCTGAAGTCATGACTGACTAAGTAGAAAGTTGACATTTCTTTCTGCTGTGAACTTGTTGTTAACGAAAGCTATAGGATCCAGTTGGTCTTACTATTCAACTACAGTGTAACCCGGATATAAGAGAGTTGTCGGGACCGGATAATCTATCTTATATCCGGGTTTCTCATATATCCGGTTCTCTTATATCCGGGTTACACTGTATTAGCTGTGGAGGAGAAGAAATCGATTGATACCTGTCCCAGGGATATTTGCACGTAAGTGAAAATAACGAACCCGACAGGAATTCGAACTCGGTTCTGCAATGTCTAATAACCGCTACACTACACCTCATACTCTTTTTGCTATATTAACGTATCCTAATAAGTATAGTATACTATGAATGTATTCTGCGTTTCTTTTACAGATAATATAATTTCTGCTTTTGTTGAAAAATATTTAATTATTGTTTTTTCTGTGCTTTATTTTGCAGGAGTAAAATGCCCCTGACGATAGAGGGTCAGATCTCCATGGAGAAAACCCCCAGCTACTTTGTAACGCGAGATGTACCACGTCGGATTTACAATATGTCCAAGAAGGTGAAACTGATTGTTGTTGTCCGGGACCCTGTGACTCGTTCTATTTCGGACTACACACAGACGATGAGCAAAAGGCGTGCTGTCCGCCCATTTGAACAAATGGTATTTGTCAATAACAGTACAAGGATTGTAGACACGTCCTGGGGAGCTATCCGGATCGGTGTTTATGCCAAACACCTTGAACTCTGGCTCAAATATTTCCCGCTCTCCCAGATGCACTTTGTTAGTGGTGAAAAGTTGATCACAGATCCAGCCGGCGAAATGGCTTTGCTTCAAGACTTTCTCGGCTTGAAGAGGGTTATCAATGAAAAACATTTCTTCTTCAATGAGACAAAAGGCTTCCCGTGTTTGAAGAAGCCAGAGGGTAGTGGCCACCCACATTGTCTCGGGAAGACAAAGGGTCGGCAGCATCCTGTAATTGATCCAAAAGTTATCCAGAGATTAAGAGACTTTTACAGACCTTTTAATGCCAAGTTTTATGAAATGGTTCACAGAGATTTTGAGTGGCCATAAACAGTTAATATTTAATGGATAATATACTTAAAAAAAACTAAAGATGAAAAAAAAAATTCTTATTTCTGTAAAATGACGAGAAGAATTTGTACAAAAATACTATTAATATTTCAATAGTATTGGATATTTGCAAACTTATTTCCAACTTCAGAGATGATATTTTTGACTGACTACTCAAATTTAAAGCAATTTAATTAGTTTTGTGCTACTTAAATGAATTCATACAAAAGTTGTCCTTGAATACTTATTCAAAATCCCGTATTTTTCAGAATTGATAGGACTGCGGAAATTTTGGGTATGTTTAAAATTCTCGATTATCATCACCTGCTCAGATAGCGTAACATTATTAAACAAAAATCAATATATATATATATATATATATATATATATATATATATATATATATATATATATATATATATATATATATATATATATATATATATATATATATATATGTGAGTCGATTTAATGGTTGATGATGTACCTAAATCCAAGTATTCCAATCGAATTGTTTAGCGCAACACAATCTTCTTACACATAATTCATGACTTTGGACAAAAGCCAGTCCACTCTAAGCTTATATATATATATATATATATATATATATATATATTTGTGCGCGTTTTTTTTTGCGTGTGTGTGTGTGTAATTGTGTTTATATACTTATCAATATATGCATGACTGTTTACTTAAATGCATATATATATGTATATATATATATATATATATATATATATATAAGTGTATATATGTGTTTTGCGGATGTGCGTATACATAAATATATAAATATGTGTATTCATGAATATATTCATATATGATTATTGCATGCATATGAATATATTTCTGTGTAATATGTATTTTTTTTATATGTGTATGAATATATCTCCATATGCATCTTCATGCAAATTAGCTTACGGGTGTGTTAACAACCCAAATGAAGCGTACCACCGGACAGCAGTTATATACGTAAAGATACAACATGAAATCTCTTACATACACAAGAATTATTAAAAAATATATTACCCCCACACAGACATTACGATATCAATGCATATTTACACGTAAAAACAAACCCAGCCATAATTATATTATTGATAAATTTAATTGCTTCATTTTAAATAAATGCATAGACAAACCTGTTCATTAGGACATCTTATGAATTAAATTAACAATATACAATATTTTTCTTTAATCAAGATATCATAAGCTTTTAACACTGACTATCCGTCTCAATTTAAATCTTCTGACTAACTGTGTGATTTGAAAAATCTTCACTGACGTCAAGACTCTCACCAACGTCTCCCTTTAATTTTGATGATAGGAATTTCCTGTTCAGAGAGATATCAGCGTATTCTATTTTTAAATCACGCATTTTGATATGGAACTTTATTACCTAGAACTTCCCAGATTTGAAGATCTTTACTTTCACGCAATTAATTCAATGTCTGCAAATATTAATGTTAATTTAGTTGAAAAATATGTGTAGATATCTGAAGACTCTATGAAAAATTCCCTGTTCTCCTGACGCATCTGAAACAAAAAATATTCCAGAATATATCAAAGTGTTCAAACTAAAGTATCCGTAGTTTCTATTCACATGAAGTGACAATATATTCGGACCCATGACAAAATCGGTTATAGAATATTATATTTTTTGCAGTTTAATATCAAATAATTCACTCATTATGCATTTAACTCTTCCATATTTCTATTTCGCTTTCTATACCTGATATTTGCATAAAACTTTAACTTACATGATTATGTCATCAATTATCTATCTTTATGTAGGTCTTTAAGCTAAAGTCAGTGTTTTTGAAATTCAGTCGTGGTCAAGAAATCAATGACTGTCATCAGAATATATCTTTACTCTCAGTCGACGTTAGAAGTTATGATTTTATTTTCCGCCTATAATTAGCTATCAAAATAAGGCTTTATTCTTTTCAAAACTTATCCATCTTTTAATTTCTATCAATAAGAATACCATATATTTCCGATCTGTAGTTTGATATTTTAACACAATATATGTGCGCAAAATAACCAATTGCGTTGTATTAAACGGGAGACTTGAAGCTTAGTCATAAAGTTTCTATTCCTTGCAATATTAAAGGCGGAGAGATTTGTTTACGTTGTTAAACACAGGCATTTTTGGCAAATTTTCTGCCCCTCTTCTTATAAAATGAAGCAAGCTTTGATATTGTCTTTATCAAAGTTCACAACATCTTTAATTTAAGACCACGTATATATAAACTACTAGGAGTTTATGTAACGAATCGGAAGTGAGGAAGTTGAACTGTTCTTTTTTTTTATTTCTTTCGCGTGGAGAACCAAACATCGACAGAAAAAAAAATTCTTCACTCTTTTTCTCTCTTTCACTCTGCTGACTTTTAAACAATTCTGCCTTGCATTCAAACACAAGTTTCTGCGCATTTAGGAAATTCTAAAATCTATTAATATATCCATACCTACTTCAATGTTGACGTTTCTTATAAACGCCTATCAGATGACGAGTGATATATAAGTTATGCCTTTGCTAAAAATGTTTGAATTTGAGGAAAACAGCCTATAATGATCTTGGTCAAATCTTTCAACCTCTTTCACCAATGTCGGCTTCCACCATTGACAAACAAAAGTAAAATCATACAGAAGGGGTTTAAACTAGTAGGCATGCGCAATTTATAAAGCCTTTGTAAACGACTGAATATTAATATACACACTTTATAAGGCAGTGAATGTATATTGGTATTTTATTTATCCATATTGGATAACAAAAAGCTGATATTACCAAATATAAAAAAAAACTGGTAATAAAAACGTGCTTATAATAAAACAAATCTCAGCTTACCTATGCATTAATTTACAAATGGTTAAAATTATTTAACACTGGCATTTAATACAAGTAGACAATACAAAATTCATATTTATAACATTCATATCAACACACAATTGAACAGTTAAAAAAAATTAAATACATACATACATACAAATACATATATATATATATATATATATATATATATATATATATATATATATATATATATATATATATATATATATATATATGTATGTATATACAGAAATATACACCCAACCAGATTTTTTTCTGAATTTTTATTTTTATTATTATTATTATTATTATTATTTTCTTTTTCAATTTTTCTCTGGAAAATTAAACAAAAAATCCAACAAGAATGCTTATTTTTTTAATAAATGAATACGATAAGATATTGGTTGGTTTCCCATACAAGGCATAACTCCTGTGATTCTCACCAGAACAAATATGTCCAAACATTTTCCTAAAAAAAAACAAAAATAACAAATGAGAATTAACAACGCTAAAAAGATATCTACGAAAGCAAAAAAAAAAAAAAAAAAAAACTAAAAAAAAAAAAAAACGAAAACAAAAGCAAAACAAAACTAAACAAAAAAACAAACAAACATTTTCTGCATGTGTGAGAGGGAGGGAGATCGAGAGAAGGTGAGAGCGAGAAAGGATGGGAGTAAAAGCAATAATGAGAACATATGCATATAATGTGTTGAAGAAAGAGTTGTGAGTGCTGTTTGATATATAACTAAAATTGACGTATGAATGTAAAAAAAAAAAAAAAGCTGCTAAGGTTTTAAATGACTTAAAACTTTTTATATAAAAAAGCCTATATGAAATTATAACTCGAGATATCTTTCAAACTAAATGAAAGTTGCCGCTTTTTTACTTTTTCTTTGCAAGTGATTATCTTTTATACACCCCCCGGCCCCAAAATGTAATGATTTCACTACAATGATGATGATAACTATGAACAAAAAATAATTATTATCTTATGATAATGATCATAAAAAAAAAAAAATGAATGAAATTATTGTGTAAGTCTCGAGTTAAAAATCCAAGCTACTTTTTTTTTCAGATAACCACCTTTGAAGTTTTTCTTTATTAAATATGTAAGGACCGAAACGAAGGGAACAAAAAAAGTAAAGAAAAATATCAAGGAGGAAAGAAAATTGAAAAAAACCGTTTCGTTATTTGAATGTAATCGTATTTTTCCTTATGTATATTTGTATATGCCTACATGTGTAAATGCCTCAGCGTATACGTGTCAGGTATTATAATGTATATTCGCATGCCTCTTGGTAATGTGCGAACGGTCGGATATCTTGAGTATGTGCGCGCGTGTGTGTAAGACAGACAGAGAGAGAGTGAGTGAAATATATGTTTTTGGGACGTTTGTGCGAATGCATGCGTTCGGTGCGCAGAACATGTTTGCAAGTAACTTTCAGCCGTTCGGCAGTGTATATCATAATGCCCTGGTAAATATTATGCGACTTTCGCTAAACATTAAAAAAAAAAGTTTTAAAAAAATTAAAATAAATAAATGACATGAACCAAAGATGATATATTATCAAGTTGTTTTGTTTTTATTTTATTTTCTTGGTTTCTGAATATTTTTTTATTTTTAACATCTAACAGCTGCACACATTTTTTTTCAACTATTCTGTTATTATTTAATCGGATGGTGTCCTTGATTTTTCTATTTGCAACGGTGTCCTGTCAAGCATTATCCAGGAGACATGTATCTACCAAAACCTTTAAATTTTAATCTAATATTCTAATTTTTAACTTTAGACTGATGTCCTTCCACTATCTGTGATAAATTGTGTGATACGTGGATTAATAATTTCTAGTAAATTTTCATTGCAGTCTTTTACGATTCAGCCTTCCACTATGTGTGATAAATTGTGTGATTCGTGGATTAATAATTTCTAGCAAATTTTCATTGCAGTCCTTTATGATTCAGACAAAGTAAGGCCTCCAAAAATGCATAGGTGAAACTTCAAGAAATTTAAAGAAAGGAATATTCCAAATTAAAACGGACTTGAATGTAAACAACACATTCGATGCAACCGAATAGAATGAAACCGAAACTTTCATGAACAATATTTTGACCTGGAATATGACTTTGTACATAATATGAAGATAACTCACTCGTCTTTATCTCGGAATAGTTAATAAATGATCGCGTGTCTTCAAATTGTCAGCCGTTCTTACTAAACTACTGCTGAACAATGTAAACTGAGAAAAAATTAAAACAAATGAATATATAAATAAAAACTGAGATGAAATTAGCAAAATCTAATTTTAAAAACGATACAGTCAAATAAAAAAAAAGTGCAGCTTTCGTATGATCAGCGGAACTCAAGTTTTGCCAATTTAGCATCGGGTGGGAAAAAATCTGATGACGCTGATTCATCAGTGACACAGGTTATAGTAAGTATTTTCAAAATTGTTTTATGTACGGCGCACAGAAGTTCCCATAACTAATGTATAAAAGCTTATGTAGACATTACATACTTATATGTTCATAAGATGTTATAAGGGTAACACGACTATGTACAATAATCATTTAAATCATGAAACAATCATGCAAAATAAAATTTGTGCTAATCCCAAAATGTCTGTTAGTGAGATCCTTGTGCGTCATGCCTGCTACAGATAGACTTTATATTAGGCACCAGTTTAATCAGCTTAAGCCTCAATTCTCCTCGTTTAGTGATATCCAGTCGATTTCTTTCCCTTCAATAACAAATCATTTAGAGCACTAAAGCCACATTCAGCTCAATATGAAGATGGAAATGATAACAAAAGATTTCTTGCAATGGTGGTTGAATCTGGGTATTTAGTTACTGTCTCATCACAAAACCATGCCATCACTCCTTTTATATTGAATAAGGTTTTAACAGACTCACAATTTTGCATCTCCAAGAGTACTTCTTGATTCTGCATTGAAACATCAGAAATATCCACTACCATTGGTTGCATCACCCATGTTGGAAAATCAATTTATTTTAGATCAGAAAGAAGGATGCCCATTTTACGCATGCTCCAACAAAATATTACCATGCCCCACTGGTGGGGCATGTGCCCTACTTTGGGAATCATTGTTTCATACTCATGCAAGTTTAATATTTGTTTACTTAAAGTTGTACATGAATCCGTCGATGAGAACGGCTACTGTGTACATCGGTAAGTATAAAAATATCAATTTTCAATTACTATGGTTAAACTGAAAAATGTTTTACGGCATTTATCGCGTACTATGTATGCACTAATCGAATGTTGGTATGTATAAACTTTAGCGCGCTAATTTAAAACGTATTAATCGAATGTGCCTTAATCTAGGTCTGTAAGTATATTTTAATTGCAAATTTAAATTGCCCTAAATGTAAGAGGATGTGGCTGGAAGGAAAGTTATTAGGAAATTCAATTTATTTAGTAACTGTAAAAACTTTCACTAGAACAAGATAACAATAATGAGGTAATACGTGAAGAGCATAATGCAGACAAAAACATTTGCGTTTCACTTCAAATGTTCATTTTCCGAGTCAATCCTTTTAACAGACAGATGATTATTAATCCAATATCGGATAATATACAGTGGATATATCAGATCAAGAAGCGAGTAACTACCAATCTATCTATCTATCTATCTATCTATCTATCTATCTATCTATCTATCTATCTATATATCTATCTATCTATCTATCTATCTCAGTCTGTCCTCATAGTATCTATCTATCTATCTATCTATCTATCTATCTATCTATCTATCTATCTATTTATGCCCCTTCATTATCTATCTATCTATCTATCTATCTATCTATCTATCTATCTATCTATCTCAGTCACTTCCTTATCTATCTATCTATCTATCTATCTATCTATCTATCTATCTATCTATCTAAGTCCTTTCATTATCTATCTATCTATCTATCTATCTATCTATCTATCTATCTATCTATCTATCTATCTATTAGTATGGTTAAGGTGTTAAAGATTTGAACATGACAATGGTTGATTTGTCAAGGAGGTGGATTCTTGGTAATAACGGACTGCGGAGACGTTACCAGTAGTCTGCACTTCATTTGAATGAAATTGGTTAGATAAATATTTTGGGAAGTCATCGGTGGATCTGCGCATACGAAATTGCAAGTCTATTACAAAGGGAAGTTGAACGTACTGGACTTGGTCATTAGTCACGCTTGTCCTGTACGCTCACCGAGAAACTATATCTAAGAACGACTCAGCTTAGCTACAGTAAACTCAGTGTTTGGCTCTGACAATGTTAAAGAAGCAAAATTGTACCTCTGCCGGTGTGTCTGCAACTAGCCACCCAATTGATGAGAAACTCGAATATATATATATATATATATATATATATATATATATATATATATATATATATATATATATATATATTTATATATATATATATATATATATGTATATATATATATATATATATATATATATATATATATATATATATATATATATATATATATATATATGCAGTACAGGTTATAATTCCGTTCGTATATAATCCAAGTGGATCTAAGTGATATCAAATATTAAAATTGATTCACAAAAAGCGCTCAATATATCGTATATATAAAGTACAGTGTATGTGTGTATGTTTGTGCGTGTGTGTCTCCAAGAAACTCCCCCTCCTACTGGTCTGATTTCAATGAATCATAGCTCATTCAAAAGCTATAGAAAAGTTAGGTGCAGGGAACGATTTTCCTTGAAATCAGATTCAGGGTTGCCATATTATGTGAGGTTAAAATATATATTAATATATTATACAAGCCATTATCAGTGCTTTCGTGGTTGAAGGAGAGTAACACTTGTTTTCCTTTTGCATGCAAAAATGCAGTGCATGTTTTATCATAAATAGCTTAAAAGCCGCACTATCGGGCGGCATTTAAGCTAGCTCCTGTGGAGGACTCTTGGTTTGGCCATCATCACAATAGCCAGGGAGGAGTAGATGCGAGAGGCATCAATAAACTACAGAAGAACTCAAAATTGATTGCTGCATTTAATTATTGAATTAATGTATAATTTTAACTTTTAAAAGTTCAACGATAATTCTTCTGCTGCGATTTGATGTAAATCAATCGTGTTATAGACGATTTGATGTAAGTAGATCGTTATTTTCCGTACAAACAATTAATTTTTATTTCATGGGTGACAGAAAAGTGGACAATCTATGAGCTAACATTAATGTAGTGTAAAGATGGGAAAACAGAAATAGTTATACATTCAAAGAGTTAGAGAAATATAATTGCTAATTAAGCAAATTATAAACGCGAAATTGGAGCTCAATTCTCCCACGAATTCTTAGATTTAAAAGCCCCAGTACTACTTTATAGTAATTTACACGGTGTTTACTCATTCCCCCACGAGAATGAGATGTGACACAAGGTCTTTTTAAAGTGGGCACCCGAGTGCGTGCACCCGGGTGGGAACAAAAATTGCCCACAGCCCCCGCAACCGTTGGTTGCGCTGGCCTCGGTGCGAGCACCGATCCCTCCCTCTTGTGCAATGGGAGGGCGCTGCCTCGGGCAGCTGTTCCCTAGGGCTGGGCACCTCAACAGTATTATTTTCTCTATTTCCCCTCTGTCAGAGAAGCCCCTGAGCGCACTCTGTCCAAGGACAGAGACGCAAATGATAGATGATAAATAATGTATAAATTACATTATAGTAATTTACACATGAAAAGCTACATATCTGTATTATATATTATCTACTACAAGGCAATATCACTAGTCAGGTCTAAGTAATTTTCATATTGATTTAAAAAAAAGTTCATTTCTTTAATTAACTGTCCTTCATTAATGTTCTTTTTTATTCGAGTATTGTTTTAATTTTTATATCCCAAATGTTTCTGTTTAGGAATATCGTCTTATATAGTGCAGAAAAGTGTTTGAAATTTGCATTTTACTTGGTCTTCCACAAAATGGTATCGATTTGTAAAACTATCCTAAACTATAACAAGCAAATTTTAGAATGAAATGTTAATGTAAAATTTTTGTTTCAAAGATTTCAAGTAGTGAATATATCTTAATTTGTGAAGCCTGTTAGTTTATTATAACAGAGCATATAAATGATACAACAAAATACCTATACACTGATGTATTTATGGTTTTCAGTTGAAATAGATCTATCACCCCATATGAAATAATTTTGGAGTTTTTAGTATATATATATATATATATATATATATATATATATATATATATATATATATATTAAGACATTTTATGTTTATACATTATTTTTTTATAGATACAAATATTTAAGTAAATGCACTGTTTTTTAATAAACAGTGTAAAGAACATTTACCGGCCTGAATGTCCGAGAAATTTTCATAGAAAATATTCGTCCTCCGACAGGAATCGAAATTGTATCCTATACAGAACCATCATATAGCCTTAACCGATCGAGCCACGGAGAATCGTTCGATTAGCAAGGTCGAATTTACTGCATTTAAACTTCAATCATCCATGAATCTCACTCGTACATTCATATCTGTTCAAAGCGTATCCAAATGTAAACAAATGACTTCACACATTATGAAATGGATAAAGTTCGACAATTATTTTAAGACATTTTTATGTTTATACATTCTTTTTATAGATACAAATATTTAAGTAAATGCTCTGTTTTATAATTTCGATTCCTGTCGGAGGACGAATATTTTCTATGAAAATTTCTCGGACATTCAGGCCGATAAACATTAAATATAAAAAGAATTCAGGCCGGTAAATATTAAATATTATAAAAATGTCTTAAAATAATTGTCGGACTTTGCCCATTTCATTATATATATATATATATATATATATATATATATATATATATATATATATATATATATATATATATATATATATATATATGGCTCCGACAGTATGAGGGAAAATATGACGTCGACATTGAAACATTAAAACAGTAAACTTGCATATTCGGATTTTGTTTTTCATATTTTTCCTCATATATATATATATATATATATATATATATATATATATATATATATATATATATATATATATATATATGCGTGTGTGTGTGTGTGTATGAACATATATTTAATTAAAAAAGTGTGTAATTTTTATAAATCAAAAAGTAGAAAAACTATATGAATAAAGACAAAAGAATAAAGAGAAAACGGAAACATCTTTTTCAACGTGTTTGTCCTTTGATGAAATTTATCAATATAAAAATATAATATCAGGGAAATATAAATATTTCATATTTCAACATGTGTTTATAAACAGAAGTAAAAATATTGTTAATATGGCAGCCTGAAACATACTGTCGCCTCTAAGTGTTGACTTCTATGTTTACTTTTATATTTACACACTCTCTATCTCTGATATTGAGCACTTTATCCCATAAATATAGCACACTTTAAGACAATATTTCTTCACATATATATATATATATATATATATATATATATATATATATATATATATATATGTGTGTGTGTGTGTGTGTGTGTGTGTGTGCGTGTGTGTGTGTAATTTGGCAGCAACTTTTCTTTTAAACATGTATATATATACTTTTTTTTAATACTTCTGTAATTATTTTTTTCATTTCATAAATTATATAATTATTTATTTATTTTAAACAATATAAATTTTTGAGATTTTAATTTTGGCATTTTTTATTTGTTTAAATTCTTTAATGTCATGTATGTTGGCTTGAGAAGGGAGTATTTCTTTTAGGAAGAAAATATATGAAAACCCTTTTTTTGAGCGTTCTTAATTTTAAAATTTCTCTACTCCTTTCCCTTTTTATTCATATTGTCTTTTTACACATATATATTTTTATATGTCTGAATTTATAAATAAATAAATGTATATATAAATATATGTGTGCATGCGCGTGAACTTGAGAATGGATGACGAATATAAAATTATCGTTTGTTTTTTTTCTCATGGTTGATATTTACAGTTCGCTATCAATGTAAGAGAAGACCATTAAATGTGGAATAATCCAATGCAAATATTCTCATATTTTTTACATTTATGCGATTACAAAGCTACTTATTACAAGAATAACAGAGAAAAAGTGGTTAGAAGGAATTTACAGAATAAATACTCCAGTTTATTACCGTGAAACTTAAACATTTCTCCTTCAAAAATGATGGTCTTACGTTAATGTGAGTCGACGAAACTCATTGTAAAAAAATGATATATTCAGGGGGAAAAAACAAATACCTAAATTTGTTGACTAAGCGAAAGTCGATTTTTATTTTTTACAACAAGAATGCAAAATTATCTTATAAAAGTACACAGCAGATATCAATTGTCCTTTTTGATATGGGCTAGATTTTCACGAATTTTCAGAAGGTAATATCATCCGCTCATTCTTAAAAGCCTTGTACCAATATCACTAGTGCAGCAAGTATAGAACGAGATAAAAATAGTCGAAAGTAACATAAGGCAAAGCACTTCTGGAATATCAATTTCAGATTATTATCTGCTCTTATCATAATTCATCTGATGTTACATAATTGATAGACATCAACTTCCGGAAAGAAGTCAAGCCCGCGGGGCATAAGATCAACCCAGTAAATTGCAAAGGTGGCATTGCTTGAAATGGATCCGAGGGTAAGGGCGTGCACCACTTATCATAAAAAGAAGAAGCACAAGGACGATAACGAGATTTATTTTTTAAGTCAGCAAGCCAGGAAACCGTTATAAGTTATATACCATAACGTTATGTTCCATAAAAAATAATCAGATCAAGATAAGTGTCTACTATGTCGTGAATTCTAGGATAATTTAAGCCAATTGTTTTATGTAAATTTAATCCGTACAGGTGTCATGTTCCTGTGTTTGTGAACCAGACAAAGATAAACCCAATAAATAATTGGTGCTTTAACGTGCAGTGATGTTCAAATATCGGATGTGCGGGTAGTGTAACAGATATCGGTTCGAAAACTGAAATATTCTAGGCGGGTTCAAAACTCGGGTTATTTTGTTATATTCGAAAAAATGATCGTGTAAAAAACCTGTACCTGTTTCTTCTACCAGTTATGGGTTAGATAGCAACAAATACTACAGTCTCTAGCCTACCATTCCAAAAGAAGATACATTTGAATAAAAAAGCACAAAAAACAACCGTGTCTCAAGCTCTATACATAGCTACTACTGTTACAGCTGTAGCATATTTGGTATCACTACAACCCAAATAGATTACAGAATTCGTAAGTGTTCAGTGTTTTAGTGTAATAGATGATTAATACTGTATAGCGAGTTCGAATCTCACTGCAGTAGATGCACTTTAAGCTTTCAGCCAAACTGAATAGCGCAATTTTCAGTAACACAGATAATTGAAATTTGAGATAATTTTCGTATTCTTATATGTTACATCCAAGTTTGTTGCTTCCAGATTTGTATAGTATAAACCAAACAAAACGAATTGCCGCTGAATGTTACTAGTAATGACAGGAGGTTTGCTAGTCATAAAAATCAACAACATTCTTATTCCATTTAAACAGCACATGGACATTTGATTGCAACTGAACAGTCTGCGCCTGAAGTAAAATATTCCAGCTTCCGATTGGATGAAAGAAAATTATTAAAATATTTATACAGAACCCATCTTCTGACACCGAGCAGGAAATGTGTCATCAATCTTAAGCTGAGCTGCGATCGGGTAGAACTTACCCAGGAAGAAATATATTGGTTGAAACGGGATATCAAAATGAAATCAGTTGAATACATGATTTTTTTTAATATATGGAATCCTGCTTGAATATACTTCTCAATATTTTCATTGGATATGACATAAATGTCTTCATTCAGAAACTTGAGTATGCAAGAATCTCTATCGCTTATTTTCAACCGTAAGAGGAGGTCAGTTAATATACATATATTTATTTAAATATGACTAATGATTATTTATACTGTCATCTTCTATCATTATTTATACTCTTATATCGTATGATGTTTTAAACATCTGATCAAACCAAAAGTCGAGCCGTGCTGCTAAACCTTCATAAAGCATTCACGCTGTTATTTTCAACCATACAGACTCTTTGACACAGAAAAAAAATCCCAAACATATTGTTACTGTATCTCTACTTCCATGACAAATGTTGTGACGATATATATATTTTCTAGTTTTACCCGTTCAGACCTTCAGGAGATGTACACAGTGTCGATGTTTTTTTCGATGTTTTAATTACTTCATTTTAGTAGACAAAAATGATGCCATCTTTTGGATGTAAGGGGATTTTATTTAAATACTTATCGAATGAAACGTGTGACTTCAAGAACCTGAAAACTATTTGCCTTCATACAAGTAGATCTATTTTTGTGAAATTAGTAAGGAATTATATAGTGAACGTGATTGCAAATATTTTACAATAGAAAAATGCAATTTTAATATATGATGTCAAATGAAAACATAAATAAAGACTGAGTACTAAAATGAATGTGCCGGATGCTTCTAAAATCTGAGTAAAACAGTGTTTCAATATAGATCAATCACTCTAGCTATTTTGACAATTTTTTGCATATAGATGATGAATAGGCAAACTAATGACCTCGAATATAAATCATCGATGCACGGGTATCGAAGTTATTGCTTCATGTGTAATCATACCTCTCCACAGCATCCTATCTTTTGTTTCTCTAAGTAATGTTTTGACTGATTACTACCCCTCTTTGTACTTGTTTTCGGTCTCAATATTTTACGTAGAAAATTATTTGTTCCATCAGCGTTTCTAGCTTTCTGTATGCCATAGGAGTGTTAAACTTTCGGTGCTTTCTTTTCTCATTATATAATTCAGAAATTGCATCGTTCTCTTTCTAATTGTAAACATGAGCTTCCTTGTAATGATAACATGGAAACATTTAATAAATTTCGCTGAATTTGACAGGACTCGAGGAAATAGAAAGAAAGCAGGTGAATTGTATATTGACAGTCATAAATAAATGCAGAACATACTAGCCTTCAAAATAAGCATTAGAATTATTTTTAAAAATTGTAAAGTGGAAACGATTAAATTAATGAAAATACATTGGCTTGTTTTTTAAATATTTTATGTCTTACTTCTTCAATTTCCAATATTTGAAGTCGTATGTCTCGAATATTCTAGTGTCCTTACAGTTTTTATATGATTCAGACCAAGATTGTCTAGAATCTGTCCGTTGTGATCATGTTCCCATTAGCTTTCAGCTAATTCATTAGACATTTTCATTCGGTTTGCGTATGTAGTATATATATTTGTGCTTCAAATCTTAGCTGTTGTATATCAGTGTCAGTTTTATATTGTGTTGCGTTCAGAACACTGCTATTACACTGCAACACGTTTCAAACTAACTAATGTTGAGTCTATACTGTTTTATAACTTGTTCTTCCATTATCTTTAAACGACATTTATAATTCGACGGTTTTAAAATGATAGTATTACAAATGAAAAAACATGAAGTTTAAAACTTAATTAACAGGCTTATTTCAGTTGAAAATACGCTCACATATTATCGTGAAGGAAAGGCTTTTAAAATATAATAGACTAGCAGTCATACCCAGCTGGTCGATCAGTAAATGCGTTCAATTTAAATGGAGCAAAAACAGCATCATGTTTAGATGTAACAAAGTCTGTTTTCTGCAATTACTTTAAAGTACTTTCATTAAAAAAAAGGCAATTTGAATTAATGCAGATACTGATATAACAGAAGTAGTCTGTATTCATTCAATCGAATTTAGCCGACGACAAGAAGGGGTAAAACCGCAGCATGAAGACCCACTTCAGGTCACAATTATTTTGGAGTTTTTGAAATTCAGTTTGTAATTGTGCTACCAAGGATGTAAAAAAGAAGATACATTTATAAAACAATTGTTAAGTTTGATGAACAAAGGTAGAAAAATCAACGAAAAATAAGAAAAAACAGTAAAAATCGCCATTTTTCGCTCTTTACGAGGGTTTTCGCTATATGGGTGGACTACATTATTAAGTTAAATGACTGTTAAACAATCAGCTTATTGTTGGCTTCGATTGAGTGAAGTTTGTATTAGTTTTTTTGAAAATTGAGGGAATTTTTAGTTTAAAATTTGTGTTGAAATCGAATTTTTCGGTTTCTGCTAAAGGCAGTGCCGTCGAAATAAAAATGAGGTATCGTTGAGCTCGTCATGATGTAAGTAACCTTCCTACCAAGTTTGAACGAAATCCGCGGAAAAAAAGTTGAATTTATCGATTTTTAATCGGCTTTATCGATTCATGATTTAAAAAAAAAAGTTATTTATTTTTTCAGCTAAAAACCTATATTACATTGTACAATGTATGTACAAATTTGGTCAAGATCGGTTGGATCGATCTTGAGTGAAAATGTATCACACAGACAGACATCCTCTGTTTTATATAGAGAGATGTATCACAATTCTCGGTATCAGAACACTATTAAATAAAACATATTAATTAAACATTTCAGGGTTTGACCGCGTGTATCTGAATCTTCAGAAAACGAAACCGTGGATAAAGGAGTCATTGCATATATTTAATATCAATAAGACTTCATGCATTAATTAGGGTAAAAGCGAATCATCGACAAACAAAGGCGACGTTACTTTAATCTGAGTGAGTTTTAATATTTGCCGACCTACTTCCTCTGCCTTGTAGTAAGCCGGTTGATGTCATGCCCGAATTCGACACAGAGTTGATGGGGTCAGATTGTAGCCTCCCGAACATTCTCATTTTGCCCCCAACTATCCAACCTCATTTGCCCTCTAGATTCTCTTAAGGAACATTCTTTCTCCTTTACCCGTTTCCGCCCTCGAGGAAGAATGAAAAACGCCTCGGGCTTAAACATCAAGCTTACTTGTTCTTAATACCATTTCGCAGTTCAATGTCTTCAGTCCATTTAGTGCGTGTCTCTGCAGATAGAAAACGCTAATTCAGAAAATGGAAGCACTGAACTAAGTTCAAATCCACATTGCAACTGCTAATATCACAAATGTCCCTTACAAAAATAGCACTCAGACCTCATTCGAACTCTGACACCTCACCAACCCTGCGTAATCTGCTTGTTCCAAGAGTAAATAAAGAACAGATATATCAATTATTTTCCTACTCTGGGGCCATTAAAAGACAGTATCATTTTCAGCTCTGACAATCTTAGAAATTTCACATACCTTTTTATCGGGACAAACTAAGTATGGTCTGACACAAGGTCAACATAAATCTGTGGCATACCTGATGATGGATCACATAAAAATAATTATCTAGCTTTGTGTCATTATTAAAAAAACAAAGGGTTCATATATATATATATATATATATATATATATATATATATATATATATATATAGAGAGAGAGAGAGAGAGAGAGAGAGATATTCTTGCTACATTCTTGAATGTTCGATATAACACTTTTTAAAATATATTATTTTCTAAATAATTTACATGCATCTTTGTGGTCATATCTATATTCTAGCCTAGAAAAAAAGGAACGGGATATACATATGTGTATTTTTTTTGTGTATATATATATATATATATATATATATATATATATATATATATATATATATATATATTAGTCATGCAGTAAAATCACCATAATTTATAGAAGTAGGCATTACTTTATCTCGCCAGACCTAGGTAACGCCAGGTCTCATGTGGGGAAACTGGTCTGACCTCTCCAGGCCGCACCGGTGGGTGTTGGTACTCTGCCTAAGCCACATGGAATCAATCTCAGCCGTACCGACAAATACAGGGTATTAAATTTGCGGACTGTTAGTCTACTAGAGTTGCCGGAAATTTGTCAGTATTCACAGCCAAATGCCTTTAGTTTTTCACTGTAGGTTTTCTGTCTGGATTTATTTCTATCGCATTTTACGTGTTCAGATAAAACCACAAAGCGGAGGTTTTCTTTCCCTTAGACGCAATGGACTGTCGAGCTTCATTTTCAGTGTCTAGTAGAGACTTTTTGAGACCTATGCAACGGAAGCATCTAGACCTTATTTACACTTTAAATTAATTGTTTATATAATAATTCTTAATACTTTTCTGAGTTTCAGTGTAGTATTTTTCGTCTCCTATTAAAGCAGGCACGCGGTATTTGAATTTTGGTAACTGCTAAATTTTGGAGTCGCCAAATTCTAGTTCTTATCATGGACTATTCCATTTGGTGACAACTACATATATATATATATATATATATATATATATATATATATATATATATATATATATATATATATATATTAAAATGAATATATATATATATATATATATATATATATATATATATATATATATATGTGTGTGTGTGTGTGTGTGTGTGTGTGTGTGTATTACAATACATCATTCATACAAAAATAGATTAGTAAAGTTAATGATACAAAATGGCGAAAACTCTTTGCAAACAAAATTTTAAAGTTGCATTATCCTACGAATCACTCAATGAATGTTATGATCCTTGTTTTTAATAACTACAAGTTGTATAAGGTCTTTTTTTTTATCTGGTAGTACTTTCAACTGTACACACAGTCATCCTCAGGCATAGAAATTATTTTGTTTTTAGTAAATCCAGGTAGTATCAGAGAAGAAACATTAAATGCGAATCGAAATATGTTTTTTAGTTGCCACTATATATATATATATATATATATATATATATATATATATATATATATATATATATATATATAATAGATTATAATGTAATTATATAAGTAATTATTAGAAAAATAGTTGGAAGTTCTGTACAAGTAAATTAACAGAAAATGGTGACTGAAATAAAGATATAAAAACAGAAAGAAAGCTTAAATTTAACCAGTATCGATGTAAAATGTGACGTGCCCTGGGCACCAAATTCCTAGCGATAGGTTCAGTGAGTTTTACGAATTCAATCAGTATTTTAATGAATTCAGGCTACAAATGATGCATTATTGCTTGATTTTATTTGTTCATAACGGCAGCCGCCCTAATTTATGAACAGAAATTGTGGGGAAATAAAAAAAACGCAATAAAAAAGGTTATATTTGTACTTCGTGAAATGTTTAATATAGCCATTTGAAGAACTAATGGTTGGTGATTTCTTAATTTTGCTAGCCCCTAATAGCTTTATATATATATATATATATATATATATATATATATATATATATATATATATATATATATATGTATATATGTATATACGCTGTATGGGCAAGGAGAAACAGGCGTTCAGTTGGACGTCGATTCATACGCTACAAAGATAACTGAAAACCTGGGAAGCCCAAGCATCAAACCGAAAGGTGTGGCATAAGACATGTTTCATTAAGTTAAAGGGTTTTGAAGACAGTAGACTGAAGCACCATGAGCAGCTTCGTCAAGCTCTGAAGCAGTGACACCATCAAAATCCTGCTTTAACAAGTTTCATCTGTCAGTGTGGTTTGGTCGCCCGCAGCAAAGCTGGGCTAGTATCACAGTTAAGAAAGCAGAAATGAAATATATATTTCCCTTACCTGATTTTCTCCACGATAGCTCCTGCTTGCCTGCATAATTGTGAAATGAAAAACAGCGGGTGTCCAATATTATTGATAAGCGATACGAGATTTAAACTTAAACCCGTGAAGATTAATGTAAATTAGTTAAATTATAGATTTATAGATTTTGGGTAATACCCGATCACTCAATGGAATAAATCATGTTGTCCAACTCACTTACTTTATTGTACCTCTAGAACCTTGATCTTTATATTTTATATATTTATTCATTTTATTGTACATATAGTAGAAAAACTATTTACTGTGAATCCCAGAAAAACATACTAGGGACCTGTATAAGAAACGCCACGTAGTAGGAACTGATAATAAACTGCAAGCAACAAAAGTTCCTGGCCAAAAAATAAACTCCAACCCCACACCGCTTTCTCAGGGATAAGAGAACTTACGCCCCATCCAATCGCTAACACGTACGCATTCTCATTAACAAGGCGTCTACCAGAGGAGGACTGACATTGAATATAAATTTAAAACAATGCTTCAAGACAGACACTTAGGGGCCGATGATATCCGCATGTAGAACGCATTGAAATAGACTATCTTCTATGTTGGGGTAATTTTTATTTTTATTTTTTGGCTGTAATACACACACACACACATATATATATATATATATATATATATATATATATATATATATATATATATATATATATATATAAGCATATTCTTTCTTCAGCTTGACTGTTTGCATGCCAAACACTTTTCCAGGTGTCACTGACGAAGGTGGAATGCGAAAGGAATATGTGCGATTGACACGTAATTACAAATTTTTGAATCCAACCTTGTGTGGTGAGACTGGAGTAATCTCTCTAGGGCGCGTGCCTGGGTGATGTTCAAAGGAGACCATGCAGTACCCAGATCACATGGCTTGCTTTTCGATAGTACACTGATATTACCTAAAGGAATACAGATATACACCCACATCAAAATACCCGCACATATACACATATAGTTACGTGACAGAGTGGTTAGGCTGTCCGCTTTCTGAGATTGATAGTCCGTTTCGAATGACAACATGGCTTATTTGTCACGGGTTTTCCTAAGCCTCGTGAGTGAAATAGGCTTTGAGAGTCGTCAATGTGACAGTTTGTGCGGGATTACCTTGTTCAAACGGTTGATCCTGCGAGGTGACTATGAAACCGCGGTTCGTGTCTCAGGATGGTCGATTTCTCTCTCGTGGAAACTACAAGGTCCGCTCAGCATTTTTGCAGTATTAACTACAGGTAGGCTGTGTGGTTTTTAACAAACACAAATGTGCCTGAGCAGGCGACTGCAACAGGGATTGGAATATATATATATATATATATATATATATATATATATATATATATATATATATATATATATATATTACAACAAAAATCCAAAATTACCTCATGTAGACGTTGTCTATTTAAGACCGGCACAACTCAATGCCGATACTCATCATCCCTGAATACCTGTCTGTAATTCGCGGTCTGATGAGAAATATATATATATATATATATATATATATATATATATATATATATATATATATATATATAATATTATAATAAATACATTGAGCTCTGTGCGGATCAGTTTTAATATTTGACAATGAATTTAATATTTGTAATATACATACACACACACACACACACACACACACACATATATATATATATATATATTCGAAAATTATAACATAAATATGTTATAAAATAATTACAAAAATAGCCATTTTGTTTCAACACTTCTAGTGTCTTATCAAGTGATGGAATGTAGAATAAAGGGTTTAAAAGGTGTGGATCAGTTTTAACATTTGCTATTACTAACATCCCCCTGGATTATATAACAATGGATTTAATACTTGTAATATATATATATATATATATATATATATATATATATATATATATATATATATATATATATATATATATATATATATATATATATATATATTTAGTTATTCGAAAATTATAAATATGTTAAAAATCCATCAATAGCCATTTTGTGATGGTGTTGAATGTAGAATAAGGGTTTCTATTTTTGGAGTGATTTTATAACATATTTATGTTATAATTTCGAATAAATAGTTGTATTTTCTCTACTCTTTTAATAGTATTTGTTGGTTATTGGAATTTATTCCGTATACACCAATCTTAATATTGGGTATATATATATATATATATATATATATATATATATATATATATATATATATATATATATATATATATATATATATATATATATATATGTATTTCTTGCCATTTAAATTTTTCCGTATCGTTCCATATTTTCATCCGAATTTTAGTTTATTTTTTGATCATGGTTCTCCACAACTTTCTCTTTTTGTTGCAAACGTAATCATCTTTTTTATGTCTATGCGATTCTTTTGCACAAATTCTTTGATAGCTTTGCCGTGGTTTACCTAATTTTCTTGCCTGCAATATGTCCTCTAAGTGCTATTGCGTTAACTTTAACTGTGTCTTTTTTCATACTGATTTTATCATCTTACTTTCTTTCCCTTCTTACTTTTGTTTCCTTTAAAGCTTTTCGAACTATTGTTTCATGTTTCCCATAATTCTTCTTCCTGTCAAATCTACCCGTCGATTTCATGGTCTTGCTTCTTTTCTCAAGCAACCTAACATCTACTGAAGCAATGCCCTTTATAGTGAATCACAGAATTAATTCGACGTTTAATCTTTTCTTCGGAAAAAATATTCGTTCTGTTTTCAAAATTTCAAAGCATTTATTAATGAAAATAATAATCTTTAGTGAAATAATAATCTTCAGAAGTTCACCTTTAGAACTTTTAATAATAGAAAAAAAAGGTGTACAGATAAGGGCAGTGAAAAGAATCGTCTAGAATATGGCGTGCCTCCAATGAAACAATGTACGCTGACACCCTCTAACTTTTACTTCCGGCGATCACATTTCCCCGTTTTGGTATTCAATGAAGAATTCTTTAATTGGAAATTTCAAAGACTTCTTTCATTTCTTTTCTTTAATCTCAATTGATTTCTAACTCTTTTTGCTTTCTGGATGTGTCACAGTTCACATCGGACAAAAGACATTTCTGATTTAAATTTATTTTTAATAATATTCTAGTCTCTGAAAATATGCTGAGTTGAAGCTGCCATTTTTTACAAGGTAACTTTTATTTTTGCCTCATCTTTCTTTTATTTCTTTTAAGTCACTTAATAATGTTACACTTTCACTGTTTGAAGGTTTCACGCCGCCAAACATCTAGGTTCCTTTTCTATTTCTTTCATCTTTTCAACTATTACTCGAAATGCAACAACGATGACATCAAAGCGTCAATAAATATTCAAACAGCCGAATGCAAATCTAAATAGAAACAAACATAAAACCATTGTCATTCACTGGATCCTGTTTTAAGATGATAAAATAGATAGGAGAGACTCGTTACTTCAACAAATTACTCTTTCCATCGTCAATATTATTAGAGCCGATACATTTTTCACATGATACCTTGCAGTGGAATAAAAAAAAACTGGTGAAATGTTAAGTGAAATAGTTCCATCGGAAAAATCAAATGATCAAATAAACAGCGTTGATCGGTTCGATATTCTACGGCCGTCAAACAAGCAAATTAGATCAGATCGATATTCAGACAAGCGTTAAATGATCAACTTAGATCTCATGGTTCTATGAATATCAAATAAGTTTCTTGGATGAAATCTATAATTTGCGACCATCAAGCAATCAGCTTGGCTCAGATCGATAGCCGCTGCCCGACAAATAATCATATGACATCTGATCGCCGAATTCACTGACTTCATCGCTAGCCATTATATCATGTCCATCTACTTCTACTACTTTAGTATATACTAGTGAAAAGATTAGGTAAATATTTAATTTGACAGATATATATATATATATATATATATATATATATATATATATATATATATATATATATGTGGGGGGTGCGCGCGTGTTTGTACACGACTCTCCAATCGAATTCGACGTATGAGGGTCAAGCAGATCAGTTCCTAGGAAATTGACAACCCGACACCAGCACATGAGATTTGATATTATAGGGGTGAAGGTTTTGTGCAGAACCATCCACACTTTTTGAAGGGCCGAATACAGAGACTTGATGCACTACCCTCCACAGGTTTTGAATTCAGAGTTGTCCTTCTCCAATACCAGTTGCCATCCAAGGCTAAAGAACCCAGTCTGTTCTGTTATTTAACCATAGCTGGAGGGAGAAGAAGAGGATTCAAACCTTTCCCAAGGGTATTAGCACATAATTAAATTTAATGGATTCTATTGGTATCGACTGGCTTTCCGATTCCTCAATCCAAGCAGCTATCCATTATATATATATATATATATATATATATATATATATATATATATATATATATATATATATATATATATATCCAACACGCTATCCATTATATATATATATATATATATATATATATATATATATATATATATATATATATATGTATATGTATATATATATATATGCAACACGCTATCCAATATATATATATATATATATATATATATATATATATATATATATATATATATATATATATATATATATATATATGGAGGCACGGTGGAGTAATGAATAGCGGCTTGGATTGAGGAATCGGAGAGCCAGTCGATTCCAGTCGAATCCATTACATTCACATACGTGCTAATACCCTTGAACTCTCTAAATATGTTACCATCTCCAATCTCTATCCAAGTAGAATTATTTTCGGGTTCGATGTTAGGGGTGTTTTTATTTCCATTAATTAAGGTTGTCCTCGTTTTCCTTGTTATTATCATAAAATGTCGAGCCGCTGTACACTCTCCGTCATTCATCAGATTCTTGTCGATCCTCTTAAGCTTCAGGATTGTCAAACACCGGAAGAAAACGCGAGGGCAGAACACCTGGAACGTTGTGATAATGAAAATAGTCCGCAGGCAGGTAAAGTAAATAATGATAACTCATCATCCCAGGTAGACGCATTTTGATTCAGAAATATCTGTTTATAACAGTTTACATGGAAATCGAATGCAATAAAAGGTTGAAAAACAGAAATGAGTGCCAATGTTAAATTCGTCTAATTCTCCAACTTCAAACTTGTTACACATAATGACTTACTGTCTGATTAAATAATCTATAGCACTCTCCACCCAATTGATATTATTAGATTTAGATACAAACAATCGCACGTGTTTGGCTGGTTATATATGAAAAACAAAGAGGCTAAATACATCTCGAAAGAGACCAGTGAAGAAATGTCATCTACAGGGTATCCATAAAGTCTAGACACATAGAAAAAAATGCATATTTTCAAGAAATTAAATTTTCAACATTTCACGAAATAGTAACAAATAGCATCTCCAATATGATTTCCACCATTTGTGATGCAAAGATGGATGCGCTTTGCAAGATTCACGTGAACTCAGTTCAATAACTCCACATTTTCGCTCTTTATGCGTTCAATCAAGTGTTGCATCTCTAATTGCTATTGAGTATACCTCCTCGTTTCGAATGCCCCAAGAAAAGAAGTCAATATTTGAGAAAATTATGTTTAATCTGTGGAGGCAAAAAAAAAATAAAGTTAATGGGATTTTCTATGTGTTCAGACTTTAGCATCACCCTGTAGAGAGGATCAAACTCACTAGAGTTTCAAAGGCAGGACTGATAAATTTCCTAAACGTGGTTGTATATAGTGTATTCGAGCATACGTTAGTCTGGCGTAAATGTACAGATCTGGAGAATTCACTTCGGGTATAACTCGCTCTTATTACAAAGTTTTATTAAAATATTCTCCACTTTAATACGTCTAGGAAAAGCTAAGGCGGATGGTTTGACAAAGTGTTTACTAAAGGCGATTTTCATAAGTATTGCTACACGGCACAGGTCCGCTCATAGTTACTCGGTTGGATTCGTATAATTATTTACTAGGCTTACCTAAGTGTTCAAACTATTTAAAAACCTCGGGGGAAATAAACCTTTTTTTTTTTCAATTTATGATTGTTCATTGGGACTTCTCGATTATACTAGTTAGCTAAACATTGTCTGGAACATGTACACCATGGTAAAGCACCAAAAAGAATTATACTCTGTACAATAGCAATGGTCTGCTGAAGAAATTGGAAAACTATCGCGGTACTGTAGATGCGCATAAGTGGTTAGTACTGATATATATTTCAGTCCCGACAATTACACGAATTCGATATAATATAGCACGATACAAAATCTTCTGTATATGGCGGAAAATTTCAAATCAGCCGGCTATCTCTATCAAAATAAGTGTATAGTATGATGCTACCTAAGGCAAAGTAATGTATGGGTAATGGATTTTTTAAAAAGTAACATATCTATCTATCTATCTATCTATCTATCTATCTATCTATCTATCTATCTATATATATATATATATATATATATATACATACACATATGGTATAGAATGACAAGTGGAAAAAAATCTTAGTTTTTTGCCGACGCGTTTCGTCTTCCGAAAGGAAAAAATGAAATCGAAATGCCTTTGTTGTTATAGTTACACTAAAAAAATATCTTAGTATAAAGGTATTTACATTAACCAGAAAAAGACTTAGACAGAAGCGTCTACTTTTTATTTTTTTAATGTAACTATAACAACAAAGACATTTCGATTTCATTTTTTTTTCAATTGACATTTTATACCAATTTGTCTTGTCCACAGAATTCATCTGGGAATTTAACTATATATATATATATATATATATATATATATATATATATATATATATATATATATATATATATTAAGCAGCATATATTTTATATTATAAAGAGATAATCATACATTGAATCAATTAGCAATATTAATGCAATTAAGTGCGAATTCTCTTCGCTAACAGATTTAATATAAGCATTAACCTATTAACAACCAACTAAATGATGCGATTCTAATGTATAAAATTGTTGTCAGATGGATCTGGTGTATTTTTTAGAGCAGCAAGTACTTTCAAAAACTTCATGTTCTCATCATCAGGCTGTAATTTTTTCCTTTAAAATCAAAACACGAAGACAAAATAAATGTCTTGTAGACCGAAAGGTGTTTTTTTTAAGAATATATTATTTATTAACGGTTATATAATATTGGAACGTGCAAGTCGCAACGCTAAAGTCCAAATATTTCAAGTGAGATTTTTTTTTATATGAATTTTGTAATTTGGCAAATCCACGAATTCTTTTGTTGTAAGTGTTTTGCAGTTAACGTGACATGAACTAAGAACATAATTCAATTAATAGAGTGATATATCCTAGCAGTTTTTTTTTCTTCTCTGGAATTTCGTACTGCGGATCAATTGTTTTCATAAACGTATTATATTAGGCAGTATATATTTTATAGTATAAAAGATAAATATACACTGAAACAAGTGATTCGATGTATGATTATCTCTTTATGATATATATATATATATATATATATATATATATATATATATATATATATATATATATATATATATAGTCGTAAGATGTGATATATTTATGGGATACAGTGCTCAATATCAGAGATAGAGCGTGTGTAAATATAAATGTGAACATAGAAGTCAATACTTAGATGCGACAGTCTGTTTCATGCTAGATGCAATCGTCAGGCGACGGCGGCCTGACGATTGCATCTAGCATGAAACAGACTGTCGCATCTAAGTATTGACTTCTATGTTCACACACACACACACACACACACACACACACACACACACACACACACACACACACACATATATATATATATATATATATATATATATATATATATATAAAGACCCCGAGTGACGTGTGACAGGTAAATTGTGGTCATTATAATTAATCACTGACTTTTTCTGTTGCTTTTTATTGCAGGTTTTATGTCGTTATTAAACAACTGTCAAATTAGTAACATGGACCGATTAGATATTCTGCAGCATCCAGGTTAGCATCATGAATAAGATCGTTATTTTAAGACAACCAAAGAAGCATCTCTTGTTAGAAATCAAACAAAAATAAAATAAGCTCACGATGAGATTTGAAAAGGAATTCTTTTTGAAACTGTACATTTACGTGAAACATTTTTCAGCATGTATCATGATGCCGGGAACATTTCATAGACCATTACATATTCTACACAAATGTATGAAAATATTGTAAAGATCCTGCAGTAGCAATAACGTATCCAGTGATAGTTTCATTAGATCAAAGCAATGCCTGACGCCCAATATTTCTTATTCCACATAAACAGTTTTTATTAATGTAAATACACAAGTCCCGATGCCAGCTCATCAATGGTACGCTCATCTGCTCTGATTAAAGCGTCTGCTTTTTTCCTTGTTATCATGGTAGACAGAAGTTGACAGAATTTGGCGGACGGCAACTGCAAGACATGCGTCTCTAAGCTTGAATTTCCCAAATATTAGTCTGTTGAATTCTCATTCAGACGGCGGGCTCATCTCCTCCTCATATTATTGTTGGCAAAAGCTTTATCTTTGTAAATTTTTTTCACTCTCTTTTTTAAATATTTCCAGGGGTTTCGACAACAAAGAAGTCGATCACAGGTTTGTCTTTCTGGCGGAAAATCAGCGGGGCAGGCATTTTCTTATCAACTCATTTATTCTTAAATCTAAAAACGAAAATTATAGAAATAAGATCAAGATTGTATGTGTCAAATGTCTGCTACCATATTTGAATAATTTCATTGAGAACCGCCATCGTAAAATTGCATTAAATTTTGACTCACCCTCCAATACAGGCCCTTTACGCTTTCCCTTATCTTCTTCTTCTTTGCACCTCCTTTCAGCAACTCGTAAGTCACGGGATCATTTTTGCCTTATTGATGTGTCTTTTGCTTTCTTTCTTTCTGTCTTTCTTTCTTTCTTTCTTTCTTTCTTTTTCTTCCTCTTCTTCTCCTCCTACTCGTCATCTTGCTTCTCCTCTTCTTCTTCTCTTCTTCGCCTCCTCCTCTTTATCCTCTTATTCTTCTTCGCCTCCTCTTCTTCTTCCTTTTCTTCTTCCTTTTCTTCTTCTTCTTCTTCTTCTTCCTCTTCTTCTTCTTCTTCTTACTCCTTTTCTACATCCTTATTTTCTTCTTCTTCTTTCTCATCTTCCACACCCTTATCTTTTTCTTCTTCACCTCCTCCTGTTCATCCTCTTCTTCTTCGCCTCCTCTTCTTCTTCCTTTTCGTCTTTGTCATCTTCTTCAGTATGTTTTCTCATCTTCAACATATTCAATTTCAACCTTCAGTCATTTAACCGAAGTTACTCCTGTTTTCTCCCTGTCCGAACTACCAGGATACGGAGTTATCATTATTTATACTCCCTATATTCGAACTATTGTTCTCATCGTTGTTGTTTTCACAACGTTTCACAAACAAACGCTTTCATCCACTAGGCCATTGTCTCGTAGGACAATTTGCTGAAGTGAACTTTGAGCCTTAGTAAACCCATTATTGTCTGGCAGTGTGTACTTGCACTGAATGAAGCGAGAAGTAATCGAACACTACGAAATAAAAATAAGAACTAGGAGAAGTATTTCATGTTATAAGCAATGGATGAATTTACCCAACGATAGAGTAAATGAATGGTTCATTTCGGAATTCTCTGTAGATTATACAGATCGATATGCATCTGAGGAAAGCTGGAGAGCACAACGGCCGAACGTGGTGGTGATAACAACAACAAAGATGAGGAGAATAGTCCGAATATCAATAGCTTAAATAATTACGCATGATGTTGTCATTTTTGCGTTACATCCAACCAGGCATAATGTGTTTGACGGTGGAGTTATGGATAGTGGCTCGGATAGAGAAATCGGAGAACCGAGTTCGAATTCCAGTCAGATCCATTACATTCACTTACGTGCTAATAACGTTGGGAAAGATATGAATCCTCTTCTTCTCCCCCCAGCTATGGGTAAATAGCAGAACAGGCTGGGTTCTATAGCCTAAGTTGGCAAATGCTCTACCGCAGAATGAAATGGTAAACTATTGCGGGAAAAAAATCTGCCACGTCAGTCATTTATCGAAATATACATAATCGATTAAGCGTGTATCAAACATGGCACATAACTGGTGCCTCGTTATAGAATTAACAATTTTCTTATTGGTTGTCTATATTTTAATAACTTTTCTATCATTGGTGTCCCTAGTTACTGATCTTCCATTGTTCCAATATTCATTCTTTGTTTTCTTATTTTTCTTTTACCTTTTTTCTTATTTTACCCTTTATATTCTATCATTTTTTTCTGATATGCATTCCTTTTACAAGAATCCCTCGATTAGTGCGGCTAATCTGATACGCCCTAATCGATAACGCATTAATCGAATGTAATAACTTATATGAAATGATGTAATTCGTACCCCAAATTTTAATCTCCTTCACAATTAATTTCTAATTTGCGGAATTTTTAATTAAAATATAGATACACATAAGAAGGTACAACGAAAATGCTATGACTTAATGTTTATCAATTAGATTTCTTTATGAAAAAATTACTTAGAGTGTTTTATTCTTCTCTTCTTCATATAATTGGTGGTACTGAGAAATTGCCCCTTCAAATTTTCCAAACGTAACTTAATCATTAGAATTTTAACATGAAAATTTTAATTATAATTTTTCCATAGTAAATGCATACATCTTTCCTATTTCGATATTTTTTTTTAATAAATGTAAATTTTTGTATCTAATCATCATTTTGTTAACAAAATTCAAAAATTTCCTTTTAAAATAAACATGAAAATAATCAAAATATTCAAAGAATGATAGAGAAAAATATTCAAATGTGTATTTCTATTATCGGCTGATATAAATCAACCATCCGCCCTTGCATGGAATACTGATGCCATATATGGTCTGGAGCCCCCGCTGTTCGTCGTAAAGTCCCCCACAAAATCCAGACACGGATATGTAATGTGATTGGTCCTGATCTTTCATCTCATCTACAGTCACCTTCTCTCAGATGTGCCGTTGCTTCCCTCTGGCTTTTCTACAAATATTTTTACAGTAAATGCTCCATCGAACTACTTTCTTTGGTTCCCAAACTGCATGAATTTAAGCTTGCTACTTTGTTGGAATCTCAGTCCCAACCTTTCATTGTCGAAACGGTTAAATGTAGCCGTCTCTCCTACTCTAATAGCTTCATGTCTCGCACTTCCCGTCTGTGAAACTCCCTTCCTCTTACTTCCTTCTTTGATAGCTATAATCTTCAATTATTCAAATGCAATGTCAATCGATATCTTCAGATGCCTTGATCTAATTCCCCGTCCTTCTCTTGATCCTTCCCTCTATCACGCCTCTTTACTCTTGAAACCATTCTCTGTAACTCTTTGCGTTCTAGTAACACCCCCGCCTTTCTTGGGGTGAAATGGTGCAAAATTATAAAATCTATCTATTTGTAACCTTCCATTACTTAACAATGTTGTAATACTTGACAAACAAAATAGTTACCGATTTTCCATTTTTAAATTTTAGAAAAATGTTAATTAATTGGTAACTCTAAAAATAAAATCAATTCTCTATTTTATTTTATCCCGTGACCCGCAGGGGCATAATGTGTACTGCAGTAGAAAGTGTGGTTTCTTAGGCAAGATGGCCTGACGGAGCCCATCCCCCTCCAGACAGGTTTTGAAGTCAGAGTTTTTTCTTTCTCTTAGACCGATTGTCACCCAGGGATATAGAACCTACTTCTGCAATAGCTGGAAAAGGTGGGTAGAGGAAGATGATTCATATCTTTACTAAGGGTATTAGAGCGTAAGTAAATGTAACGAATCCGACTAACATTCGAACTCGGCTCTCCGATTCCACAATCCGAACAGCTATCCATTACTTCACCGTGCCTCCTATTTCTACGGTTAAACTGAAGAATGTTTTACCGCACTAATAGAGTATTATGTATGCACTCATCGAAATTTGATATATCAAATTTTTAGCGCATTAATCGAAAACGGATGAATCGAATGCGCATTAATCGAATGCGCATTAATCGAGGGATTCCTATTATTTGTAATTAAATAAAAATTTCCATTTATCTCAGTTTTCAGACAGGCATTCCTTCTACGATTTAAAGCGTGGTATTACATACCATTTTCCTTTCTCGACACAATCTTCAATCTATTATGTTCTATTCAGAGCTTCATCCCAATTTCCGTTTACCTCTCGACCAGGTTCATTCATTTATTATTAATCCCAATATTAACAAATATTAAAATTTTAAAACTATTTCCCGTTATTCATATGACTGAATGTATATCTAGTAACTTCAAGGAAGATCGCTTTAGATGAAACATTTGCATGCGTTTAAACTAAGGAACCACGAATTAATTGTAAACATAAATGTTAGTCAATCGTTCGAAAAGAAAGAAATATTTGCTGGTGTCAAACAAGCAGACACAACCCATCATTTTATATGAA
>OZ038484.1:10574709-10582209 GCA_964036315.1 Acanthosepion esculentum | reverse complement strand
ATATGTAATTGAAGTGTGAACACGGATGTTAATGATTATATCTTAAATGATTACGGAGTAAAAAGTACAATTTACCAAAATGCGGATATTGTATCCCTACTTTGATTTTGGGATGATTACGAACTTTTAAATTATTCATTATTGATTACTTAGTGTATTTTGAATTTTTCATTAATTATTCGCTCATTTTATTTATTTAATTTTCATAGTTGCTTGTTCTTACAGTTTGTTATTCTTTATTTATTTAATCTAATTATTATTTTATTTTAGTTATTTATTTTCATTTCTGTAAAATGTTTAGAAAGTCATCTGCTGCTTGCCTATTAACCTTCGGTAAAGAATGATTTCTTTGTATTGTTTCTCACACTGAAGAGTCCTTCAGTTAATCTTATGTATATCTTTTCTTCGTTATCTATTTTTTGTTTTACTGTGGCTTGGTATACCACATTGCTTTTCAGGCATTTGCTGTGTAATGGAAATTAATGCTTTGTTCTGCAGAGAAGTGTGTGATTTGTTTGGATGTTTAGTAGTCTATTTTTTGTATTGTGAATTGTTATCAATATGGACAACATGTCCTCGGTGCAATAGTAGCTGATTGCTTATGTGCTTCTGGTGAATATATTGTGAAGAGTGTTTTATGAGATGAAGTGATTGAGGATGTATTTAATGAATAATTTTTCATAATAGTTTTTCTTGTTTGTTATACGGTTGTTTAAGTTATATGATATTCTTTTAATGTTTGTTCTATTTATACTGTATGCTGTATATGTGATTTTGACCGAAAATCTTTGAGTGCAGTTTCATTAGGAAGAATTTTCAGATAACCTACGGTTACTTGACTGTGATATTAATTACTGTCTGAATTAAGAGTTATAAAAACGAGAAATGGATTGATTATCAAGTAATTGACGAAAGCTCACCACCAACATTCTGTTCATTGCCTATTTGGGCAGATTTTGGGATGTGTTTCTATCCGAAAAATGTAGTAATCGTCTATTTTTCTTCACAAAGTAAATTGCCCTGTTATGATTTCTGCAAAATATACAGTAACATAATCAGTCTCTTCATATCTATCTATCTATCTATCTATCTATCTATCTATCTATCTATCTATCTATCTATCTATCTATCTGTATCATTCTCTTCGTTATCTATCGATTAATCTATCAATCTTTTCATATCTATCTATTTCTTCATATATATCTATCTATTTATCTATCAGTCTCTTCATATCTATCTATCTATCTATCTATCTATATCATTCTCTTCATTATATATCTATTTATCTATCAGTCTCTTCATATCTATCTATCTATCCCTTCATATATATCTATCTATTTATCTATCAGTCTCTTCATATCTATCTATCTATCTCTTAATATCTATCTATCTATCTATCTATCTATCTATATATCTATCTATCTATCTATCTATCTATCAGTATCATTCTCTTTATTATCTATATATTTATCTATCAGTTTCTTCAAATATACCTACCTATATATCTATCTATTCATATATATCTATCTATTTATCTATCAGTCTCTTCATAACTATCTATCTATCTATCTATCTATCTATCTCTTCATATATATCTATCTATTTTTCTTTTAGTCTCTTCATATGTATCTATCTATCTATCTATCTATCTATCTATCTATCTATCTATCTATCTATCGATCTATCTATCTATCTATCTATCATTACGTCCAAGGATGTCAATGTTTTACTTCTGTTTCCTCTACTTAATACTAAATAAATCGTATTTCGATTAAGAAAAGCATTGAAATCTTACATATGTTTAATTTGCATTCAATTCAATTTTACCTGTCAAGTCACTAAACTCATATCGAAACATGGAAAATGAATATAAATGTTCATTTTTTTCTCTACGCATGAGTACATCAACAAACACGAACAAGTATACATTCATGTGACCTTCTCTTTACGTACATATTTCTTGAGATTTATGATGTATTTTATGACAGGCATGTCTATGCGTAGTGGAGGTCAATCGATTCCACAAGAGAAATGTTTTAAAAAAAAGTAAAGAATTCGATGGAAATAAAACGAAAATCAACGAAACGATTAATTAAACTCTACTAAATAAAACATGACAGAAACAAGAAGAAACGTTAAAAAGATGCAAAGGATGATTCATGATAGATAGACCAGAACGTGACACATCGCTTTGACACGTAAAACGGACATATTTAGGTTTGAGAAAACAAATAAAAGGAAAGAGAGCATTCCTTATATTTGAAGATCCGTGACAGATGTGTCACAGATCTGGTCATCCTTATTTTATTCTATGTCTTTTATTCATTTCTGTCGCTGAGCTAAACCCGCGCATATTTGAAAACGATCACGAAAGGCTTCCAAATAAAGACATTATATTTAATAAAATTTCATGCATTTTTATGTGAATTATTAAAACTGAAACTGGCATTTTTTTTAAAAGAATTTTCTAACTCATTTAAAATAATGTATTTTTAATTTTTCAAAGAAATATGTACATGCTAGTAATGCATTTAAATATAGAAGTTTATACTAACAGTTTTGTTATAAAGTATAAGTTAATACATAATCACACATTTCTTGCAATAAACCACGTCTATATTGATTGATTTGATTTTTTACGGCCTAAATAAAAATAAGATTGCATGAAACTCTGAGCCGTGATATATATATATATATATATATATATATATTATAAATGAATTGATTTAAAATATGGGTTTTTCGCTACAGAGTGATAACCATGTTTCAAAAATGGAAGCTAAAGCCTTGGAATACTCCAAAATTCGCTTGAATAATAATAAAATTAAATTCAAAGGCTTTAGCTTCCATTTTTTAAACATGGTTATCACTGTATAGCAAAAAAAAAACAAACATATTTTAAATCAATTAATTTATAATATTAATGCTCTGTAAATTTACATTGAGCAGTATTGTGTAAAAATAAAAATATCTATAAGAACACCGGATTTTATATCTTACTGTTCTTTCTTTATATATATATATATATATATATATATATATATATATATATATATATATATATATATATATATATATATATATATATGGTGTCCATAAAGTTCCTGTGCACTTTACAAAATTTCAAAATTTATAACTTTATTTGTATTTGCGATAGAAATAATCTGTAAAAAATATTATAAAGTTTAATGTACCTAGTTTTAAGTATAGCTAAAATACCTAATGTGATTTCAGGCTTTACTGTAAATCAGTTGGCAAATGTTTTCCGTGAACTGCAAAATCGTATTACCCTTTGTATTGCTAATGATGAAGGACATGTGGAAATTTAAATAAAATTTCAATAAAAGCTTAAAAAATATAGATTTACTTCTTTCTAATCTTTTTAACAGATTATTTCTATCGCAAATACAAATAAAGTTATAAATTTTTTTAAAGTGCACACCAACTTTCTGGACACGCTGTATATATATTGTTGTGGATTCCGGGATGAATCCGATATCAATGAATAACAAACACCAGGAATGGATAAGGAAAATAAATGTATTACGTAATAATACAAACTGGTAATACGGGTTAGTAGATCCAAGAATGCGGGTTAGTAGCAATAATATATATATAGTCTTGGTATTGAAGTATTGCGGTATGACTCCTTACTGAGTCTACGTGCTCGCTGTGACGCTTGCCGCCGTCTCTGCGTGTGCCTTACTCTACTACTACTGAACTCTACTACTCTTCTGTCGTTCCGATTCGACTCCTTGACTCAACGTACCACTACACTCCTCGGGTATTACTGGTAGTAGTATATGTATACCTTGGGTGAGTCCATTTGTGTGAAAAGGGGAGACCCCTTAACACCCCCTACTTAGATAGGGAGTTAGCATTTTTTTCTCTTATGGTTGATGATCAGAGGTTCAGTAAATTTTCTCTTCCTGTTTGACCTTCTAAATTCTGTATCTTCCTGTTGTCTTTAAATCTCAAAAGCTTCTGAGATTGCGTCCATTGCATCGTCCTTTTCTGCGGTTGACGAGCTTGGCTTCTCAACCCGTCTTTTTTGTATTTAGTCAATATATTTTCTATGGGTAAACTTTTCGCCTTGTACTGTGTACATCACATTTCCCAGTCTGTTAATTATTGTTTCAGGCTCCTAGTAAGCCATATTGTTTCGGAACATCCTAAAGTAAACTCGTTCTCCTAGTTTAAATGATATCTTTTGTACAATAGGTGTATACTGGTTTTTGTTCTTGTTTGGCAATAATTTATCAAACACAGACCGTATTCTTCGGGCAAACATCAATTCCGTTGGTGAAAGACCAGATGGTGTGTTCACGTTAGGTGTTATTCTGTATACTTGGAGGAACTGCTGTGTCGCTTTTTCCTTCGGTACATCTTCGGCTTTTTTTAAAGCTCTTTTTACTATGTCTACGACTCTTTCGGCTTGTCCGTTCGGGGTGGTACGGAGCTATCTTGATATGCTTTACTTGGTATGTCTCACACAATTCTTTGAAGTCACTGGAGGTAAATTGTGTACTATTATCAGTTACCAAGCAATCCACGACGCCGAATCTTGCGAATAATTCGTGTATACAGTTTACGGTATTTTCTGTCGTCGGGTGTTTGAATTTGGAAATCTCAGGCCATTTACTGAAACTTTCTACTGTTCTTAAGTTCTAGTAACCCTCTATCGGTCCTGCGTAATCCATGTGGATTCTGGACCACGGTCTGTCAATTTTAGGCCATGGCTTTTGTAGAGAGGGTGGTGCTTTCGCCGCAGCAGCACAGCCTTTACAACTTTCCACCATTTGCGTAATATCATCGTCTATGTTAGGCCAGTAGATAAAACTTCTCATAAGTGCCTTCATCCGTTTTTTCCCCGGATGTCCTAAATGAAAATCTTTCAAGATTCGCCTTCGTAGCGACTTCGGTATTACCACTCTCTCGTTATACAATAATATGTCGTCACAGATTGAGAAGCTGTTTGCTAAATTCCTTTCCTTCTCTTCTATTTTTTTCTTGGTATTCTGAATAAATTCATCCTTTTCCTCTTCTCTTCTTATCTCTAGCAAACTCACAGTTAGTTCCTTTATTGCATTGTATAACACTTTACTGAATTCATCTTCAGCTTGTAATGCCGCTATTACCGAGTCTACCAACGGTTAGCTTTTCGCCGGTATTAATCGCGATAGTCCATCATTGTGCCCAATTTTCTTTGATGGTAAGAACTCAAATATTTGAAATTGTAGTTTAGTTCCCCATCTTAAATGTATGTTCGCTGAATAGACTGGTATACCTTTTTTTGAACCGAAAATCGTAAGAAGGGGTGTGTGGTCCGTTTGTAGCGTGAACTCTCTCCCATAAATATATATGTGAAAACGAGTTATTGCAAATATTATGCCTAATGCCTCCTTTTCGATCTGTGAATAGTTTCTCTTCGCCGGTAATAATGATCTAGATGCGTGCGCAACGGCTTTCTTTGTACCGTCCCTCATCTTGTGTAGAATACACGCACCTAACCCATGTGAGCTCGCGTCACTTGCAATAATGATTTCTAATTCGGGATCGAAATGTGTCAGTGTTAACTCCGAAGTTATTTTTTGTATTATTTCCTTAAACTCTTTTTCACAGTCTTCTGTCCCATTCCAATTATTCTGCTTTTTTAGTAACTCATTTAGTGGGGCCCTCAAACTATACATATTATCCATAAATTCGTCATAGTAGTTAGCTAGGCCCAGGAAACTTTGTAATTCTGCAACGTTTTTTGGTTCAGGCATGTTTTTAATTGCCGATGCCCTCTCTGGGTCTGGTTTCCTGCCATTTTCATTAATTATATGGCCTAAGTATTTAATTTAATTTAGGAAAAAATCAAACTTTTTCATTTTACTTTAAACCCAAAGTTCTGAAGTCTTCTGAAAACCACCTTTATGCGCGATGTATGCTCTACAACATTGTCGCTCTTAATTAGAATGTCACCCAGATAAGCGGTCGCAAAATTCTGGCCCGTGAGCATTGTGACCATCGTCTGCTGAAAAATTGCTGGTGCAACTTTTACCCTGAACGGTAGTCTGTTGAATTTGTACAACCCTTTGTGCTTAATACATAGAATTTTCGTACTCTCTTCTTGTACTGGGATTTGCAGATAAGCCTCATTTAGTTCAATTTTGGAAAATATCTTACCGCTGTTGGGCTTTGTAAATATTTCCTCTGGGCTCGGTAATGGGTAATGATGGTCTTTTATAGACTTATTTAGCCCCATCAAAAAATCTGCGCATACACGGATTTCTTCTGATTTCATTTTGTCCATAGACTACCGTTGCTGCCCATTCACAAAACTCTATTTTTGAAAGGATCCCAGTTTGTTCAAGTCTCTCTAATGCTTTATCGATTTTTTCTATAGTAGCAAACGGTATGTTTAGCTTCTTGTAAAAAAACTGGTTGGATATTTTCTTTTAATTCAATTCTAGCTGTGAATTTGTTGCATCGTTCCAACCCGCTCGCAAATACCTCGGGAAATTGATTATGTAATTCTTCCTTTAACTTTGTCACCTCTGATCGTTCACCGTCTAACCTTTTGCAAAATGAGCTGATAGGTAGGTCCCAAACGTCGAATTTTTGCATCCAGTCTGTACCCACTAGATTTTCTGTATCTTTCATTACGTATATCTTGAGTTTTTTTGTTTTCCTGTGAAATTTAACATTTACGATTATTTCTCCTTCGAATTTTATATTCTTTCCTGTCACCGACTTAGCAATTTTTTGTGTATGTAACATGGTTGGTCTGTTAAGCTTTTTCCATGTCTCTAGGTTAATTATCGTTAGATCGGAACCCGAGTCTAGTTGCAATTTTATCTTTTTATTTAAGATTTCAAGTTCTACATATTTCCTTAGGTTGGTATTGTCTTCGTCATGCATCCTAGTAGCTCTTATCCTACTAGTAGTTTTTCTGTTCCTACATTGGGATGCCTTGTGCCCCATTTTTCCACACACAAGACAGTTTTTATATTTAAAACGGCAATCCTTATTCCAGTGTAGTCCTCTAAATCGATAACATGCAGATGGGGGGGGGGCTATATTTGCTTCGATTTTCGTCATAATTTGCCCTATATGTTGTACTTTTTCCCCTTATTATAGAATTTTTGTTTTTTGTTTTCTTTCCGGGGAGGGTGAAGAACGTAAACTTTTGTTTAACTTACTTATATGTGATACTCCTGACTCCTCAATGTTCTTCGAGTCTTTCTTTATACTCAGGCATTTTTGGCAATCTTCTGATAATTGTTGTAGTGTTAGTCCAGGTTCATTTTGTAGTTTTAAAAGCATTCTTTTGCGCATTTCACTATATTGTGCTAACTCTTGAACAAAGATGAGAAACTTGAAATTGTCCGATGTTAATGCTGGCAACTTGAAGTCGTCGCAATGTTTGTTCACGATTGCGACAAACATGGAATAGTCCTCATTTTCGCCCTTTACCAGGTTAAGACATTTCCACCTCTCGTGAAAAAGTGACGT
>OZ038484.1:10424709-10572209 GCA_964036315.1 Acanthosepion esculentum | reverse complement strand
TTAAAGTATCAGTCAATTCTCCAGAGGTATATAAATTTAAAAAAGAAATTGACATAATCTGCGATTCATGCAATATATAAATATTTTTTTTTTAAATTTCAAAATACTAACCATAATGTGTTTTTAAAACGTTGCGTATCAGATGTAATATAGATAAAAGATAAATCCATTTACACAAGCAGGTTTTTGCAAATTATTGTGAACATAATTTTCTCAGTCATATTTTCGTATATACATCATTCGGCAACAATGGACGAATAGATTTACACTAATTAGGCAATAAAATCATATGAAATAATTTTCCCACACATCTTCTCAAACAGAAATAAAAAAGCCCTATCCTTTCGGCTGTTAAAGGTAACATGCTGTGACAAGTGAAGTGATTTATTATAGACATTTATGACCAGAATCAAGAATCGCATTTTTACAAACTTATCTATTTAATAAAAACTGAAAACTGACATCACTGTTAATGGATGAGTTGAATTTGTGTGCAAATGATCGGTGTATAATCTTATAAACATCATTATATATTTATTAGAATATTTGAGGAGTTAAAATATTCCATATAATTCAAATATATTAATCCTTCGTGTTTTTCTACCTAATTATTGCCGTTTCTATGATTTACGAAGCATGAACAATGGCAATACGCCGGCGAAGCGAAAGAATTTGATATGTTGCGAAAAATAAACCAACACTGCAAAAAAAATTTTGCAAGGAAAATGATGACGCCTCAAGAAAGATTTGCTAATAAATATGGCGTTATTTGGCGATCGTGCATTCGTTTCCAAGATGGTTCTGTGTCTAAAATTAGTTTTCTTGCAATTATAACCACAAAGTCGATATTTTGTTTTACCCTTGGTGAACGGAAGTATGTCTCAATAAAAGAATGGTGAGAATACATGAATTGGCATCTGGTTGGAATAGATTGCAAATCAAATGTAACATACTAATGATGTCACATTATAGTGATAGTCCTTATTTAAAGATATTTGTATACAAACATAACACGCTATATAGGTCAGAGTTAGTATTGCATTTGAATTAAAAATTTGACAAAAATGTTGTTTTTTTTCTTCAGAAATTAAAACATTAATTTGTTTACCTAACCAATTTTTGGGGTTATGCTTGTCTTTGATTAAGCGCCTATTTAAAAATTAATTACCTATATTTCCGTGTATAAGGCAACCTTTAGATAAGACGAGTTAAAAATTATATCATATTTTCATGAATTTATCAGGCACCTGTAGTATAAGACGACTGCTTATTGATTATATAATGATGATGTTATTGGAAATATTGTTACTAACTGTATCCTTAGAAATTCAAAATGAACGAAATAACAAAAACGATTATATGCCATGTTTTCTTACACATGTCCCCTAAAAGGAAAACCGTAATTTTGTTCATGTTTTTCTTGTGAATACTCATTCTTATTCTTTCCCTTCTTTTCCTATATCGAAAGAGTTACAAACAGCCTGGTGTACTATTGGCCATTGACTTATATTTCATCGACAATTACAAAATACCGCTCATAACAATATGATAATATTGCATTCCAGTGCCGTGAACTCGATGTTTACATATTCTCTGCTGAACTTGCATGGATACAAGTTGATTTTATTGTTATGAAATTATTCTTTGAATGGGCAATTTACTATAAAGTTATGCCAGTAATATATAAGTTAGAAATTGTTTTATTACTTTCATGATCAGTTTATTTGATAATCTAAATCTTTTCATGTATGTTATTGGTTATTGCACTGAAGCCGAGCCTGGCGTACCGATAAACATCATTCAGAATTTAAGGTTTCTTTTTTAGAATTAGAGATAAGACAAGGCAAAATATTTTGGGGTTTAAATGTCGTCTTAGATGCGGAAACATACGGTATACGTTACAATTTGACGTCTTGTTGCCTTAGAAAACCGTAGAATTTTATGTACACTAATTATATTCGGACTATTTTCCTTATATTTGTTATTGTTTTTACAGCGTTTCGACCATTGTGTCCGCCGGCCTTCATCAGGTTTATATCGATTTGGGAAACTTACAGGGAATTCAGAACGGAACACATTATTTTAATCTACGGAAGCAGACAGTTATTTTTTCACTGCTCATACCTTGGTAGAACGTCTAATTATTATTATTTTTTGTACTGTTCAGGTATAGCTTGCCCATTTCCAAGTAGTGCAAGTATACACTGTCCCACACAGGGTTTGAACTCACAATCACAATATCACCAAATTCACTAACAAATGCTTTAATCTACTTGGAAAAAAAGCGTAGCAGAGATAGCTAGCCGGGCTAAATAGCTGGCTGGACTAGATAGATAGATAGATAGATAGATAGATAGATAGATAGATAGATAGATAGATAGATACGGAATTGAAAAACATGTATATCTATCTCTATCTCTCTATCTCTCTTTCTCTCTATACATATATATATATATATATATATATATATATATATATATATATATATATATATATATATATATATATATATGTATGTATGTATGTATGTGTGTGTGAGTGTGTGTATGTATGTATACAGATAGATACATAGATAAGGAACTGAAATAGATAGAGAGATATGTATAGACTGTGATAGATAGATAATGAGTAGACTTGTTTAGATAGATAGATAGATAGACAGATAGATATATATATAGATAGACACACAAATGAAAAATATGTATATCTATCTCTATCTCTCTTTCTCTCTATACATATATATATATAAATATATATATATATATATGTATGTATGTGTGTGTGTATATATATACAGATACATAGATAAGGAACTGAAATAGATAGATATGTATAGACTGTGATAGATAGATATGAGTAGACTTGTTTAGATAGATAGATAGACAGATAGATAGATAGATAGATAGATAGATAGATAGATAGAGAGATGGATAGATACGAAAATAAAATAGATATATAGAAAACAGATAGATTGAGAGATCAAAAAATATTGCTCTCATTAAAAAAAAAATCCATCTTTCAATATATCCTGTGTCTGCGTTATTTAAATATTCTATATTGCACAAAAAGATTATTTTGATCAAATGATATTTTAAAATATTTGTATTATTAAATAACGATAAAATATTTTGAATTCCTATTAACTGAATCGTGTCAGTGCATGTTATATAATTTTTTAAGTTAGAAAATATTAATTAGTGCTTTTTCCCTCAGTATTCACAAATCCATCCCGGAATGTTTTTTTTGGGTGGGGAGGGCTTAACGAATGTGTTTTTTTCGTTAAATCTCTTAGACATAATGACTGAATATTATTGATAATTGTAATGTCTAAATGAGTCTGTCTATATTTCTGACATGAGGTATTATGTACAGTATTTACATTAGTCGGACTATTGTCCTCATCTTTGTCGCCATTTTTGTCACAATATGAGTACTGGTAGAAAATGGTTGCTGAAAAATTAGGTTTATAATACTCAGAAATTCATACCCAGATGTCCTCAAGGACACATGACACAGTGGATAAAGGCATTGGTTAGATCCAGTGACAGAACCAAAGAGTGTGAGTTCAATACCCGGTTCAGGCAGTGGAGAACTTTCAGAGGGAAAATTAGCAGGATATAACTGATAACTGACATCCATCAAACATGGCTTGTGGAACTAGAACAGTCTACCCCAGTGATCGAAAAAAAGGGTTCGGTTCGAAATTCCAACCACCTGAAGATGGCCGGAGTGTACAACGGCCGAAACGTTGTGACAAAAATGGCGACAAAGATGAGGACAATAGTCCGACTAATGTAATGTCTAAATGTCTTTAAATTGTTTTAATATTTTTAGTGATTACAAATTAAAAAAATCGGTCATTAACTGATAATCTTTCTATCTAGAATATTTTATATATTTTTTTTACAGTAAGGTTCGTGAACCACTCAAGGTAGAGGGTTACATTAAAAGGTAGTTTATATGAATAGATGGGGAAGTTAACAGTTAACTCAAGTCTTGATCAGTTTAAGATTGTAGTGATCGGGGAACATCCTCTTTTGCAGTGCAATGATTCACAGGAAGAAACTGCTTGATTGGATCGATGGAATACGGGGTGAATGTGGGTGGTCTGCTACAGTGTAAGTGGCATGTCGGATCCTAGCCATGAAGTTGCAATTTCTTTTGTTTCATCTGTAGCTCGTAACAATTTTACAAACATATAACATTTTTTCACCATGTCAGGAAACTTTCTCCGCTGTTTTTGCTAGTGAAACTAGCATAGCAGGATAAGAATTGGGATCCTCATATAATTCGTGACAAATTGATAGCAAATTTGAGAGCACGGACTAGGATATAAATGAAGAGGTTGGTAATAGAAATATGAAGACAATTTGGAGAGAAGCTAAAGATCAAATAAAAGATCGTCATTTCTTCTGAGACACAAAGTTGTAACAAAATTCGCTATTTGGTTGATTTCTATAAAGACGTAATGAGCAGAAATATATTGCATTTGGAGATACAGAATGCATAATATTCACAATAAAGTTAAAATAAATATGTGTTATCCATTATATATATATGTATGTATACATATATATATATATATATTTATGTATATATATATAAGTTATAACTGTTATATAACGATAGAAAAATACAACGTTGCTTAAAAATCGAAAACCGAAAAGAGTAAATAAAAATATACAGTATAATAAATAAATAATAAAAAACAAGTAAAATAAATTGATCTAAATTAATCCAAATAGATAAACAAACTAACAAACCGATCCCGATAAATTAACCGATAGAAAAACAAGTAAAGATAATCAATCCAAATAAATAAATAAAGTAATAAACAAATTAAAAACTGCTCCGGCCAAAATAATAGTTAGAATAAACTACAGCTATCAGCCCCAAAATTGAATAAATACATTTAATTATCTTCCCAAACCAAAAACAAAACTATTAAATAATCGATATAAACAATTTTTTATTACGTTAATAAAACACCGATTAAAATTAAGATAAATAAATAAATATATAAGATGAGAAATAAAAATAAAATATAAAAATAAAAAATAAAAGTAACTAAGAACAAGCAAAATAATTTAACCCAAATAAATAAATAAACAAATAAACGATTTTTGGCAAAATAACCGCCAAAATAAACTACCCACAATGCACCACTGACCCGTATATATAAATACCAGAGAACAAAAACAACACTCGTAGCCTGACGATTGCGTTTAGCATGAAACAGCCTGTCGCCTCTAAGTGTTGACTTCAATGTTCACTTATTCATATATATATATATATATATATATATATATATATATATATATATATATATATATATATATATATTATTCCGCACGCAATAATTTTATGCTTTCAACTACAGACAAAATGCATTGATGGCAATTTTACTACAAATAGTCATTGTTGATAATATTTTTTGCTGTTATTTTACTATGAATATATATTTTTATATTAAATTAATACTTTCAAAGACTTTGATTTTAGTTTGGGGCTTCCAGATTTACCCATTCCTTGGACTCTATCAGGTGCTATCACAACATATATTAGATAGCAACCTCTTGTTCAAATTGGTAAGCATTAGATAGAAATATTATATTGGTAATATTGCTGTCACATCTGGTTTGGAACATCTGCGTGTATCTGGAAATTCTTGAAAAAAAACCCAAAGAAGACTCTGCAATGTTATCGGTCCTGGTCCCCGTAACTTATTTCTATAAATGTTTTCGCGGTAGGTGTCCTGATAAGCTTTCCTTTTTGATAGCTCGACTTGAAATATGTAAGCACAGTACTAGTTATGGTTAAACATCTTACTGCAGAAATTTTTAGATGTGTGGTATCCTACGCTCGCGTTGTACGAGCAATAACTAGCCGTATAGAGAGATTTTTCAAGCGTAGCTTAGATGTGGCACAAGGCCGAAAGTATAGGACACCCAATAAGGGTAGAACTTACTACTCAGTCGTAATGATTCTAGCAAGGCAACCTTGCAAATCATTACACCGCCTCGGGGAGCCCAAATTCGCCCTATATAAACAGTGACTTAACGACCTTATATTTTGTAGCTGAGTTTCGTCTGGCTGAATAAATTTTAGTACTTTTTACTTCTGTTCTGTTTGTATCTTTATGGCTTGTTGTAGTGGGGGTATTAAAAATACAAAAACCCTAACAGAACTTTGTTACGTGGTGTATTTTAATTATGATATCCATTTACTTATATATCCAAAGGAAACATTTACAATTACTTCGATATTTTTAAATGTTATTGTCAGAAACCTTTAGCACATTCATATTCATTTATCTAATTATCTTTATATTTCTATGTCTGTATATATCTATCTATTTATACAGGGTATCCATAAAGTTCGTGTGGACTTAAAAAAATAACTTTATTTGTATTTGCGATAGAAATAATATGTAAAAATGTTATAAAGTTTAATGTACCTAGTTTTAAGTATAGCTAAAATAACTAATGTAATTTCAGGCATTACTGTAAATCAGTTGGCAAATGTTTTCCGTGAACTGCAAAATAGTATTACCCTTTGTATTGCTAATGATGGAGGACATGTGGAAAGTTAAATAAAATTTCAATAAAACCTTAGAAAATATAGATTTACTTCTTTCTAATCCTTTTTACAAATTATTTCTATCGCAAATACAAATAAAGTTATAATTTTTTTAAAGTTCACACGAACTTTATGGACACCCTGTATTTCTCAGTCTGTACATATATGGGAACGTAGCCGAGTGAAATGAACGTTCACACTCACATAGAAACTGTAGCTTGAAAATAGTAGCAGAATAAGCCACGTGTGGTCTCCGTGGGTATTGAACAAATACAAATCTGTCTGAGCAGACGTCTACAATAGGGATTTTATATCCGCCTTAGTAGACAGGAATACTCTGATACTAGTGGCTAGCCACTGTGTTTGTCTATATATTCATGATAAATAAATACTCTTTCTTTTTTCTTATAAAATATAAAACTTATTTCTTTTTTCTTCGCTGAAAATTGTCTGCAGCGCCTTATTTGCAAAGTTGAGATATCTGGTAGCCAGAAGGCCAGACTAATATTACTTCCAAGTAGGTTAATTCTTTAAAATTCGTAAGGATCGTACATGCCATAAAATAAACCCATTAAGTGTCAACTTTGGAAATAATAAATATTGGCATTATGTAATCTTCCAATTCCCATTTGGCCTTTGTCGTTATTGGTAATTTGTGCCGCAAGCTTTTGATTAAATTCTTTAATTGACCTTTACAATGTTGTGCTCAAATAAAACATTTGCTTTCAATTTCACTTTAACTCGAGTATATATATATATATATATCCTTCTGATTAGAATCGTAAATCATCCTGGTTCGAATATCATTTGGGTGGAATTTAGATTTTTATCTGTAGGCAAAATGATGGATGAAGCAAATTCAGCGCTTTATTTTCAAATGTTAGTTGATAGATATTTATTAATATAAACTTAGGGTTGTATTGGATTCCAAATACTGGGAACCAGAATAGAATTCACTAAGGTAGTACATGCAACTACCTTCGAAATGAGGAACTCTATCCCAGTGATAATAACGTTCGTCATTTCCTTTCCATGAAATATGCTAGGGAAGTTATGATTTATATTTTCTATCTTTGTTTTATTGAAATTACCAACTACGGTTAATTCCTTCTCATTAGTTAATGGTCTTCTACAGTCAGGTACAAATTAACATAAAACAATCTAAAAAGAGCCGGTAGCGTTGATAATATACGTACGGGTTTCCCGGTGGTGCCAACATTTTTTTCTTTCGTTTTAGAATTTACAGCTAGCAGTAATCATTTAAAATGCTTCGCACAGTTGAAATATTAGTAAATATATTTTTCTATTCTATCATTTTGTTATTGAGTTATTCTCTAATTTTATTATATTGGCGCAGCAGAATCTTACTTCATTCATTTCCATTATATTGACACTTTATTAAAAGTCAAAATATTGACCTTTTGTGTCTAACAATATATATTTCTTGTAAAAAATAAATGCTTCATTATAAAGCTACAGGAAAACTGAGGTAATTGCACCATCACACCAGATAGATGGATAGCCTGATAGCTCTCTCTCTCTCTCTCTCTATATATATATATATATATATATATATATATATGTATATATATATATATATATATATATATATATATATATATATATATATATATATATATATATGTATATATATATATATATGTATATATATATATATATATGTATATATATATATATATATATATATGTATATATATGTATATATATATATATATGTATATATATATATATATATATATATATATATATATATATATATATATATATATATATAGAGAGAGAGAGAGAGAGAGAGAGAGAGAGAGATGTAAAAATTTTCTCTGTACAGAAAGTTTATCAGTTATTGACCATTTTATCGTCAATCCCTGAAAAGAATCACTGGATGGACGGAGAAATACGAATATAATTTTGTATATTAACCTGATTTAGAAGTTACCAGCAACACATTTTGGATTTAATATTAGGGTAATCTTAGAAACGCATCTGAAGATTTACTGTTGTGTTGGTTTGATGTAGCCATAAATTCTATGCTGACAGATTCTTCTATCGCACTTGTCGCTTATGGAACTCCCTTCCGACTCATATTCTTTCCAGCCAACTTTAATCTGCAAAAATTTAAATGCGATGTCAATCGCTAAGTACTGTCCTCATGATTACTTTTTCCTCTTCTCACTCATTATTAATGTTTCTGTTCCGAATTATTCTACACCCTGACATCCATTGTCGCTTAGTGGCATTAATGCCTTGCTTTTAAAAAAATATATCAGTCTTAATTCCTGCAATGATGAGTTATAATTATTTATACTTATAACTCGGACTATTGTCCCCATCTTTGTTGTTTCTATCACATGTTGTGCCCTCCAAATTACATCATATGCTTGCCGAACCGCGTAACCTTTAGGGTATTTTGAACTGGAAACTTTATTTAACAGCGTTAGTTGAGAATGTGCGAGAGGCGGTCATAGATAACGGCTCAGGGTTGTTCATAGAAGAGTCGACTTCCAATACCCGATGGGTTCCTTATAATCACTTACGCGCAAATGCGTTTCGTAGGAATTTAGCTCTTCTTCGTCTGAATACGGATTAATAAGCAAGACTTGTATCACTAAAACGATTATTATCTCAAAAAATGAAATAAATAAAATTGCGTAAAAAATATTTAGATTTCAAAATTAAATATATCAGAAAGGTTGATATGTCGCTAAAAAAAAACAACGAACCAACAGCGTAACTGACCCGTGTTTAACACAAATAACATCGAGGGTGAACATGTTAACTTTCATGCAGATACGACTTTCTCATTGGAAAGACTGACGCAAAACAATCTTCCAGCTAATATTTTCCAACCTATATAGCTTTGGTCCGTTTCAAGATCAGCTATCGGAAATAACATTCATGCTACGAGGAAAAAAATACATCATCATTAAATTCTAAAAAAACATTATATATGTCCCGTATTTACGAAAAATACGACAAAATAATTAAAACGAGGCAGAACGCATTAAATTCAATGTAATTTCGTCATCACTTTACTTATTTTTACAGATCGAGTTACACTAACAAACTCATCAGAAATATAAACAAGTTATAAAATCCAGTTAATAAATTGGATGATAGAACACATAAAACTATTTAATAGGAGGATTTATTTTAATAGTTCTCTTTCGTAATTTATTTTCTAGTTTCGCATTCAGATCTCTTTAAATCGAAGGCTTCCAAAACAGAATATTACTACAGCTAATACATAATTTAACGTTTTTACATTTAAAAAAAAAAGAACATGTAATTTTCCCAGAGTTATTTATTTTTACCATTTATACTCAATTATATTACTTTTTAGATCAATAGAAATGTGAAACTTGTGTCGCATCAATTATTTAAAAACTAAAACCCGTTATTAACAAAAAGAAATAAAATTCACTAAATGCTTCCAACGCTAGAAATCGTTTTTCTCTCTTGTATTGCATTTATTAAATTTATTTCCCGAGTCGCTTTTCAGATTGCTTTGTTCGGACGAAATATTATTTTTATAAGTAGTGTCTTTCATTACAAATTAACGAGACTCAGCTTGGAGGACAATGGCCTTCGACGATTTAACAGATCGACAAATAAAATAATTTATTGCATTTCCGAAATGATACAAGAAATACTCGTCTAATATTTATTCAGTATATACAATTTTGGTATCCATTTATTGAAAAGGAATGGGATTGTGTCTAACAATATATATTTCTTGTAAAAAAATAAATCCTTTATTATAAGGCTACAGGAAAACTGAGGTAATTGCACCCACACACCAGATAGCTAGCGAAAAGAGAGAGAGAGAGAGAGAGAGAGAGAGAGAGAGAGAGAGAGAGAGAGAGAGAGAGAGAGAGAGAGAAAGAGAGAGAGAGAGAGAGAGAGATGTAAAAATTTTCTCCGTTCAGAAAGTTTATCAGTTATTGACCATTTTATCGTTAATCCCTGAAAAAATCACTGGATAGACGGAGAAAATACGAATATAATTTTGTATATTAACCTGATTTAGAAGTTACCAGCAACACATTTTGGATTCAATATTAGGGTAATCTTAGAAACGCATCGGAAGATTTACTGTTGTGCTGGTTAGATGTAGTCATAAATTCTATGCTGACAGATTCTTCTATCGCACTTGTCGCTTATGGAACTCCCTTCCGACTCTATTCTTTCCAGCCAAATTTAATCTGCAAAAATTTAAATGCAATGTCAATCGCTAAGTACTGTCCTCATGATTACTTTTCCCTCTTCTCACTCATTATTAATGTTTCTGTTCCGAATTATTCTACACCCTGCCATCCATTGTCGCTTAGTGGCATTACTGCCTTGCTTGGGATGATTCCGATTTTTAAAAAAAGATATCAGTCTTAATTCCTGTCATGATGAGTTATAATTATTTATACTAATAACTCGGACTATTGTCCCCATCTTTGTTGTTTCTATCACAACATGTTGTGCCCTCCAAATTACATCATATGCTTGCCGAAACGCGTAATCATTAGGGTATTTTGAACTGGTAATTTAATTTAATCTGTCGTTGTTCCCTTTTTGCGGTCAATGACTAGTGATCTCTTGTCTTTATTTAAGAACATTCAGTTCGGCTCACCCTGTTTACATTATTCTGCACTACGTGTCTCAGCGATAGAACACCCAATTAAGTGTTCACCAAATTCATGAATCGCTCCTTTAATGATCTAGGCTGATGAAGGCCAGAGAATAGAGTGACCGAAATGTGATAGCAACAACAATAATCAGGGCACTAGTCCGAGTGTAAATAATGTAAATAAGGAATACATATGTTCAGCACAGACAATCATAATAAGTGATTATCAGCTGTAATGAAATAATGCAATCATGTTTAATATATACACATTGCTAATAGTTTTAATTGAGAAATCCATTGTAAAATGTTTAGTATAATAAGGTAATGGAAATGTAAACAAATAAATTTCAAAATTTGTCTGTTCGTTTTTGTGTCAGAAATCCCTGTGACTTGGGCCACATTTAATCTATATAGACATATTTCATTTTTGGATTCACGGTTATCCCGGCCTTGAAAATCTGCACCTTATGTGTTGCTTGAACTTCAAGCACTGGGATTTGTCTTCGGATGAGGAGGGAGCAGTTAAAAATCCATATTTTAGATAACTGAAATAAATTTTTAAAAATTATATTGAGTTTAGTGTAAATCAAAATATTTTTTTTTGTTTTAAATTCAGTTTACCATATATCCGAAACTTTGTGGATTGAGAAATCAGTTTTATTTCTTCAAAATCAGTAGAAATCAAAGTTAAAGAGAGAGGTATCATGACGTGACTTTTTGAAGTTTTGCAGAATTTGTGTTTTGAAGAACTCTCAGTATTCGACCTGAATTGGAATTTCGACCCAAATCGGACTTTCGGTCCAAATTGGACTTATAGGCCAAATCTGTTTTTTGGTCGGAATTGGAATTGTAGCCCGAATCAGAGTTAAATGAGGTTTTGAACTTACATGGAATGAATTGAAGAATGCAAAGTTATTTCATGAAAATTATAATTTCTCTTTTCTAAGCTGGACCAAATGTCACTTTAGATTTGGGCCAGAGTCCAAATTAGCCCTACGCAATATTTAGCTTCTATATCCACACGGTGTGCAGCATTTAACCTAGTATGAAATAAAGCGATTGCCAGTTGTCAGAAAAAAAATTACGGCTTTACTCAGAGATGAAAACAAGTCCTGAGAAACACGATCTTAACGTCGTAGATACGCGAATAATTTTTGTCACAGAATAGTACTGTATGAATTGTACTAGAAAAATTAATTGCGAAAAAAGAAGACGTTTTGTGGATGGGCATAATAGGACTTATACGCATGATATAAATAATTTTAAAATAATACATTTTCAAATAAATAAACGAAACCCTAATACATAGAACATACAAAAGTATCGAAAATAAGTTGATAAAAAGGATGAATAAAAAATAAAATGTGAACAGTGAATTAGAAGAGAAAATATAAAGATAATTAATGGTAAAGTTTTACTAACATTAATTATCAACGCGGAATGAGTTTGAACGGTCCGTAGCAAAACTTTTTCTAAAATAGCCTGGCGGCAGACACAAAAAATCTGAGGAGGCAGAAATTAATATTTTATTGTCTATAATTCAATTTTTTTAAAAAGATATTTTGGAAAAAAGTCGCAAATAAAACTGAAAATGTAACCTTAATGATCATTCTGATATATAAAAATAAAAAAATAAAATAAAAGTAAAATAAAAATCTGAAATAAAAACTACACAGTAAAAATAAATAAAAAATAAAAATAAAAGATAAAAATAGAATGAACAGTAAAATAAAAATGAATAATCAAAATCAAAAATGAAAATGAAATATAAGATTAAAATAATCATATAAATGAAAAATGAAATAAAAATTAAAAATGATCATATAAATGAAAAATAGGTTGAAATAATTTATTCATTCAGTATATTTATTTAATTTAATGTATTTTTATGTAGAAATCTAATTGATTGATCACGGCTTTTTCATTGAAAAAAATTAATTTTAATTTTATTAACTTTAAAATATGAAGAGAAATCAAATTAACTACAGCTTATTCTCATTACCATAGTTGATATAATATGGATTTTACGTGAATTTTACGTGAGTTGATTTGATTATGTTATTGAAAAAAAACACAACTGATTAAACAAGTAGGTCATTTCAAATATTTTGTTATACTATTTCATATCAGTTGTTTCAACATTTACGTATATATTTACATATACACGCGCGCATATACATATACGCATGACAGACTGCTTCGCTGTATCACAGCTCATCAGTGTGGCTAGATGTCTGGTTGCCCCGAGCTAGGATCGAAACCAGACTGAATTGTAATGAATCGGGGATTCTACCACTAAGCCATTGTCCAGGACAGATTATAGGCTGTCATCAACATGTTGATACTCGTGTGTGTGTGTGTGTGTGTGTGTGTGTGTGTGTGTGTGTGTGTGTGTGTGTGTGTGTGTGTGTGTGTGTGTGTGTGTGTGTGTGTGTGTGTGTGTGTATACATATATATATATACAACTTCTTAATTTGATTTCTCTTCATACATATATATATATACATATAAATATATATATATATATATATATATATATAGATAGATAGAGAGAGAGAGAGAGAGAGAAAACGAGAGATAGACCCACAGTGAGAGATAGGTATTATATATTTCTATATGTATACATACACTCACAACCACATATACACACGTATATATATATATCTATATCTATCTATCTATCTATCTATCTATCTATCTATCTATCTATCTATATATATATATATATATATATATATATATATATATATATATATATATTAAGAGATTTAATGCATAATGTTCGTTAAAAATCTACATTACAACCAAAAACGTTTCCGTTTTCTTTTTAATATTTACACTTTTCTCTCGTTTGAACTACTATAACCTCCTCTTCATATATATATATATATATATATATATATATATATATATATATATATGTGTGTGTGTGTGTGTGTGTGTGTGTGTGTGTGTGTGTGTGCGAGTGTGTGTGTGTCTAAAGAGAGACAAACAGACAGACAGACAGACGGAGAGACAGAGATTGATAGTTATATAATTATACGTCCACACATATATAACTATTTAAGTCAGTGTATATGCAAGAAGCGATGTCTTGCCAATCAACAAACAGGAAGAATTTTCAACCCAAGAAATATATTTGAGATAAGCGCCTCTGATATCGAATGCCATTGATGTCACGTGACTGACTGACCCTACATATATATGAATGCATTTGACATACAAACATACGCACGAGCGCAGGACAACACGCACAAACACACGTACGTACCTATAAATAAGCTTCTAATACTTCTTGCGTTTTTTTTTTTCAGCTTCGCCAAAAGCAAACATTTTATTACCACATTATATTCGCATTAAAAGGCAATATACTATTGAATTTCAAAAATAAATTCCAGCCTTCCTACAAAACGAGAAGAAAGAAAACACTCCTTTTAGCGTCACTTTCACGTTAGCTTCCACAAATCTACATTTGCTAATCCCATGAATACAAGCAAATGTCGCTTCCATTAAATCAGGAAAAAAAGGAAATATTTTCTAAAAGAACTCTGGAGTTTTCATTCTCCCTAAACAATTTACATAAGTTTACTGTACAGTTGCTCTAAGTTTATTTTTTGGTTTGTTTAATGGCATATTAACATCTTATGGGTCATTTGATGCTGACATTTTATTTTCTTGTGAACATTAGTAATTTCATTTACAAAATTATATTGCTGGTAAATTTTTCTTACCATCAAAATGTATTGCTGGTAAATTTTTCTTACCATCAAAATGTATTGCTGGTAAATTTTTTCTTACCATCAAAATGTATTGCTGGTAAATTTTTCTTACAATCAAAATTTATTGCTCGTAAATTTTTCTTACCATCAAAATGTATTGCTCGTAAATTTTTTCTTACCATCAAAATGTATTGCTGGTAAATTTTTCTTACCATCAAAATGTATTGCTGGTAAATTTTTTCTTACCATCAAAATGTATTGCTGGTAAATTTTTCTTACCATCAAAATGTATTGCTGGTAAATTTTTTCTTACCATCAAAATGTATTGCTGGTAAATTTCTCTTACTATGAAAATGTTTTGCTGGTATTTTTAATATAATTTTTTTTTACTTTCATAGTGTTTTGACCTCAGTGTGGGGTTGAAGTATTTGCCCATCAATGGGACACTAATAGGTGCTTCTACCCTCGGGTCCGGTTGAAACTGGGAACACCAACAAATAAGGGGTGGTTCCATACTCCTCAAAAAGACCCTATCAGCAGTCTTATCGTCAAACCCAGGACGGATTTATCTAATCGGTGAATTTACAAGTTTGCCTTATGTTCTCTTATTATAGAAGAAGTTGGAAAGTTTTCTTTGCATTTTGGAAACTTTTTTTACAAATACGCCAGTGCCAGTGTCATTCGAACTCAGAACGTAAATAATAAATTCGCAGGTAACATTCAGCATCAATAAACAATCTAATTTAAGAGTTAATGAATTTAGGGGATGAGTGAATACTGATTTCTTTATTTTTTGTAGGATGTTACATTCTACAAACAAAATGGGACAAGTGTAGCTATCTTTCATGCTGAGCATTTCGTCAAGTTTTACTGTATTGACACGTACATATCAATTAAAACGGTTCAGGAAATACAAACTACTAAAGAAAACGACATCTTTGAATTATTGTCAAGTTTTTAATCGCATTAGAATGAATTGGAGGTATCGATAATTTATTATAGGTAAACTATGAGGAAAAATGTAAAACATTTTAGTTGAATTACAAGGGTAAAATCTATTCACACATAAATACAAACATTCAATATATATATATATATATATATATATATATATATATATATATATATATTTCTCATGTAATAATTTAGACAAGGTTTGTCTACTTATTTTCAGTAGGACCCTGTCATATTCAGGAAGAAGCTCTTTAGTATCCTTATTTAAGTAAGAGATAAAATTACCATGTTGGATATATATTCATTTATTCCGAGTATTTTCAACATTAGCCCAATGTCATCATTAGGGTGTTGTTTTAGTCTAAGACAAAATTATTGTTTTCATCTGAAAGTTAATGTTTTTAAAATGTGAAGTAAAAACGTTATTGTCTATATTTCTGAGATGAAGTATTATGTACAGTATTTACATTAGTCGGACTATTGTCCTCATCTTTGTCTCCATCAGTTATCTCCTGCTAATTTTCCCTCTGAAAGTTCTCCACTGCCTTAACCGGTTATTGAACTGACACTCTTTGGGTCTGTCACTGGATCTAACCAACGCCTTTATCCACTGTGCCATTGGTTAGATCCAGTGACAGACCCAAAGAGTGTGAGTGCAATACCCGGTTAAGGCAGTGAAGAACTTTCAGAGGGAAAATTAACTGATAACTGACATCCATCAAACATGGCACGTGGAACTAGAACAGTCTACCCCAGTGATCGAAATAAAGGGTTCAGTTCGAAATTCCAACCACCTGAAGAAGGCCGGAGCGTACAACGGCCGAAACGTTGTGACAAATATGGCGACAAAGATGAGGACAATAGTCCGACTAATGTTAATACTGTAAAAAAGTTTATGTACTGTACGGTTTAGATTTCATGATGTAAACACCAAGGGAGGAAACTAAGTTTGAAATTTCCATATGATTAATAAAAATAAAAAAACACTATTAGGTAAAACGTAGATATTCTATACCATCTACTTTTCAAATATTTGTGCAGTATTGATGATTAATTTTATTAAGGTTTGTCTTCAATATTTTAATATAGATAGCGTCAAGAATTATTAGATTATGTTAATTATTTTCATGAAAAGTATAGATGTATTTTCAAGAAGAATTTTCTTAAATTACGAATGTGGACAGGCATGTTTTTGTAAATGTTGTGATATATTTGCTGCATCATTGAAATGAAAACCCAACAGTCGTGACAACGTAGTAGTAGTATGACCAGCATATATATATTTTTTTCTGTTATATACAATAAATAATGTTTATTTGTAATGTTTACCATTGGCTATGAGCTTGAACCTATCTGGCCATTCCCCTCTGGAAGACTAGAAAAATGATCGATATTCCATTCAAAGAAGAACAGATTTAAGAAAAAGTTTCGCAAAATTTACAAGTGCTTCGAAGTAACAACATATAAAAATCCTATGTCCTTATTAAAGTATATATCAGAAATAAAAGATAATGTATACGTATCAATAGAACGTGATTTTTAAAATAAAAATCTCTCGTTACAAAAGAGGATATAGATTGAAGATAAGCTTACCGTTGCTTAGTTTGCAGACAAGCATCAGTTATTCAATAAATGAATGCAAATTATGGCAAAGAGCAGGCACAAACACAAATAGCCCTTCGCTTCGGACAAGTCTGAATGATGATCCGTAACCTGCTGTTGTCAACTGAACGCATATATAGTTGTGTTTAATAAAAAATAGTATATATGGCAATACAAAGTACCCAACATTGAGGTCCTGTCTCGAACAGGGGTGCGCAGTATTTCCACACTACTCAGACAGAGCAGAATCCGTTGGGCCACGTCCACCGCATTCCAGACGGCCGTATCCCCAAAGACCTCCTATATGGAGAGCTGTACTCTGGAAGGAGACCCGCCGGGAGGCCACAGCTGCGATACTGCGATGTTGGGAAGCGCGAAAATGAAAGCTGTGGACATCAGCAAAGAATCTTGGGAGAGCCTGGCAGCCATACGATCCGAATGGAGAGGAACCCTCAAGTCAGGGGAGGAGAAGCTGATACAAGTCGCCACGGAAAGGCGGGCCCGCAGAAAGCAAAGTGACAGCTCCAACAGACCTGAGACAGAACGCACATGCGACCTCTGCAACAGCGATTGTCATTCCCGCACCGGAATCTACAGTCACAGATGTCGCTGCTCCAAATAAGCAGGCAACTAGGATGCAACCCATGGTCAACTCTGACCGACGGAGGCCTGAAAAAAATGCCACTCCGGTAATACCCGGGTGGAACGTTTATGTAAATAAAAAAAACAGTTCAAATATTTAGTGTAATTAAATTTAGTTGCATGTAAGTTATTAATATTTATATTTGAAAGATGATTTTATATTGCTGTGTAGGTGTGCCCGAATCGAACTTTTATTTTTACTAATTCCCACATAAAAATAAGGTTTTCCTCTCATTGTTTGATAAGGTATATTTAATTTATTCCTTTTTGTTGGCAAAACACACACACACACACACACACACACACACACACACACACACACACACACACACACACACACACACGCAAACGCACACTTTAAACTTGCGCACCTGACTTTTTCAAATATCACCTTTCATAAAAGATATATCTTATTCCCAAGCTAACATAAGGACCTAAAAAGTTATAAATTAAAAGAAAAATATTAAATAATAGCTTCTTTTACTTAAAATAAATAAATATATTAAAAAAATATCAAATTAAAATATAATATAAAATAATTGACAATATGAATATTAAATAAATACATTTTAAAAACAGAAAATAATATTTTTCCTGTGTACCCGTATTTGAATGGCTTTCATTTTTATTTTTATTTTCTTAAATATTTAAATTAATAACAACGGTCCACACTGAGAAGACATATTAAAGAAATAGTGCGTCACATATAGGAATCGAACAGGTATTCCCTTTTCTATTGCCCAAAAAGGGCATTTAACCATTCGGCTACGGATTACTGACGGAAAAGTGGATGCTGATTTATTTTTGTGGTAGGCACAATGATTTTTTAGTACGACTCCTCCGTTCAGGTTCTCATTAATTTCACCGTTTAAGAAAAAATAAATAAACAAAATATCACAAGGATACTCGCTGAAATTGCTGAGAGTAAATATTTACACAAATGTGTTGTTTTAGTATTTATATTTCCTGTCAAAACATTAATTCGATTACCCACTAAAAATATCATTTATAAGGAAAATATTGCGCGCACACACACAAACACACACACACAAACACACACACACACACACACACACACACACACACACATATATATATATATATATATATATATATATATATATATATATATATATATATATATATATATATTAAAAATGTAGATTCATAAAATAGTCTGTACTGAATTGATGAATGTATCTATTTACACAAATGTATGGTTTTAGAAATTATTTTCCCTGTCAATACACTTAATTCGAATACACACTAAAATAACATTTATAATAAAAATGTATCCACACACACAGACAGACACACAGACACACACACATAAATATACATATATATATATATATATATATATATATATATATATATATATATATATATGTGTGTGTGTGTGTGTGTGTGTGTGTGTGTGTGTGTGTGTGTGTGTGTGACATAACAAAATATATGTTTTATACGTCAAGGAGAGGCATGATGGAGTAATGGATAGAGGTTCCCACTGCCGAGATTGAATTGCTGCTGAATCCATTACATTCACTTATATTTCTTTGGGAAAGCTAACTGATGTCTTCTCTCCCCAGTTATGGGTTAAATAGCAGGACAGACTTGGTTCTATAGCATTTGGCTGCAAACTGGTCTGGGAGAAAGTAAATCTGAATTAAAAAAAATTATGTAGCTATGGCGTAGCACATTCTATGGAAAGGATCATTCGCAACGGCCCGATTATCCCGACTACGGTCGACAAAAGTTGATATATCAAGAACAGTATTGGGGCAATTGTATGACAAAGTTGAAAATTCTATTTATGACGTGTTTCGTCCTATCGTTTATCATCTAGCCGAATTCATTACATAATTTTTTCTTTTTTCTTTCCATCATTTTTGCAAGTAGGTTTTCTACACTGTGTTTAGGTCGTTTATGCCGGGTGTTTAGCGGTGGACACCTAGTTTTAAACTGTTGTAGCTTTATTGAACCAGATGTAGCTTGATATCTAGGAAGGTTACGCGTTCTTGTGTTCTCCCCATGTGTCTTCGATGTTGTTTAGTTGTTCTACTCAGTCAGTATCACAAGAATATATCAGTAGAATATCATCAGTATAAAAGAAATATGTTGATTGTTTGGGTAAAATAAAGAAAGGACCGGATTCGAGAAATTCTAAGCTACATCGACAAATAAAAAAAACACCCAATAAATGTATATTGTCATGATAATAACAAAATAAAATCCGGCATAATCATCGGATTCTACCTAAGAGCACTAAGAATATGCAGCTCGGATTATTTACACGAAGAGAAATAGATTGAAAATACTTTCAAAATTCTCTAGTACTCTAATTATTTCATTATTATTCAATGCGAAAAAAAACGACCATAAAATACCCTCCCCCAAAACGACCCCTCATGAGAAACCTATTGGATCAAAACACTATATTATCCTGCCTATTAACTGTATCAAATATACAATCGAAAAGAATCAATCTAAACTCAATATAAAATTTGGTACTCCGACATCCGAAACAATAAAAAACTTGGTCAGTACTAAACAAAACAATCAATTCAAACCTGATGGAGTTGTTTACTCCATCGTCTGTAATAATTGTCCCCAAAAATACACAAGAGAAAGGACAAAGAATCTAAATAAAGATTATATGAACACAAAAGGGACATCTTACAAAATAATATGTTACATACTTTGGTTGCACACCGTAATGAGACTGAACATAAATGTAACATAAAAAATGATACTCTAATCAAAGAAGAAAATATTTCGCCACGACGTTAATGTCTGTAGAGTGCCTTAAACGCAAGGTCATCTAGAGTAAATTTGCGCCCTCTCTCTTACATTATTTCACTATTACTGGCGAATCTTCTAATATCACAGTGTGAAAAACCTACTTAAAAAAGTGATGAAATGAATTAAAGGCGCTAAATGAATTCTACTGGATAAGAAATAATTCTAAAATTACCAGTACCCCACGTTCGTGCGCATGTGTAGTAATTTTATGACAGTATGGAAAAAGTTTATTTGTGACGCGTTTCGTGTTTCAACACTTCATCGGACTAGAATGGTTTGTTGATAAATAAAACAAATCTAGTCCAATGGAGTCGTGAAAGATGAAACCCGTCACAAATAACCTTTTTCCATATTGCCATAAATTTCCCATATATATATATATATATATATATATATATATCTATCTATATATATATATATATATATATATATATATATATATATATATATATATATATATATATATATATATATATATATATATATACATATATATACACACACACACACACACACATATATATATATATATATATATATATATATATATATATACATATATATATGAATACATGAATGTACATACGTAAAAAAGTATGTACTAAAGTTAGGAAGGCATCTATTTACACAAATATCTTGTTTTAATATTTATACATTTTATTGTTTTACCTTTTATTTTCCATGTTTATACACTTAATTCGATTGTAATTATACTTCATTTTACTTAATATTCTGAAAATGTCCTATAACCTTTCTGCTATTATCTACAAGTCAAACATTGAACGTTTTGATATACACACATTCATATACAAACACATTTTGTATGCTGTATAGAACATCTGTTTATTCATATGTGGGTGTTATGAAAACTTCTCTGTTCGTGAAGAAACCCTTCCAAAAGGACATTTGATGTTTCATGTTTTAGTCATACTTTGGGAAGTAGGTCACCAAAAGATCTTATATTAACTGGTAATCCCTTGTCTCTGTCGTGTTTCTCAAATAATAGCAATTTCATGTTTTACATTGTATGACTTGGGAGAAGGAAAATTGATAGGAAAATATGAACAACAACAAAAAAGAAGACTTTCAGACGCATATCTGTGGAAAAATATTAAAAAAAAAACATTTTGGAAAAGTGAAGCAGAAAATCTGTTGTAGGTTGGCATAAGTCAGTTTCACACGGGGGTTTGTATGCGTGGCATCATCTGTCACAAATTGACTCTTTGTCCCGTAAGGCATAAAAAATGTCTGTTCTTAATCAGGCATAAGGGACGCTAAGACACACGGACGCACATACGCACATTCCCAGAGTGAGATAAATGTTCTAGCAGGAACAGAATTTATAGTATTAATCTAATATATTACCCAGCGAGGATTGCATGCACCATATTAGTTTCTGGTTGCGAGCATCTTTCGAGGATATCCTCTACTCAAACAACCAATATACACTATATTTGTTATTACTGTGCAAGTCAATTTTTAAATAATATAATTAAGCTATCACAGCGTCCTGGCTATGACGATAAACTACATCCACGTCCTGGGTACGACTCTAAACTAAATCCGCGTCCTGGTTATGACAATAAACTACATCCACGTCCAGGGTAAGAAGATAAACTACGTCCAAAAGCAAAGCCTCTGATAATACGTTTTTGAAAAAAATAATGTTGCCAGCTGTACGTTTTTGAAAAAATAATATTAGCAGCTATACTTTTTTGAAAAAATAGTGTTGAGGCTATACGTTTGTGAAAAAAAATAATATTAACAGCTATACTTTTTTGAAAGAATAGTGTTGAGGCTATACGTTTTTGAAAAAATAATATTAGCAGCTATACGTTTTTGAAAGAATAGTGTTGAGGCAATACGTTTTTGAAAAAATAATATTAGCAGCTATACTTTTTTGAAAGAATAGTGTTGAGGCTATACGTTTTTGAAAAAAATAATATTACCTGCTATACTTTTTTGAAAGAATAGTGTTGAGGCTATACGTTTTTGAAAAAATAATATTAGCAGCTATACTTTTTTGAAAAAATAGTGTTGAGGCAATACGTTTTTGAAAAAATAATATTACCAGCTATACTTTTTTGAAAGAATAGTGTTGAGGCTATACGTTTTTGAAAAAAATAATATTACCTGCTATACTTTTTTGAAAGAATAGTGTTGAGGCTATACGTTTTTGAAAAAAATAAATTACCTGCTATACTTTTTTGAAAGAATAGTGTTGAGGCTATACGTTTTTCAAAAAAATAATATTACCTGCTATACTTTTTTGAAAGAATAGTGTTGAGGCTATACGTTTTTGAAAAAAATAATATTACCAGCTATACATTTTTGAGGGAAAAAAAATATTAACAGAAATAGATTTTTGATAAAACAAAAATATTACCAGGAAAAAATGTTGTCGGCATTAAATGATCCATTGAGGTTAATATGCCGTAAAACAAAACAAATCCAACCAAACATATGCTATCACAGGAAGGGGATTCTGAAGGATATTCTTTTATTATAACTTGAGAATTTCAGCTGATAATACATGTTAGAAATATTTAAAATAACCTACTTGATGCTATGGAATTGTATTATTCCTCTCGACTATTGTAAATCGTATTGTAAATAAATATGTGACATTTTGTAGTTACTGGATATTAATTTTAATTTTGGATAAAATTTCAAAAGGTAAACAATATATTCTAAACTTAATGAATAAATGGAACATATATTTTGTTAGTAACTAATGTTTTAAGAGTTCCCAAAAACTAGAATCTAGACACTTTCAGGTTTAAGGTTATCCGTTATTTTCCTGTATAATCATATGAAATTCACGCATTGCCTTTTCTTACACACAAAGAATACAATAGAGTAACCATCTACCTAGAGTGGCGCTCACGTCTTGTATTGTTTGAAAAGTAAAAAAAAAGGAAAATTTAAAATTTGACAATATTAGAGCAATAATCTTGTTTTAAGAATATCGCGAATATATTTGAGGAAAATTAAAAAGAATATATTTGAAGAACTTGATATTGCAATTTGAAAGATTGAAATATCTATAATATTAAAATTCTTGGCTACAGACATAAAATCCCACCGATAAAATCATTTAATTAAATATCAAAACTGATACATGTAATCTCGGCAAAGAAGCATATGAAAATAATTTCTCAATGGTAATTGCTAATGATAAATACTGAATTTAATTGAATGGATTTGCTGGCTTTCCTCAATTTTGCGTTCTTTATGGAAGTAGTTAACACATCATCCAAGACAATATGAGCGACGAGAATAAGGTTTTGGTTTGTATTCTAAGCAGTACAATTATGGATGTCTTGGAATGTTTAAAAATATATTGTCAGGATAAAAGCAAATAAACATTGTAAGTTATTCGGTAAGAAGTTTTTTGAATCGTACAGATTACGTTATTGAAGCTTGGAAGTTCTCATGTATCTCTTTTTAAACGATGGCCCACAAGGTCCAGCCGTATGTAGACATTATTTAATAATGATAGATCGTCTTCATTTTTCTTTATTTCGGATAGCCTAAAAGCTTGAGTATATTCATTAAATTTCTGTTCCGTTCGTCCGTCATTATCCAACATTGGAATGGTTATATGTAACTTATTATTGACATTTTCCTGATGTTTTGTTTCTTACAATTCTAACCAAGTCTCTTATTTGAGACCAAAGGTACTAGATATTTATCTTAGAATCTTAATGATCAGATTGCATTGAGAGAGCTTTCCTTCTATAAGCGATACTCATGAGAATAATGTTTTGTATCTCAAATATTGAAGAGGTTCCTCGGCTTTTCTCTGTGTATGTAACAGTATTGTGTTGTTTTATACCTAGTGCTCCTATTATTACTATTTGCGATTAAATGCCATAATCAATCTATATTTTCGTTTGTTTAAAAGCTTGTGGAAATATACTAAATGTTTACAATATAGACTTAAACATTTATACGAATTATCATTATTATTATTATTATTATTATTATTATTATTATTATTATTATTATTATTATTACTACTACTACTACTACTACCATGGATTTATGTTGTATATACATTTCCTTCCATGTCCCAACCAGAGACCTAAAGTCAGAAATGGCATTTTACACAGATCATTTTTTATGACATCCCTTCGCAAGAAAAAAAAAGATCACATACATTTTATATGTGTACTTGTATGTACAATCTTTTTTTCAAATTTTAAACTACCAGAAATCCCTTCAATGAGTCTATCAGCACCTTTTTCAATCAATCCGAGTTCTCCAACTGCAACTGGAATTATTGATGTTCTCATGTGATACATTTTTTTAGATTTCCACTTCAAGATCCTTATATTTTCATAATTTTACGAAGACATTATTATTATTATTATTATTATTATTATTATTATTATTTCCTTTGATATGTGGCGTTTACACATTTCTTTCCGGGTCCCGCCCAGGGACCTAAGGTTAAAAATGGCATCATGACACTTTCCACTGCAAAAATAAATAAATAAATAAATAAAATAAAAAAATAATTACATAGATAAAGCCCTTCGTAAAGTGTGGGCTGTACTTGTGAAAACAATTTTTTGTATCTCTTTGAGGCATGGACTCCCAGGGATCCCTTCAATCAGCCTACTGGAATCTTTTCCAACCAGTCCAACTACAACAGGGAGTGTTGATGTTCCCATGTGCCACATTTTTGAGATTTCTATTTCAAGGTCCTTGTATTTTGACAGTTTTTCGAATATCTTCAAAGATACATTGCATTCTGCAGGGACTGCCATATCCATAAGGAGACACTTATTTTGTTTGTGGTCTTTAATATCAATGTCTGGGCGGTTGGCTTTGATTGTTCTGTCAGTGTGTATTGTGTAGTCCCATAGAATTGTAACAGGTCCTATCTCCGTAACCGGGTCACGGTGGTGTTCGTACCAGTTTATTATTATTATTATTATTATTATTATTATTATTATTATTATTATTATTATTATCTTTTTTTTCTCAAGTTTTTTAACAGGGAATCTGGCATTATATATATCTTTCACCAAACCGTACAACCTGAAAGTTCCAACATCTTTTGTGATGATATACTAGAGTTGATTACGAGTTTCTCAATGTCGCAATTTACATTCCGTGTCATACGTGCTAATTCCGTAACGATAACTAGAATAGTAGTAGCCAGAGCATCACACATTCTGCCAAATTCAATCCAGTGGTCGATGTATTTATTAAGCTTACAAATTTTATTTATTTTGCTATTATCGTCACCCAGAATGTCCCCGCCATTAAGTAAATTTTAACGAATGCAAGCGTTCACACTCAAATAGCCATTAGATTGTCAGATCGTCGTACACGAGAAAGTGATCATAGAATGGGATGTTCGTTGGGCAACAATCTAAGTCAAGTCACAAATTCAAAGAGAAGCGTCACAACTTCTTCAGCAGATGGCAGATGTACTGATTCCTAATTAATATACGACGCACAATGAATTAAACATGACTTGATTTATGCGAATTGCGCGACAGAGAAATTAAAAAGAAAATGGCCACACGTATGACGTCAGTCCCAACAATGAAATTTTACGGAACATTTTATCACAAACGACTGTAATTTCGACGAACATCTTAACGTGGATATTATGAAAAACTATTCAGAATCTACTGAGCTTTCGACCCGTAAAACAAACGATTATTACCGTAATTCCCATGTATAATACGCTTTTTTTCATAATACGCATCTCTAAATTGGTGCTGAAAGTGTGGGAAAATGCTTCTACTCACGAATAATACGCAACTTTATTTAGTAATCAAACCGGATAAATTGTATCTCTCCAATTCCATTACACCCAGCGTTTCCTACTCTTGTAAAAATGTTTTCAAACATAGAATAATATTATTCTAATTTAGTTTTATGATAATTCTTATTTTATTTAACACTCGTAAAAATTATTAGGTACATTGTATTTGATAAGCTTATGGGGTCGCAATCACCGAATCTCAGTGTCAAATAGTCGTATGTTTGTGGTGAGTTGTCATTTCGCATCTGAAACCGACCCATGAAACGGCAATTTTTTAAAGATTATTTTGTAGCTGTGCATAATACGCATCCATAATTTTGCTTATTATTTTTTAAGAAAAAAAGTTCGAAATATACATGGGGAACTTAGTTACGTATGCAAGCTTCTAACCTTCAGCTCCGGGAGATGAAAAGAATGTGAGGTGAGTGCCATAAAATTTATATGTTGTTTGATTAATTCATCTTAGTAACTAATCAAGTAACGGAAAAATCCAAGATGAACATGAACCCCATCATATTTCGCACGTTTCAGTTGCATGCCATTTACACTGGCTGCAATTATTTAGTTTTGACACGTTGATAGACAATACAGCCGTTTTCTCAAGACAAACGACATTTGTACAAAGAGTTATAATATTTTGTAGATTTTTTTATATTTTATACTTATACGCAAATTTTGAACATACCGTAAAGAAGACGGGCATACTGTCGAAATATTGTTGAACATTGTCAAACGTTGTGTCTTTTCTTTTTATTTTCTAAATCAAGCTCTCCTCTAATAGGCACCTTCACTAAATATTTGACACCTAAGATTTAAAATGAATTTTTAAATATGAAAACGCATTCTTGAAGGTTTCTATTTAGATTTAATTGAAGGCAAAATGATTAAATCTATTATTTCCAGCATGCAAAATACTCTGGTGTATTTCAAATAAAAATTATATTGATTAAAATCTCTACTTTTTGTTCCCATTTAGAAAAAAAAAAATATATCGGCCATTTTTAAAGATTTTTAAACAAAAGTTAATTCTCGGTTTAAAAATCAACGAAAAATAATATAAATATATTTTTGACCCGTTATTTGAGGAAAATTAGCAAATTTCAAGTTAAATTAATCTGATTTGAAATAAATTTTACTTACTTACAGCATAAAACATAGTGTACAAGCATTTCTTAATCATGGGGTCTTGGTTTTCTGACGTTCTGATTGATGTTATTGGCAGGCTAAAGTGTTGACAGCTAAGTATGTTTGACCAGATTTGACATAAATTTACGAAATCTAACGGATCGGTTTGTTTTTTGATTTTAATTACCGAGTAAATTAAAAAAAACAGAATATTTTCAGCAATTATCTAATATTTTATTCAATTTTAGTTATTTAAGCTTATATATCTATTTATAGACTTATGTTTCTTTTATAAAAATAACTATCACAATAAAGAATAATTTTTAAAAATCTGTAAAAAAATTAGTGACAAAAAAATTTCAGGAGTTAAAGTAAAAAATATTGTATGGAAATTTCAAAATGACACGCAAATTTAAAAAAAATAACTTCAAATAGAAATTGAAAGAAAAATTAATTTAAGTTAAAGTAAAAATTATTTTTTAGGAGAATTATATTGGATTTCGTCTCCAAGTTCTTTCTTTAAGTTAAAATAAAATGATTTAATTGAAGTATGATCCACACTAAAATAAATAATTAAAATTAAATTATTTAGTAAAATAGGATTTAGAAATGTAAAAATTGCTTTCAATTTTAAACTTTAAAATTTTGAATGGATGATTTACAAAGCCTGTTGAAAAGTAAACACGATGGAACACAGAAATGAAAGAAATGCAGATTCGGGAGGACAACTTTTAAAACACGTGACGTAGATCCATACATAAAAAAATGCGAATATTTCTACACTAAAAAAAAATTAAAAATTATTTTAAAAATATTTGGTGTGAAGAACTTTTATTAATCTTTTTAAATTTTTGATTTGTAAATATAGTTTTCACTCAATAGCAATATCACCTAATCGGATTAAAGTAATTAAATCATTATAATTAAAATTTTCAAAAGTGAAAACAATTTTTATAAAAATTCATTATTCATCGATTTTTTTCTTAAGACAATAGTGTTTTAATAAATCTCATATATAAAAGCAAATAAAAGCTTTGTAATTAAATAATATAGATGTATTTAATTTTTTTATTTTAAAATTCAGAGAAGATTTTCGGTAAATTGGGGTTCTGCTTTCAAGAAATCTGACGATTTAAATTTTCCAAAGAGTCTTTCTTATACATAATATAATAAATTTTGAGATTGCAATTTAATCTCTCTAAATTTCATGAAATTAAGTAGGGTGAGTGGGGTCAACATACGTAAAAAATATTTGTACCAAAACTTTTAAAATTTTCTAAAACAAAAAAATACAAAAAATATTTTCATTCATTTGTGAATAATTCCTGATAGTTTTATTAAAATCGGACAATTATTTTGTTTTTTCAAAAATATCCAAATGCTTATATTTTTCATTTGCAAAAAGGCACAAAAACCCTAATCGTAAATATTACGTCAACCGCTGACCTAAAAATTCAAGATTTTGAACCTAAATTTAGAACGTGCTAGAAAGGATTAAAAAATTAATAAAATAGCATAAAAAATACTTTGGTCTTCTCTCTTAATAATAGCATAAACATTTTGACGATAAAACATTGATTTATTAAGTTTAGGGCTTTTATTCATCATGCTATGCTGTTTTTTTTTAAGCGGGCAAGTGGAGTTTCCTATCCTCTAAGTATTATTATTAATAGTAATAATGATATTATTATTATTATTAGTAGTAGTAGTAATAGTAGTAGTAGTGGTAGTAGTAGTAGTATTATCATTATTATTATTATTATTATCAGTAAAAATGACAATAATAAATTAATTAATTATTTACACTATTTACTTTGTTCGAACTGCTGATCTTTGCCAATCCCTTTCACGATATTTGCAAGTTGTGGGTGAAGGAAGATGAACAGAGTCTCAGTGACTTTACTAAGCAACCTAGGAATGTGAAGGTCATATGTCAATCCATTTCAGGAAATAAACATGAAAAGAACGTCAACGCAAATGTCATAGAACCAATATTCAGGAATGCCAATATACATGTTATCTCTTCTGGGTTCGGTTCAAAATTAAATAAAAAATATCACCTGAAGAAGGCCAGCCACTACGGTCAAAACTTTGTCAACGTTACAATAAAGACAATGACAACAGTTCGAAAAATGAAAATATTGAAAATTGTTACAATGCCCAATTTCATGTTAATGAATTAGTTCATTCATTTGGTTTGTTGTTTGGTGCAATAATTTTTAAACTAAGGTAAATAAAATTTGTAGAAATGGATTTTTCTTTGTACACGAAGTTATATTCTTCAATGTTTGTCAGTTAAATTGATATTATTTGAGCATAAATTTGAAAAACATCAATATTAAGCATTTCAATCAGTCGTAACATTTCATAATCTCATACCGATATTATGATAATAAATATATAATTATTCAATGCATAGGCCTCCGTAATGAAACGCACAGAGATGTAGAAACTTGTTTCGATTTTGTGTTATTAAAAATCATATATATTTTCCTAATACAAAAATAGCATAATTCAACTCTCATTCTTATCTGTAGAGTATTACTGGTAAACCCGGCTATGTTTTCTCTTCCGACATTCACAAAAGTCTCTATCTAGGCAATGTAGATACTGTTACACTTCATTAGCAATTTCCTTAACTGGCAGCCTGTCCATTCGGGCATCGGTCGAAGTATCTGACATATTCTGTGCAGATACAGAGCATCCCATATCCAACATGCTCGTTAATTTCGCACCAGCGAACATTGGTCATCTCACGCTCTGAAACATGGGGAACATGGAATAGGCCCCGGTGAATAAGTCACTGAACACATGCAGATACAAAATAGGATGACACAACAGCCATTATTGTGCACGAAGATTAGAATGTTACGTCGTACGCGATGCCGAAACTTTTCCATTTGTGTTTTTTTCTATCATTGGATTTCTTTCTCGTTATACCCCCCCACACACACACACATATATATATATATATATATATATGTGTGTGTGTATGTGTGTGTGTGTGTGTTTGTGTGTATGCATATATATATATATATATATATATATATATATATATATATATATATATATATATATATATATATATATATATATATATGGGGACGGTTATAAAGAGAGAAACCCAGTTATATATATATATATATATATATGTGTGTGTGTGTTTGTGTGTGTACGTGTTTGTGTGTGTGCGCGCGCGTGTGTGTGTGTGTGTGTGCGCGCGCGCGCGTACTAGTGTGACATGAGTCAACAAATTTAGCCTATTTGCACAGGGGATGAAAAAGAGTAGATATACAGTAATGACAAAAATTAACATGTGCACAAAAAAGTATTGCACAGTTCATGCAAATGTAATGGAGTAATTATACAAACGTATTGTATTGATTCTATAAACGCGCTGTATTGATTATACAAAAGCATTGTATTGTTTATGCAAATGTATTGTGTTGATTGCAAAAAGGTTTTGTATTTATTATACGCATGTACTGAATATACAAACATATATTGATTATTCAAATATATTGTATTTACGATACAAAAATATTGTATGATTACACAACATATTGTATTGATTTTACAAATAGATTCTATTGATCATGCATATGTATTTTATTGATTCTACAAACGTCGTGTGTTGATTATACAAATATATTTTATAAGTTATACAAATATATTGTATTGATAATAAAAAAAACGTATTTTATTGATTATGCAGAAGTATTGTCTTGTTTATACAAACGTATTGTATTGATTTGATAAATATATTGTATTGATTATACAAACATTTTATTGATAATAGAGATATTAATACTGATATAAAACTTACTATATCTTCTTTTGCAACCATATTTATATTAATGTCTCTCAATCTCTATAGCTGTGCATATGCATTCAGTTTTTCATAACATAATGCTGTGTGACTTTTATTAAAACAAGCTCCCGCTCGTACCAAACCAACTAATTATTTAAGATGTTAGATTCCCAACAGTATATCCTTTGAAAGCTTCCAATGCAGAAGACGTAATAACGCAAGTCAAAAACTAAGTACTAAGACGGCCATGATAGTTTTCCTTCTTCTTGATGAGTTGCAACACATGACATCCTTAATTCGAAGGAATTAATGAGCAAATAAAGTCGCGGAAAAAAGCCACTTTCCATTTTCCACGCCGATAAACTTTATGCTGTCTGTATATCTCCATCGGAACTGTACACGGACACATAAAAAGGCACAACTGTCTTCTTGCAGGGATCTGGTTAGACGACCAGGATTTGTTATCGATGGGCACAATCCAAATAAAATAACGTACACAGAAGTGATTATGCCCATTGCAGATATAGAAGTAAAATTATAGGATCTCTTAGACTAGCTAGTAAAGGAAAGCGGGAAGAAGGCTTAAACGTCGGTTGTAAGAAGACGGAAGGTAGAGTTGTTTCCAAGGGGAGAAGCACATAATGCGAACTATGAATAAGCGATGTCAAAATTAAACAAGTACAGAAGATTAGACAGCTTACCGGATGATAGAAAAAGTGTTAACGAAATACGAACGTCATTACGAACAGCAAAATTCATCTGTATATATTGCTATTTTGTAGTTCGGTGAAAATATATTCAGCTTATTTTCATTAGTAACCATTTGAATGTGTCAGTCTGTGAATAGGTGGAAAATAAAAATGAAGGAGTAATATAGAGAGAAACAAGTTAATGTAGCACAGCTTGTTGACAAAGACATATACATTTAAAAAAATAATAATTTAGAAAAATGAATTATAAGCGAAATTGCGCTGAGGCTATCATAAGTTATTTCTCTCTCTTTCTCAACCTCCCACTATCTCTCTTAGTAAAAAATTGTGTACATATATATGAGTAGGGGAAGATCCACAATTATTTAGGCATTACAGCCCAACATAAGACAACCGTTAAAACAATACAATACACTAGCCACAATGCATCACTGACCTGTATATATAAATGGTCGAATAAAACAAAACAAATCAAGCACATATATAAATAAATATATATATAAAAGTGAACATTGAATTCAACACTTTGAGGCGACGGGCTGTTTCATGATATACGCAATCATCAGGCCTCTATGTGTTGACTTCAATGTTCACATTTATATTTACACACGCTCTATCGCTGATATTGAGCACTTTAACCCATAAATATAGCACACCTTAAGACTATATTTCTTCATCTCCATATATATATATATATATATATATATATATATATATATATATATATATATATATATATATATATATATATATATGTATATATATATATATATGCGCGTGTGTGTGTACTGATATAGACATATAAATATATATCAAAAGAAAATATATACTTTTGGGTTGAAATATCTGTCCAGATTTATAATTCAATGGAACAAAACTTTGTATTTTGCCCTTATTCCTGCACACATACCCCCCCACACACATACATACATACATATATATATATATATATATATATATATATATATATATACATATATATATATATATATATATATATATATATATATATATATATATATATATATATATATATATATATATATATATACACAGATTATTATAGTATTCAAGCATATATTTTCTATTCTGCTTGATCATGAGGCGTTCTAAACTCCGTATATTTGTTTTAATTTTGGGAGAAAATAAAAAACGTATTCTCCAACATTTTGATATTTTTTCTCATACTGTTCCTTGATCTAAGCTTTCAGCTGACATGACCCATCTTCAAAGTGGTTACATAGACAAATATTAAAGCAAAGATTATCACCATCAAAGATGATATTCCCTTATGTTGGCATAGAAGATGTCTAAGCGACGATAACGGTCGCGGAATAGGAGATGCAAGTCGTAAATTCATGTTGCAGTTTTATAACTTCGTACCACGCTAGAGAACAAAATATTACCAAGAGAACCATGTATCTAGAAGAAATGTAATGTATTTCGACTAGTTTGAAATGATAATTTTAGTGATAGATAGATAGATTGATACGAACATTGTGATTCCAGAGAATATTCTATATATACAAATAATTTCTTGCTTTCAATGTAACGCATATTCTTTCGGCACTTCTTGCTGTCTTGCTCATTGTTAATCATTGCACGTGGAGGCGACCTGAGGTCTCTTGACTCAAGTCAACGCTGCCAAACAAAAGGATTTCTCTTGCATGGTGGCCACTATAGCCGGCGTAACCGATCAATCAGCCTCACTTCAATCAACTGTTACCATCGGCATAAAGTATCTTTGAACAATTTGATAGCCAAAATCACAATCAGGATCAAAATTGCAATTTTTACTCGGTTTCACGCCAGTGCGTCGAGAAAATTTATACGCACGAAAGTTATGCTCACTGTTTGCTATTTTAGCGAATTCGTTTCTCTGTTTTCAGACAGTGTTAGCCTCTAATATCAGAGTTAGAAATTTTAGTAATTATAGATAGCTACATCGCATATAGGTTAAAAGTTACAAGGAAACTTGTGTTGCGCCAAGTTCCCAAAGCGATAATACTGACGGGTTAGAAAATCACATTTTAAAATGTTTCCTTTAGACAGGGACCAAAAGAATTGGCTTCAGATTTCCACTGGAAATACAAAAACATCTAATTGAACATTCAAGTTATATAAGTTTAATAAATATATTCACATAACGGGGGAAGTATATTGAATATTAAAACATATGTCGCTTTCTCTTTAATCTATAATTCTTTTATTTGTATCGTATTTTCAGACAGGAACCTCCTAAGCTACTTTGAATTGCTGAATGTATAGAAATGTCATCGTAATACCTTAGGCTTTCTAAGTGATAAAAATGTGTTATCGATAATTAACATTATACATTAGGGTAATTATACACTTAATCGTATTATTATTTTTGATTTTCATCATAATACGTTGTTTTACATTCTATCTTCGTTTAGAAAGAAGCATTGATTTTGTATATAAACTAGACGCCGACAAAAACCTGTATTCTGTTTCATTGCGAGCTTGGCAAGAATAAATGAAGTGTAATCAGGAGGACAGTAATAAACGATGGACATTGTATTTACATTTTTGAAGATTAAACATGGCTGGAAAATATGAAACCGAAAGAAAGTTCCTCAAGCGAGAAGTGCGAGAAAAGCAGCTGTTAGAAAACAACTTACGGTTACATCAAGCCAACTCAACTTTAATGATTAATAGCACTGTTTTTTAAAACAACCTTTTTCCCTAGAGAGCTCAACCGGGAGGATATATATATATATATATATATATATATATATATATATATATATATATTTAAAGACATTTATGATATGTTTAACGTTCTTTTTATAGATACAAAATTATATAAACATATCATAAATTATAAATTTATATAAACATATCATATCTTTAAATAAATTGTCGGACTCTGTCCAATTCAATATATATATATATATATATATATATATATATATATATATATATATATATATATAATGGACTCTTCCGTCGGTTCCGATGTATCAGGATCTGACAGCTTAATTTATTCAGTTATGAAATTATGTGCGATAATCTTAAGTGGCACTTAAAGCCGCTAGTGATCTAAAAAGGAAGCCACATGTGAAGCAAGAGTGAGGATTGTGAGATGGGATCACTGTTAGATTGGGTGGCCTTTTAGATCGTGCTCTCTCTTCTTGAAGATGATTCGGACAAGCTGATTGAAAACTGCTGAGTCCACTAAAATACGTTGATCTCCATTCTACCCGCTACAAGTCTAAGCGCTCGAAGGTGGTATATTAACATATGAGAATTTGCTTTTCAGCGTGTCTTTGTATCTTAGCCATGGTTGTCATACATTCCTGTTGACCTGATTTAATTGGCTGTACATTAGGATCTTGGGTATCCTGTCAACAGACATTCTCTAGACATGACCAGTCCAATGTAACTGAGACTCTATGTGAAAAGTCTCGATTCCTCCAATATTACACCTGTTAAACAGTTCTACATTAGATGTTCTATCTTGAAGGTTAACTCCACAGATGGTACGCAGACATCTTTGATATATATATATATATATACATATATATATATATATATATATATATATATATATATATATATATATATATATATATATATATATATATATATATATATATATATATATATATAATATTATATATATATATAATATTATAGTAGTGGAAACCATGATGTCTTTATGGCAATGCATCTTGTTCTTTGATAAATTTTATACAGGTAAGAGTAGAAATATTATTTAGTAACATGCATTTGTACAAAGAAGTAACGGCGTGAAAAATAAAATAAGTTTAATTTTTCGTATTTTGTATTAGAATAAGCTCTAATATATTTTTATAACTTAATATTTAAATGAAGGTAAACTATATAGGACGCTAAGTGGAGTATTTCTTCAGCCTATGCGAATAAGAAAATCTCCCAAGAAACTGAAAAGCAACTTACGTCAAAAACATCATATAGCTTCAGATATTATGCAAGAAGTTTCACTCTGTCTCCTCAGTAATGAGAGTCAGAAACAAACAGAATAGACCAAAAATCACATGAATTATAAAGAATACAGAACATGCTTAAAACTTCCCCAATATGACGTAATGTTTATCTAGAGGAGAAAACTGCGATGTTTTATTTTGTAACCAACTGATCAAATCTCATTCACACGGGCAGGCGTTAAATTTTTCTTCGCCCTTCCAACGACGGCTACTTTATAAAAATACAAAATCCCAATGTCTGATTCTAATATATTTTATTGCCATTAAATAATACAACAGCAAGGATATATGCACAACAAAAATAAATCATAGTAACTAAATCATGCAATAAATAAATTACATAAAATTATTATGCAAGGTATAGAAACATTCCTACAACCCCTCAACCAGAATAAATAAGCAATCTAAACGTCACGAGCATAATAATTGTCACTAGTAGCTCTAAATAAAATAAAGTAAAAAGATCAAGTGTTATTTGAACATTTCTTTTAATACACCAATGACCAGTATACACAACACTCTAAAGGTTTGTAAAACTTAATTACATTGAAACATGAAACTGTCATTATGCAGTGATGATTCCTATGTCTATATTGTCACGATTTATGTAAGTTTTATCTCCGATATTCCCACGTATAAATTCGAAGAAAATCTGCACCACCCATATATATATATATATATATATATATATATATATATATATATATATATATATATATATATATATATATATATATATATATAGATAGACAGATAGATAGATAGATAGAGAGTGATATGAACAGACATAAATATGCACAGGCAGAGATAGATATGAACAGACTGAGATAGATAGATAGATAGATAGATATGAACATATTGATATAGAGAGATAGATATGAACAGACCCATATAAACTGATAAATAGATAGATAGATATGAAAAGACTGACATAGATATGAACAGGCTGAGATAGATAGATAGCAATGATTACTCTTACTATACTAGATTCAATAATACATAAATCGTGATTTTAGTCATTCTTTGTTTCAATATATATATTTTAATGTATGTTTAAACTGTAGAACAAAGAAAAATAACACATTTAAGAATGTGGATTAAATAAAATATAATTATATGAATCATATATATATATATGTTCTCTATGTAACTTTCTTCGTATGTTTTCCTTTTAGACACAAGACGTTTCTGATTTAATATTTACGGGGTAAATTAATGGATTGCATTGTGGCCGACGTTTGTCATTCTTGAAAAGTTTCCAAATGGCGAGAAGAACGAGAAGATCTACCAAGCAAAACACATAAATAAAAATAGAAATGGATGACATCTCCTACAATTCCGCCATTTTTGCATTCGCCGTTCATTATACAAGTTAAGTAAACGATACAGTAGAAAAAGAATGATAAACACAAGTGAATTTCCCTTCTGTCAACAGAGGCAAATGCGAATGGGACAATGCGAGTCTTGATGGATATTTTTCTTTCACTTGTCAAAAATATTGTGCAAATTGTCAATGACTATTTACAAGCCAGAAAATTAAATGCACGCATGTGAACAGACAGACTTACGATGGTTGAATAATAAAACTGCACTCTAACGATAAAGATTATTTGATTTTATTCAACAAATATAAATTTCTTCACCTAATCTCATCTCTTTTCTGTATATTTTATACATTGATGGATATTAATCACGAAGATCGAATATAAAAATATTCAAATATAAATTACTGCCTTCTGAATAAGCGTTTCTATTTACTCAAGATAAGACATGCATTTAATACATGCACGTATGCATGTATGCTAACTCTGGAGACTTCCAGTAGTGACCATGGCCACGTCTTCACTACTGTAATTTCTACTACAGTGTTTCTGTGGTAAGTAAATATTTACGGGACATGCCTACCCACCCAAGGAACCCAAAGAACTATTTTTATATTCAGAGTTGCCATTCTCCAAGACAGGCTACCGGCTCAAACTACAGAGAAGCCAAATCTTCCCTGCTATAAAACGTAGTGAATTATTAACTTAGATAAATCTATATTCCAAAATAACAACATTATATCAAACAAATATATTCCAAGACAGACAGCGTTAATAAAAATAATAAATGAATCTACAGAAAAAATTTGATCAGTTCGTTAAACGTTCAATGTATGACTGATAATATTGTATACCATGCGAGCATACATTCCAGCAAATAAGTCAAATTTTATTTTGGTCCACTGAAAATCCTTGGAAATTTCGGTTCTTCCATCATTTAATGACTTTTGGAAATAGTAAATGCAAAAACAGCCCTGTTCTCTCTAAATATTCCTGGCAATTAATGAATGATGAACCATTTATCACCTGGGATATTATAGTAAAGGCCAAAACTTATAACGGGAAATAAAATAGATGTAACTTTTATTTTGTTGATAATTAACTACCATACATCACTTGAATAACCCTAGCATTTTAAACAAGACAAATGAATTGATGGTTACGTATAGGCACACAAAATAAACATCTGCTGAAATACGATGATCCAAATTAATTTTTAATGTGAATTAAGTTTTTTTTAATGAACAAGTAATCCCACATTATCGTTAATACAAAAATAAAAAAAACATAATATTCGCAACTCTAAAATAATTGTTACACACACACACACACACACGTATATATATATATATATATATATATATATATATATATATATATATATATATATATATATATATATATATATTCTTGCTTATTTTAAATGCCCAATATATATTTTTGAATTAAAAAAAGTAATCCTAGCATATTATATAACGGCGCCAACATTGCTATAACCAGATAATTTAACGTCCGTAATGATCAGGCTATATTCAGCACCGAAAAACTGCGTTGTGCAGGAAACTCCGAGACGGTGAGGGATAGTACGATAATATGTGTATATATTATATTATTATTTATATACTCAATAACTCTGTTGCATACATAGAACACTGTTTCATTAAAACCAGCAGTATATATGATATATATATATATATATATATATATATATATATATATATATATATATATATATATATATATATATATATATTTCAGCAGTATATTTTACAAAACCACTAACAAAGAAACATAAAGTAATAGAAGCACAGAAGCTAAAACATTGCCACAAAGGTAAAATTAGAATCATTATCAAATTAAACGACTTGAGGAGAATTTCATGACCAAACAAATATGCAAATTACTAAACTCCACAAAAATCAACATTGGCAATATAAGCAAACAATTATTATGAAAGACATGCTCAAAACTAAGAAATATGATAAAAATAATAAAATGAAAAAATACAAAAGCAACGATCACTTGGTTTAATAACAATAGCAATAAAGAAAACTCGTCTGTCACGCAACTATACATAAAAACTTCTACACATCTATTAATGATCATATACTAAACAATACATTAAGCCTAGCTAAAGAATACCTGTCTATATCCAATAAAGACATATATATAATTAAACCGATAACCAATATCCAAAATACAAATAAAGAAAAAGCGATAATAATAATAATGATAATAATAATGATAAATTTGATGTAACAATGTGTAGCTATGATGGTGCTTAATACGCGAACACATTGGTATATGAGTAATAAATTAATTAATAGATATTAACAACAAAAAAAGAGATAGGTCTATACAGGGACGACTGTCCATAAATTTTAAGAAACTGCAACGGCACAATAACAGTAAATATAAGAAATGATATAATAATACCGAAAAATCTTCAAAATCATGGAATTTACAATAGATATAAAATCCAATCAAAAATAGTATATTTCTTATATATAACATTCAACCCTAACAACAGAACATGCAAACCATACAGAAAACCAAACAACAGCCCAGTATACATTAACAAAAATTCCAACCACCCCCTAACCTAAGCAAGCAAATACCCACATATATAAATAGACAAAAATATTCAATAAAATAAAGATATGAATAAGCCCTAAGAAATAGCTGATATTCAAACAAACTTGTATGTAAAACCGAAGACAATTCAAACAAAAACACCAAAAAAAATATCCAAAGATATCGTAACTAATAATATTAAGACAGGAAAAAAAATAAAGAAATATATTATAACCACAAAATGTAATTGGAATGGAATTGAATGTTTATCAAATTACATATGAATCCAAAAAGAAAAATCCCCAATAAAATCAAATGAGAAATTATAAAAAGAGCAGCCTCATTTAACATTAAACATAAAAATTCTAAGTTATGCTTAGCGGAAAGATTATCAATAAGTACTTTTAAAATTTAAAACAATTCCTTAAACAACAAATATGAAATAATGGATAGATGCAGACATATAAGCATTACTTGCTTTGCCATCTATTTAAATTATTATTATTATTAAAATTAAATTATTATTTTTACAATTATTATTAGATATTAAATAATTAAGCACTAATTAAAATAAACAAATGAAAATAAATAAATTAAATATAATATAAACTTTAAATAAATTAAATAAATATAATCTTAAAAATTTAATTATTAATAAATAAATAGACGAACAAATATTAAACACACATAACTATACGCGTGTGTATACATGTACTTATAACTATAAACATACATGCACACAAGCAAACACCAAAAAGGGAACAAACTTAACCTGGAGGGGAAAGAGCTATAATTAACTTCCCAGACTAACACAATTTAATTAATAAACAATTAGAACTCATCTCAAATTAAAGAAACGAAATTTTACTACGTTCATAAAAATCGAAAACTAAAAACGAACAAAAATATATAAATAAATAATAAAATAAATAAACAAAAATAAAAAAGTTATATAAATTAAGTAAATAATAATAAAATGACAAACTTCGAGCGCGCACATGAACACAAGTAAACTTAATAATAACAGCCAACAACAAATAATAAAATGATCAACAATGAAAGTATAGAGTTAACAAAACACTTTAAAATAGCCATAAAACTGCATTCGGATCCACAATTATTTCCACTCAATAGCCGGTAGAAAAATTCGAAACATAACCTTAAGCGCCCTACCAAATAACCATAAGAATAATACAATAGACCTACACATAATATACCACTGAGCAGAATATATAAATAGTCAATCCAAACCACAGCTTACATCACCTGGGTTTGCATTATTAATTTCTTCTGCATTAACCAATTGTTTTAGATGCCGCTATAGATAAAAATCCAAGGGATTGATATTGGGGAAACGTGCAGGCCACGACAGCGGTCCATCCTTACCTATCCACCTTTCATGGAAGATGTCAGCCAGTGTATCGGGAACAATAAGAGTAAAATGCGCGGCAACACTTCATGCATGAATTACATGCGTCTTCGTATTAGCAGTGGGACATCCTCTAGCAGCTCTGAAAGTGTGTTCGAAATAAAGTTCCTGTACACAGCTTATTAAGACGGGCTGAAAGAACATGGACCTATCTGAGAGTCAACTACAATACAAGCCCACACATTAATCGAAAACTGATGCTGGTGTCTAGCCTATATTGTACCATAGAGATTCCAACCTGCCTACAAATCTTGGTTGTTTAAATTTGTTATTCCATCTCTCTAAAATGTTGCATAAGGACTGAAGAGGCAAACAACGGTATCGGCAGTTTGTGCAATAAATCATCGGAAAACATTCTTCCTTGGTGAGTGATCAGAGAGCGAAAGACGCTGCATACGTTGCAAATGATACGTATACAGAAGTTGCACTTGAATTACTCTCCATACGGTACTATGAGTTATACGACGTGCTAGGGCAACTTGGCGTGTGATGATACCTGAATCGTTAGAATGCGTTCTTCGAGCGATCTAGTTCTTCATCGATCCATAGTTTGTGGTGCAACGTAATGATAAACAGCAGCAAAGTTTGGATGACTCGGCTGGATCCGTGAAACGTCGCGTCCATTACTACAATATGAATATTCTGTAAATTGTAAAACGAAACACTTATCAGTTAACTCGCTACTACACACGTCAAACCTTGAAGACAGAACAGCCACAAATGTACAGGAATGTCAAATTTAAACTAGTGTATATGGCAACCCAGCGCCATCTCCCGTAAACATTCTTAAAACATAATAACTAAAAAACGATGGATTTGCGGACTTATATTTTATAAACTTTTCTCCTTGTTTTGGGGTGAGGAACCAGCCTCCAATGTTTAAATAAAATTTTATACGCCGTGTATACTAGACACACACACACACGCACATATATATATATATATATCATGTGGTATATATATATATTATGTAGTATATGTATATATTATGTGGTTTATATATATATATATATAATATATATATATATTTTTTTTTCATAGAAAATATTCGTCCTACGACAGGAAACGAACCTGTATCCTATACGGAACCGTCATATAACCTCTAGTGCCTTAAACGATTGCGCCACAGAGGAGCGTTCGGTTAGCATGGTTAAGACTGTTTATTATAAATAGAGCATTTACTTAAATATTTGCATCCATAAAAGGAATGTATAAACATAAAAATGTCTTAAAATAATAGTCGGACTTTGTCCATTTCATAATGTGTGGCATCATTTGTTTACATTTGGATACACATTGAGCAGATATGAATGTACGTAAGCGATTCATGGAAGATTGTAGATTGAAAGCGGTAAAATCGACTTTACTAACCGAACGCTCTTCTGTGATCCATTTGGTTAAGGCACGTCAGGCTATATGAGTGTTCCGTATATGATACAGGTTCGATTCCTGTCGGAGGACGAATATTTTCTATGAACATTTTTCGGACATTCACGCCGGTAAATGTTGTTAATACTGTTTATTATAAACAGAGCATTTACTTAAATATTAGTATCTATAAAAAGAATGTATGAACATAAAAATGTCTTAAAATAATTGTCGGACCTTTTCCATTTCATCATATATATATATATATATATATATATATATATATATATATATATATATATATATATATATATATATATATATATATATATATATATATATATATATATATGCGACAAATAGGTAGATATGGACAAATATATGATTGGATTATTTTTCAACCATTTTGAGAACGTTCTTTATGCTGAAATATTGAAAGTGATATTGACGATCAAAAGAAAACACAAATTCAGAATGATTAATGAGCAACGAATATGAAAAAGGAGGGTAAGATGTTTTTCAAGCAGGAATCATTCAGATTATCACGCTAGTAAACTCTCTCACACACACACACATATTAGTGTGTGAGAGTGAGAGAGTGACTGTTTGTTTTTTTTGTGTGAGAACGAGGGTGATTAATATTGGGAAGTTCTCGAGCTTATACGTATTTGAAAACCTATAAAAATTGCACTAGATCGTTCCTTACAAAGGCTTTTTGGTCGAACCGAAAACATAATTTTTCAGCACCTCTCTGATAGGTAAGATCTAATTTCAAGTATGATCGTTGAGAATATATGCATACACATGTACGTACATGTTCGGAATTAATCTTTATTAAATAAATCATCTTACACACACACACACACACACACACACACACACACACACACACACACACACACTCCCTGTTTCACATTCACACAGATATTCAAAAATGATTTATTTCATTATATATATATATATATATATATATATATATATATATATATATATAACAAATTCTAATATATAGGTATGTGTCACATATTTTAATGTATATGACGCACCCCCTTGTTTTATGTTAGATTTATACTTTTAATTGATTTTGCGTGTACTTATCGATTCCTTGTTCAGTTATTTTATATTTTCTCTTTATTTCATTATCCAGTTTTATCGTAAGTTTTTCTACTTTTATTTTCTCTCTGTGTCGAGTTAATTTTTAAAGAATGATTAATAGTTCTAATTGGAACCTACATTTTATTCTATACATGAAAAGAAAATCCATTTTCTGTTTTTCTTCTGTTTCTTGCACAATATATAAATGAAATCTTGCTACGAAGATATACCTTATACTTACTAAAGATATTTCATATATATATATATATATATATATATATATATATATATATATATATATATATATATATATATATATATATATATAAAACTAAATTAAAATATTCTTTATTCTATGTTTTAATCATCATAATTTTCACATTTTCACTTTTATTATTGATTAGCATATTTTCTTTTGTGTAACAAAGAACAAAAAGAAAAATAATTTAGCAAATTTTTAAATGTTTTTTGTTAATTTCCCTTAATTAGATAATATATCTTTTAGTCATGTAAAACGGAATAAATCTAAAAATAAAATGTATTAATATTTTCTGACATGAGTGAAAAATGAATATTTTCTACTATCGTGAATACATGATATATATATTTTTCAATTTAAATGAAAAGAGATATAAAGGTTTCACATCCGTTTTTTCTTTCAGATTCTGTCAAATCAACTCTTCGGCCATCCATTTTAAAATAAATCATTATTTCTTTATCATTAAAAGTTCACAAAATCTGTGAATACTCAAAGTTGTCCCAAAGTTGCACTGATTAAAATAATGAAACTGAAAAAAATTCTTCACATCCTCTCATCAATATAATTAATTTATTCCAAAAGAAAAGTTCATGTAACCTTTTATTTTAATAAGTCGTTTTTTTAAATCTTTTTGCGTGGAAATATATACTTTTTTCTATACGCTTTGGTTTACAACATTCTTTGGAAATCCTCTGCCATTTAAGGCGATACACTCTGCAGATATCAAAACAATATATTGGAATTAATCTTCTTACCATATCAGAATAAAATGTTATTTAGATAAACAACGAGCATAGTCAGATTCATGGAGATATCTGACAGTTTTCTGAACGTAGATGTACACAGTAGTGATCAATGCCAAAGTAAAGCTTTGTTTCATTTAAGACTGAGGATCTCTGAACAGTTACACCAATGAGCTTAAAAATAATGCAATTTTAAATGGCCTTTTGGAATGTCATTTTTGGAAACAAGCCTTATACTTACAAATATGGAATTACATGAAGCGAATTGATCACCATATGTACCCATAAAAATCAATCACCTCCTCAAACACATTGACACCAATAGAAATAAATTCCAAAATAGTCTTTCCGAATATTAATATGTAACACCTATCAATATTAATAGAACACATCATTAATTACATTTGTTATATACCTATGCATATATATAATCTCATATTATCGTGCTCGATTCATGTATAACGTGTCTATATGTAATTTCCCTTTGTTAGTATAAGGTTAGGTTCTAAACACATTAGATGTATAGTCTTGGACTATAATTATATTAACATAGTGTGTACTATGTTTATTCCATAAGACAGTACTTTAAATATTATAACAAGTGTATTTTATGCAAAAAAGATAATTATTACCCTTAATACATAACGTGTTTACTTAATTTCAATTTTTTCATATGAAATAATTTTCATTATTTTAATTCTTCGTCTTCTGAACTTAAGAATTAGAATGATATAAATTATAAATAATTAAATATAATATTTTAGGCAACGATAATAAAATAAATATATCTTAACACACAATTTTAAATCACCCCCCCCACAAGAATACGAATTTAATAACGATCTAACGGTCAGTCTAAACTCCGCACCTGAAGATTGCAAATTTGCAGGAACCATCGAGTTGTGCTATCGATGTTGGATATCATGTATATTCATTAATATATATTTAATAGCTCTGTTATATAACACTGAGCACTGTTTTATAAAACACCTGAGAAATAAATATATATGTACGTGCAAGTATATTTGCGTAACGAAAGAAAGGAAAAATTGATCATTGAAAATGAAGTGATCTTGTCGAAACGGAGAGTGTAGTGGCCATTGGAAGTTAAATAGCTAAATGACTATAATAGATAGGAAATTTAAGAGAGCCGTGATTGACGTCCGAAAGGGAAAGACAGAGAAACAGAATATATAGAGACGTATATAATATGATTGTATATGTCTGTGTTTGTGAGTGCGATGGAGGATTGAAGTGTCTATCATTGTGCGTATCTCTGTGTGTGTTTGTTTCATTCACCTATCTTCCACGCCCGTGAAAAGAAGCTTCTGAATTATTCTTCATGTCTCTCGCATTTATTTGTTTTATCCCAGAAACATTATATTAAAACCGTCTTAAATTCTGCTGAGGAAATTTTGCTAATTTCAGGTAAGACATTCTTCATTGTATTGCAAAGTTTCTACATTCATTATAATTAGAAAAATCACAAAGGAAAAGTTCTCTGCCACTCCAAGTTTAAACTATTTGTTCCTATATTCGTCGGTGTTATGTCGCTGTGAATGTTTGTGGCTGGTAAGTTTAGGTAAACAGTCGTCAGCGTAAACATTAAAAGAAAATATTTTTTAAAGGGTCTTCTGTAAACATTTTGATAATCCTACTAGTCCGGAAAATTTCTTCAGAAACTTATAGGTAATTTTATTCAAAATTCTAAACCTTTTGAAAAAGGGTTGCAAAAGACTGTGTATTTTTTTAGTACACATATAGATGATATGTAGTTGTGGTTCTACAAATCTTTGGGAACAAGCAAAAATAAGTTCTGCTTATTTGGTCAGATTTTAGAAACACGCACATACAATTATATGTTTGCTTTTTTTATAAAAATATTCTGCCTTGCTCTTTCAGTAGGCAAATCTGGTCCTCCATAGATTCTTTTTCTATGTGGATTTTCTTGGATAATATAATGGAGTGTGTTTCCATTGCCTTCTCAAAGGTTTGGAATTAAGCCTTTTCTTATTCTTACATTTGTACATTTACCCTATTCCACTTACAGTGGATGAAAATGCATGGATGCCTGCCTACTTCAAGCACATTACTCTGAAGATACACACAACATTTTACTGTAGATTTTGAAGATTGTACATCGATATCACTCTCCGCATATGCATGTTAAGAGTTTATATTTCTTCAGTGAATGCAATTTGAATAAAGATGAAACCTGAGAGCAGAAATCAGATTTTCTCCTCTTTCACGTTCAGGTAATATTCCTGAAATAATTCTTTTTTAAGCTTGAGCAGGTTCTGCTAACGTATTAAGGGGGATTTTTTGAGATTGAATATACCCGGGACTATATAATTACATCTCGGTTCTTTCTTTACCTAATAAGAAAGTAGGAAATTATTTATTCATACTGAATACAAGAATACATTGAAAGAATTATTCCCATGACTATGACAAAAATAAATTATGAATCTATAAGGAGATGATTTATATGTTTAATATCAATGCTAAATATCATATTGAGAAAGTCGATCGTGTAACAGATAGTCCATGAATTTTGTAACGATAAACCAAATTAATAAAATAAAAACACTTGTAATATTAAGAGCCTTGTGAGTAGTTCAAGCAACAGGACAGAAAATATACCAAAAGCATCGTCGGTAGGAATCTCTCATCTGGAAATCTTACTATATTTTCTTGTCTTTTTTTTTTTGCTTTTCTTTTTTGAGTCCATTACGTTTCCATGTTTTAGTGAATCTGATCAGAGGAAAATGTCGATTTGAGGAAGATGCATGTTGGAACTGTGAAAGGAGGATTAAAAATGTCTCCTTTCCTTCTGCCTGTGATTGACACAGGAAGAAGTAAAGGACATTTCAACAGAAGGATTTCCTTTTGGGATTTTCGCCTCAGGTATAAAAGATACCTGAATGACTTGCGGCCAGATATTCAGCTGAGAACCGATCGGTTTCAAGCGATTTCTGAAGAACAGCTGAAAGTAAATAAAAAGAAAAAAACGATCTAATTGCGGCAATTGCTGTTGATTCTAATATGAACTAATGCAGGCTTGGACTTTTTAATCAAACTTTGTGATACTTTGCTGAGTTTCGAAAAAGTCAGCATATGTAGAGGCCACATTGAAGAACCGGTAACATTTATCAAGATTTGGGTATTAAGAAGTTGGAAGCAGATAGATAATGCGTATCTCGGGGAAATTATGATAAAAGAGACCACAATATCAAATTGCATCCAGGTTAACATAATTTTGTCTTTCCTTATCAGGCGTATTTCTTCGAAATCAGGTAATGCCAGAAATCCAACCTGATTTCAAATTAACCCAAATTATTGGAAAATTAATCATCATTATTCCTTACAAAGTTTTGTCTGATTAATATTAATCGTTGTTGGTTTAGAAATCGCATTGCCTTTTCGCGTTTTCTTAAAAGTAATTGATTTAATGTTAGTCTACCGATACTCGTCCTAAACTGATTTTACATTTTCATCTATCATTTTTTTTCTATTTCTTTTAAATAATATTTCTAGATATCCGCCTTCTTTCTTTTCAAAATTTGCATATTAAGTACTTCTTATAACACGACAGGCCAAGCTCGATTCTGGATCCTTCCCACGCTGGTTAGTACTGCCGCTGGTCAGCTGACAGTTATTTGATTTCTGCTTCGTTCCTTCATCTGCTTCCGCCTCACGTTGTGTTCCTTGATCACAGAGCAGTGAATATCGGATTGTGCTGAGCGTCTGTAATTGAGCGCTGAATCGAGCGGCGTGACACAAGAGGGCACAGAACGCTTACGCTGGGTAAATAAAAAAATAGCATGGCAAAATAACGAAGAATGTCGCCGGGTTAATTTTCAATTGGTTTATATAGTATTTGATACAGCAAAAACTTAGCCTTCTCGTAAACTCTATGTCGCGAAACTGTATTTTTCCTTCTGAATCTTCGAGCGGGACTAATTCAACAAAGAAAGAAAGAGTTCGGACTTGAATTCTCTCGATAGCAGTTCACGTGGGTTTCAGCAGCTCTTTCGTCCGTTGCTGCGTAGTTTCTTCTGCGTCTCGTGCCGACTCTCGTTCCAACTTCTGGCTCGCTTAAGCACTCTGTTTAAATGTATTTTTCCCAATCCCACCGCAACTTAGTACTCATTAATATTGATATCAGTTAATTATCTTATCTCTCCAATTTTGGAGAACCGACAGTGACTTCAAACAAAGCGTCACTTTTTCAAAACGACAACAAACTTTGCTTATCATTCCTTTCTATATTTTGACAACAATCGGCTGGCGGTCGGCCACTTATTCAAAACAATAATTTATCCAGTAACAAACATTTATGTTTAAAAATTTTAAATAAATAAGAAAAGTTTCAAAGTCAAAGTATTTTCTTTGTCGACTTTTCAATATCCCCGATTGAAATTTTTACCCCTATTTGTATATTTCAGCTTGTTTACATTATTGGATTTGCAATCTTAATTCGTTTTTCGGCGGAAAATCAATCCACATTCCACATTTCTCAAATTAAATTTTGATCTCAACATTCCTTTCGGCATTTTTGGTTATAAGAAAGTAAAAAAATTGGATTTCTATTTTTCCTTGCTCCTTATTTCAATTCATACTTTCACCTTAACGTTTTTGACATTTTTAACCCTTCCAATTCTCCAACACCTATATTGGATTTTCAAATAAACCTTTCAATCCTAATTTCAGACCACCAGTGTTACAACATGTTAGATGTGAGCAGATATTGCCAACAGCAACCTCTTTTTTTTAAATGTACACATAAGAATCTGCGTTTCAAAATATTATAGGCTTGAAATCTTTCCACAAACTTAATATTCTTCATAGTAAAACATTTTCTATTATAGCCAGAGATATATTACCTGCGCAATGTATTCATTTTCTGTTCTTCTTTTTATATAATTTGATACGTTTCGTTTTATATATTTGTAAATGGGGTGCAGATAACTGTCATGAAATAATTTCACAACATCGGAAATCTAAACAGTCAGAAAAATTATCCATTAATAAAATGTATCTTTATCCACGCAATTAAACATTTCTCCATTATTCAATTAGAACGAAAAATATCAAATACATTTTCAGCTGCGTATCGTTTGATGGAATGGTGAAACTAACGAATAGAACGCGTCTGAAGTTTTGCCATGATAGCGCCACGCTTTCAACCTTGCATCAGTGAGTTTGGCAGAGTGGAAAATAAACATTCTTGAAAAGATTATGCAAATTATTTTGAACTCTGTTAATGAAGGGCAGTGGCCAGTCGTTTCATAATTAAGGAATCCATCTGGCGTCAGTTGATCCCGCTAAAATTTAAGATGACAGTTTCTGCTTTTGGAGAGAAATAAAGAGTTAACATATCTGTCAGGGGAATTTTTACATTTTTTCAAATTTGATGATCAAATGGTCTATATTAAACTACTTCAAACACCAGGTCCACAGGAACGACAAAATATGATAAGCAAAATAACACTGTTTGATAAATAAAGCTAACAGATACAAACTACAACAAAGTCGCCATTATTGGCTTTGTAATTTCGCAGGCCAAAATTATTGAATTCGTTTGTTACTACCAATCAAACAATATCTGGCAACGTGGATAAACAATATTTGGCTGGAGTAAAATTTGTACCGTTTGTTTTTTTTCTAAATATTCTCATCTTTGAGGCAGATTCATAATTCCGCCCCTGGTACATGTTTATTTTTTATTTTTATTGGTGATGAACTGGCCTAATCGCTTTGCACAGGCTTGCAAAGTAGAGCAGTTCTTTCAACTGAGATAATTTATATACAAATAATACAGATATTAGGTGGTCATCAAACGGTGCAGCCATCGGCTGGACATCATATAATACCAGACAGATAAAATATAATGCAGGCATAGATAAAAAAAGTATCTAGTTTACGCTGTAAATACCTATGATATTTCGTTAATATACTGTTTGTCACGTTTCTATTCGTGCAATAGGGTGGCGCTGACTAGAGAATGTATCTCCTTGTTACTAGTTGTGATCCAGTTAATACTTGCATAATCTTGAGGATTTACTTTCTAATCAACTCCAAAAACGTAGTAGAATGAGCGGATAAAGGATTAAACTCTAATGAATTAAGAAGTATATATCAAAGATCAACGAAACTGAATTCCAGCTCCTAATCTCGATTAGTATCTTTATTTTAATGCCATACACATTTAATTTTTTCGAGCACCCCCCCCCGGTTTCTCCCACTCATTTTTCTCTCTCGTGTTCTCCATCTATTTCTTTTTTGCTAATATTTTAAATTTTATAATAATTCTCTTTATATTCCCTTTCCAATCTCATACTTTTGTCGCTATTCTCTGCATTTCTTTTTTTTTTTTTTTGCCCGCAAGCCTTTTACACTGGACTACGAAGTAATTCAGGCGTCAAGTTATTAAACATGCCTTTTCGACTGGACCGTAACTTGGCGCCTGAACGCACCTCTGCTGGGAGCCAGCTAATCAAATTACTCCAGCTAACTCAGCAATTTCCTTTCGGATTGCTTGAATTTCCCATCTTCTCCCTCCATACATGTATCGGCTGAAGCAGAAGCATTCAGAGAAAGGCATGCGTATATATGCGTTTGCAGATGAATATGACCCAGTTTGGAAGCACCGATATATAGCAGGGGGTGAGGAAAACATTTCGGTTCGACCCTATGCGAATATTTGACCAAATGAAAAGTCTTCATTAATTTTGGGAGTTCCATCGTCTAAGTACGATTGCTGATACATGCAGACACCAACGCCATATACACACAGATATATATATATATATATATATATATATATATATATATATATATATATATATATATATATATATATATATATATATATATATATATATATATATATATATATATATATATATAATCTTCAAGTACGAATTGTGTTCTCCGAACCACTGGCGTATTTCGTATTAAAAAAACAAAACAAAAAAAAACAACTAAAATTGCGACGATGGCCTAGGGGTAAGATATCTGACTGATATCAAATATGTCGGATTTCGATCCCGGCTTGAAGCAATCGGACGTTTAACCACACTGAAGAGCTGTGAAACAGTCTGTCTGTGAATGATTATATTGATTTTTTCGTCTTTGCCGTTTCTCCTCAAGCAAGGCGATAAACCCACTAAAACAGAAGGAGTTACTGAGTGTAATGGAAACTGAGGAAATCATTATTAATGAGAGAGGACAATAAAAGAAATGGAATTAAGGAGACAGAAAACGACTACATTTACGATTACAATTTCAACGGTAAAACGATGAGACCTAGCTGCCAATCTAGTACTGCTTTCAAATTCGTAAAATCACGGTACCAACATGGAAAGTTCATCAGCACAATTACCAGGAAAATATTCAGAGAAACAGTACGGGGATGCTACGTTAGGGTGGCGTGAAAATGACCGAAGGCGAGATGTCATATCAGGACCTATAACATTGCATATTGATCTTTCGACTTTGTCAATAATCTCTAAATACATGAGAGAATCACGAGACCAGATATGCAAACGATCTTCAATGTATTGACGAATTGTAGACATAAGGAATTCGCAAGATAGTTTTGGATGGGAAAAATACCGACTTTCCTAGCATCAGACCTAGCAATTGATTCAGATGAACTTTCCACTTCATGTAGGTTGAAAACGTTAATAGTAGAATGTTAAATGTTTCCCTCCCTTCAAAGTTAAAATCAACCACGCTGATGAAAGGCGAAAAAAATTCTCTAAGAGGAATAAAATTAAGCAGTTTCGTTTTGGAGGCTTTAAAATTAACAAGTCATTTCTTGTTCAAGTTAACTTTGAGATCAGGTTGTCAACTGGACGTTGGCAAACCTACCAAACATACGAGTAAGGCAGGAGTAAATAACTGTGCCGTCAGTATTAAAACAGAGTCGAGAACAGATGACTTTATATTTTCTCTTAATATATAACCATTAGTTTATTTTGGCTATATTCATGGTGGTGTATTGGTCTATAACATAGACAAAGCGTTTCTAGACATACATTTATAGGTATAGGTATAAACGTTGTATGATCATTGGTAGTTTTACCCCTTAAACAAACCACTAGGCCTTGTGTTAATTCGCTATTTTTAGGCACTCTCATGATAATATCGTCACTTCTGTCTTACGAGGAAGGGAAAGAGAGAAACCAGTTTTTTTCCTACTTTCTTTTCCGAATAAATGTTTTCGGCTAATCGTCTTTCTCATCTACCTGGATGTGCGATGTGTTGTAATGAATACCTGTTCGTAAATAGGAGAGACGAATTCAAAATATACTTGGATTCCTTACAGGAAAATACACATGGGAAATGTTAGAATCCATCTATTCTCCTCCAAGCTATGGATTAAATAGTAGGATTGAATGGGTTCTCTAGCCTTGGTTGGCAACCAGTCTACAACAGAATAAACGCAAGTCAACTACGGGGAAATCTTTTGCCTAGTCACCGAAGAATGGAGACATCAAAGCTCTAGCATGTATCACGTATGTCACTGATATGAATATGTAACTGATGTTCCTCACTCTGATTGCTCATCCTTTTAAATTTACTTGTATTTTTTTTTCTTATTATTATTATTTTAAAATTGTTTAGTTTAATTTATTCTTTTCTATAACTTCTTTATTTTTAATGTTAGGCATTTGTTTTTAAAATTCATATACACCCGTGTGCAAATTCATTGAAACAACATCTTTATTTACCAATTCTTTCAACACCCGGTCAGTTTTAGAACAATTCGAGTGACAGGATGTAATCGATTTCTGTTTTTTATCCTAAGATTAGGCCAGTTTCAGTGGTGTGCAGTAATTTGAATCTGTTTTCTGGATGTATGATGAAATTTGTTTGGCCTTGAAAAATATTATGTCATTAGTGATTGCATCTAATTTTTATCATGCCGGGACATATTGCCTCGACTGTTGATTAGTTGTCCTAGCGCCATTGGTTGCGTGGACGTTACTCCAAGGAAGCTTACGAAAATTGTAACACTGCACGAACACACTAGCAAGCCTTACCAGTGAAAAAAATGAAAGTACTATAGACTGGCCCAGAAACTCTCCTTACTTAAATCCAGCTGAGAATATGAGGTCAATCTGCAAGGAATGACTTCGTAGAATGGACATACGATGTACTAACATGTAAACTGGGTTATGTTTAATTGGAAACATATGAAAAAAGTAAATAATAACGGAATTAATCCTTTTGTTTCAATTAATTTGAACAAGTGTATATATGGGCGTGCTTGTGAATGTGTATGCCTGTGTTTTTGGCGATGTTAAACATGCAGGCTTCCCTGTGGTGTATAGCGCCATCTTTCCCAAACATCATATTATTGCAAATAGTTTTTTTACAGGGTGAAATAACGTTTCCTAGACTGTATGCAAACTAAAGCTAAGTGTCCAGTTGACCCTATTTAGCACAAGTTTCGATATATATATATATATATATATATATATATATATATATATATATATATATATATATATATATATATATATATATTGTCATCCACAGACAGACTGTTTCGCTGTATCACACCTCATCAGTGTGGCTAGACGTCCGGTTGCCTCTGGCTAGAATAGAAAATCGGCTGAATTCGCGTCAGTCGGAAATTTTACTCTGAAGCCGTTGGCGCACGGCAGAGAAGAAGGTGAATTTAAGCGTATTTATATTTAGATAAACACACAGTGACTGAGAGATCTCGATTCGATTTACCGAAGAGTCTTGTAAATACAGGTCTTAATGTTTTAATTATTTTTCTCACCTATAGACCTGCCCACATTCGTTCCATGTTTATTGAACAAGAGTATATCATTAATCATATTTCCTGTTTAAGATATAGTTCACCATTTCTTTCATCTTCCAAGACCATAATGATTTAACTGTCTTAACGTTTTGGTGACCTAACTAGTCGGTGACTGAGACTTTCCATTCCGTAGGTAACGGGGTGGCAAATTGATGACTGCTTTATCAGACTGGTATGAAGTAATTCAAAATCTTTGACGGCGGTTAGAGAGGCAGATCTGATCAAAAACAGAATAATATCGGGGTACCTGTAGTGCCATGCTGCGCATGTATTTCCGGTGGGCAGCCCTGAGGCAACATTATGCTTTAGTCTCCGCCGTGTTAGGACGACAGATAGTGATAATTATGTTGACTTTTTTTCCTTTTCTCCTGAAAACAAATCACCTTAAAATCAATTCCCCCCTATCAACCTTTCTTTTTCCAATATTCGCGATATCCGTTCAACATGCTACAGTGTAGAATTCTTCATTCTGGACCGATGCCCAAGATATGTTTGCACTTTGTGAAACCAATTTAAATTCTTACATTGCTAACAATGAATTTTCAGTTCCAGGCTATTACTTTGGACATCGTTCGACAGGTTTTGGCATACCGGTCTTCTTCAATAGTCTCCGGGCGAATTTTTGAACTGGTTCAGCTTTATCAAATTGCGAAATGGAAGTCTTCCTAGACCGCCAAGAGTCTATATTCTTTGTACTAGAGGTGTCCCGCAGGGCTCTATACTTTGCCCTAATTTGTTCTAAATTTTCTCTAACGATATCCATAATGGCATCAGTTCTCAAATTGGTATCTATGCTGATGACACAGCAATTTACTCCTGTCACGATAGCAAGTCAGATCAGATCAATAATATAAAATTGGCGGGTGATCTAGAAAATGATCAACAATATTTTGATAACTTGAACAGAGAATAACTTGTTAATTCTAATAATTCCACAACAAAATTAATCTCTATTAATCGTCCGAGATACCTATTTCTCCCTTCGCCCGGCATGTCTACTACTAACCTCCAGGAGAGTGGCTCGTTTCGACTTCTAGGGCTAACATTCTCTAACTCTGTTTTATAATAAACAGTATTAATAACATTTACCGGCCTGAATGTCCGAGAAATTTTCATAGAAAATATTCGTCCTCCGACAGGAATCGAACTTTTATCCTATCCGGAACCGTCATTTTCTATGAAAATTTCTCGGATATTCAGGCCGGTAAATATTATTAATACTGTTTATTATAAAACAGAGTATTTACTTAAATATTTATATCTATAAAAAGAATGTATAAACGTAAAAATGTCTTAAAATAATTGTTGAACTTTGTCCATTTCATAATGTATGAAGGCATTTGTTTACATTTGGAGACGCTTTGAGCAGATATGAATGTACGTGAGAGATTCATGGAAGATTAAAGTTTAAAGGCAGTAAAATCGACCTTGCTAACCGAACGCTCCTCTGTGGCCGAAAAGGTTAAGGCACGTCAGGCTAAATGATGGTTCCGTGTAGGATACAGTTAAGATTCCTGTCGGAGGACGAATATTTTCTATAAAAATTTCTATGAAAATTTCTCGGATATTCAGGCCGGTAGAAAATATTCGTCCTCCGACAGGAATCGAATTTTTATCCTATACGGAACCGTCATTTTCTATAAAAATTCCTCGGACATTCAGGCGGGTAAATGTTATAAATATTGTTTATTATAAAACAGAGCATTTACTTAAATATTTGTATCTATAAAAAGAATGTATAAACATAAAAATGTCTTAAAACTTATACATATGTATATGTAGAGATGGAATCTGGAGAGAAAATTTGTCTGTCACGACACAGTGAACCAAAAGTCATGGCAGCAGATCTAATACTGGAATCAATATCGTCTTTCCACTTCTGGTTAGAGAAGGTTAGCCCTAGAAGTCGAAACGAGCCACTCTCCTGGTGGTTAGTAGCAGACATGCCGGGCGAAGGGAGAAATAGGTATCTCGGACGATTAATAGAGATTAATTTTGTTGTGGTATTATTAAAATTTAGAGATTCTTGATAAAATCCAAAGAAGAATCAGCAATTGTATTGGTCCTAACATGCGTCACGGCTTCAGTCACTTTCCGTTCAACATAAGGTTGCCTCCTTGACCGTTTTCTATAAATTCTTTCATGGTAAATGTTCGTATAAGATCTTCGCTATGGAATCTAGACTTTATGAATATAATAAAAATACTGGTACACATGAATTTTTTTTTTTTTTAAGCGTATCACCCCAAGCAAGGCCACTATCACGCATGGGGTTACAGAAGGGTTGGAGGAAGAGCAGATAGGAGTGGTAAAGGAAGTGATGTGGAGAAAGAGAAGGACGGAGGGTCGATCAAGGCAGGGGGTTACGGAAGATATAGAGCGAGAGCAGATAGAAATGAAAGATGAAAGGAAGTGGAGAAGGGAAGTGGATAGATCAAGGCAACTGGAGATGACGATTGACGCTACACTTAAACATTTGGAGATTGTATTTGTCAGGGAAACAGTAATAGGGAAGGGAGTTCCATAGGCGAGATGTGCGAGACATGAACCTATTGGAGTAGAAGAGACGTCTACATCTAACAGTTTCAACGGTGAAGGGGTGGGAACGGGATGCCAGCCTCGTAGGACGCTTAAATTCACGAGGCTTAGGGACAAGCGAAAGCAACTCCTCGGGGCAATTACCGTGGAAGTACTTGTAGAAAAGGCAGAGCGATGCAACATCGCGTCTGTGAGAGAGCGACTGCAGACGAGATGACAGATCAGGGCCAATCACATTGCATATCCGTCTCTGGATCTTATCATGGCTAGATGTAACCGTCAGTTGTATGCTAACAGTTTCTGTTCTCATACTTCCTGCTTCTGAAACACTCCAGCGGCTCCATGCTTTTCTGCCAACTGGGATCTCAATAAAGGTAAATGCAATGTCAATCGTTATGGATTGTCTTCATGATTACTCTTCTATTGTTCTCGCTTGTTAATAATATATTTATTTTCTAATTATTTCCCCCACCCTCATTAAACCATTGCGCCTTAGTGACTTCACTGCTTTGCTTGGTGTGAACTTGATAAAAGAAATGACACGGTAGGCAATGTGTTAATTTACGGCTACAAGCTTAAACAGGTAGACCCTCATGATAGAGCAATGTGTGAATTTTCTATCTCTTAGCTTCAGTTTTGTACCCGCAACGTAAACAGTAATTTCGGAAAGGATTCTCTGTACGACATCATGTCATATTAACAGCGATAGCAACCGAAAGACGTACATCCAATAATATTAACTTTAATGTTAGCATATATATATATATATATATATATATATATATATATTTGTGTATTTAGGCAGCAATCCTTCTTTCATGCACATTTCATTAAAAACGACTGACAAGGTGCTTTTATTTATTTTTATATAATTTCTCGTGCGATCTAATAAAGTTTTTCTTTTCAGAGGATAAATTATATAAAAACTGTCCGAATGTTCTTTTTATCCGAGCGCTTTCGGCTATACATTTAGCCATTTTCAAGGATTATATTTCAACTGTTAGAATTAGAAATAGTTTGTTATATGTATGTTTTATAAAGTGATTCATTTTTTGTTTTCAAAACACGGTGAAGATATTATGTCCATGTTCAAAGTTAATATTATTAAGTGTTGGTTTGTTTGTTTTTATTAGGAAGGCTTCCATTATTTTTAGCCTTTTTTGCAAGTGGATGATGCTATTATATTAGTGTTGTCGACATGTATATTCCGAATAGTGTCCGGTAGGTCCCCATGAATATTTAAATGAGATCTAATTGAGCTAATTCGGACAGTTTTTATATAATTTATCCTCTGAAAAGAAAAACTTTATTAGATCGCACGAGAAATTATATAAAAAACTAAATAAAAGCACCTTGTCAGTCGTTTTTAATGAAATGTGCATATATATATATATATATATATATATATATATATATATATATATATATATATATATTATAAATTAATTGATTTAAAATATATTTTTTTCGCTACACAGTGATAACCATGTTTCAAGAATAGAAAATGAAAATATCTATAAGACCACCGGATTTTATATCTTACTGTTCTTGTTCTTTCTTTTTTTATACGCACACACACACACACACACACACACACACACACACACACACACACACACACACATATATATATATATATATATATATATATATATATATATTGAGTATATTTCGGCAGCAATTATTCATTAATGCATGTTTCATTAAATAATATAGACAGGTTTTGTCTATTTATTTTAAGTAAGTTCCTTTCGTATTGTCTGATAACTTAATCACATTAATGCCTATAATCTATATCAGAAGCCACTGGTTTATACCAATGGCTTCCCATACTTAATACTTCTCGTTTTAACTCTCGCGTTTTTAGCTTCCTTGGCTCGTAAATAAGAGTTTGTAGTTACTTTGAGCTTATTCAAACAGCAAGGGCGGGCCATTATTGTGGTTTCGTTTATGTGTTGTTTGATTTATAAAAATTGTCATCTTTGATAATGGCTTATGTAAGCCGAAAGCTTAGATTGGATTCAAACATAAGTCAATATGGTGTTCTCCTTTCGTCTTTCAACGATAATGTGATTAAGCTTATCAGACAATACGAAAGGAAGTTAAGTAAAATAAATAGACAAGACTTGTCTATATCATTTTATGAAACATGCATTAATATATATATATATATATATATATATATATATATATATATATATATATATATATATATATATATATATATATATATATAAGTATATGTGTGTGTCTGCACGCGAATGTATGTATATATGTATGTGTGTATATATATATATATATATATATATATGTGTGTGTGTGTGTGTGTGTGCGCTTATATGTATATGTGTATGTATGTATGTGTGGGAGTGTGTGTCTGTGGGGGTTTGCGTGCGTGGGAACCTACGTTTGCCCGTGGATAATTGCGTGTGAATAAACTGAAAATTGTTCCGTGACATGTTTCGATCAGAAATATTTAGCAAACGTTTTTCTTCTTTACCCCTTCTCCTTCAACTACTCTTTCTCGTTCTCTTGATCATTCTTATACCTATTCTCTTTTTTCTCTACCTCATTCGCCATTTCTTCTTTGTCTATTTCTTTTTCTTCTTTTCCTTCTTTTCTTCTTCCTCCTCTTTTCTTCTTCTTTTTCTTCTTCCTTTTCTTCTTCTTCTTTTTCTTGCAAATTATTCTCCTTGCATTTTCTTCTTCTTCATCTTTTTCTTGCATCTTCTTCTTCATGTTCCTGTTCTTCTTTCTCTTTTTCTTCTTTTTTTGAATCTTCTACTTCTTGAATTTTTTCTTGTAGTATCTTCTTCTTCCTCTTCTCCTTCTTTTTGCATCTTCTTTTTTCTTCTTCTTGCATCTTCTTCTTCTTCTTCTTCTTCTTCCTCCTCTTCTTTTTCTTGAATCACCATTTTCTTCTTCTTGCATTTTCTATGCCATACTCGATTACGTCCATTAGTTTTCTCTTTTCTCCAATCTCGTTTCATCACTTTAACAACATTCTCGTTTCATCACTTTAACAACATTCTCACTGCATCCTAGTTTTAACCTCTCTCTATATGTAGACAGATATTTTTTCTCGTATCTTCCTTATGCAAAATATTAATTATAAATTTTATTTCTTTTGATGATAATCAATTGATTGTCTTTTTCAAATTGTTGTCCTCTTCCGTTTATTTTGAAACTTATTCGGCGATTTCTTATGTCAGTCTTTAAAATCAAAATCAAAAATGAAATTAAACCAAGTCGGAACATTTTGGCAGTTTGAAGTCAATACTTTTATCAAAAAAACTAAAATTTCGTTATGTCAAAAATGATATTGGTCAAGATCATTTAATGAATCAGTGGCGATCAATTTTGTTTTGTACGGAAAAAAGACAATTCATCAACAGTGTCGAAGAATTTTACTCATAAGTTACATATTTTTAATTAAATATCAAACAAGAAAAGAAGATGCATCAATCATCTTTGACTGCTGAACAATATATACACACATTCTGGGACATACACTTATATCTGCTCATACACACACATGCATACACACACGTGTTTTTGCCTGTGTGTGTGTATGTGGGGGGGGGGCTTGAGCACGTGACCCGATGTATATTTGTTGCGGTTTGATATATGCCTTTAATGAAATCTTTAATTGCCAACTGCTATGAGCACATACACAAAAACACAGATATATCGCTATATCCATATGTAATTACTTAAAAGGTACAGACACCACACACATACATACACAAATACATACATACGCATACACACACAAATACATTCATACAGATACACACAAAAATACACAAACATATATATATATACACACACGCAGATACACACAGGCGAACTCAGACACATATGTGTGTGTGTGTGTATATATATATATATATATGTATATATATATATATACATATATATATATATATTTTTGTATATATATATATATGTGTATATATATATATATACATATATATATATATATATATATATATATTTATGTATATATATATATATATACATATATATATATAAATATTGTGCGTACATTTTTTTATTTATGCATGTTTCATTAAATAATATATACAAGTTTTGTCTACATATTTTATGTAAATTCATTTCATATAGTCTGATAAGCTTAATAACATTATCATTAAACGAAGAAAGAAAATAAGAATATTGATATATATTTTTAAAATCCTATCTAAGTTTTCGGCTTACATAAGTCATTATCAAAGATTACAATTACATTAAAATATATTAAGCAATGCACGGACAAAACAGTGATGATAGTCTGTTTCTTTTTACATGGAAGATTTCCAAGCAACGACAAACTCGTGCATATAAGACGCTGGAAGCGAAAATCTTCATGCATCAATGAAAAATTGCTGCCTAAATACACACAATTTACATTACATGATCCAGCAGCCCAAAAAACTATCTACACTTGGAATTATAAATGTAGCCTTGTGAAAAGGCAAATTGAATTAGACAAGGAAAAATTGAACACCCTTAACAGCAACAAACAGGACTACGATAAACTAAAGGATATAACTACATCGGACAAACCGGAGGAAATTACGCATAGACTCACGGAAATTCTTCTCGTTTTCACTCTCGCCTGGTCATGTGTGACGTCATGAGCAGCGGTACGATTTTCGCTTCCAGCGTCTTATATGCACGAGTTTGTTGTTGCTTGGAAATCTTCCATGTAAACAGAAACCGACTATCATCACTGTTTTTTCCGTGTATTGTTTAATATAGTGATGAAAACACCAATATACAGTACCATGAAGAAAATAAACAGAAACTTCAAGTCCTCGAGGCGCTCTATATTAAAAGCAATCAACCAACACTTAACAAAATTTATTACGAACTAGCAGTTGCCCGTGCTTGATTCGAAAATTGTACGACTCATACAGCAATCGCTATCACTTGACTTAAAATTTTTGCCCTTCCCTGCCTTTAAAGTAGTGCCCATTTCCGTGCTGATGTTGCTACATGTCTTACTTCTTGCCTATCTCACACGGCGAATTTTTTCTAAGCTCTATACTAAACATTAAATCTTTTACGAAAAAAGAACTAAACAAAATGAACACGAAACAATCAGCTTTAAAAAAGGACACGTAACTGGAAAAACCGAATGAAAAAAGAATGTTAATGTTATGGTTCAAGTTCCGAAGGTTTTGCGTAGCAGGTGTTTTTAATATATTTTTTCTCTGGATCTATTTCCAAAGGTTCTATGAACTTTCTTTTTCTAGACGATTTTCTTGGTTCTGGCATTGATTGCGGCCTTTTTATATCAAAGGTATCGAAAATCGTGTCCATCACCTCTTCTTGCGGAGGACCGTTAGCATCCTGTAACGGTCTCTTCCTTATTTGGTTTACGTGTCTTCTATGTGAGAATTGTTGTTCCTGTACTATGTAAACCATATTGCCGATACTTTCCTCAATTGTCGCTTGCTCCCAGTAAGATGTATTATTTTATATGCGTTAAAACCTTTTTCTCCTGGGAGGAATTTTCTTTTTAGTGCGTAGGACTGGGTTACCTTTTTCGTTTTACTTGGTAGCAATTTGTCAAAAGATGATCTGATTTTTCTAGCAAACATCACTTCGGCGGGTGATAATGTCGATGGTGTAGCATTATTTGGCGTTATTCGACATACCTGAAGAAATTGCTGTAATGCTTTTTCCGTAGGCACATCATAGGCTTTTCGTAACGCTCTTTTGAGTGTATCAAGAAATCTCTCCGCTTGCCCATTCGATCTTGGGTGATAAGGCGGGGATTTTATATGTTTGACTTGATAAATTTCGCAAAACTCTTGGAAGTGTGCTGACGTGAATTGCGTTCCATTATCTGCGATTGGCTATCCACTACACCAAACCGAGCAAATAGTGGAGGCAATTTATGGTCGTTTCCGAAGTAGGATTTTTGCAACGAAACACCTCCGGCCATTTACTATAACTATCCACTAAGATTAAATAGTAAAAACCGTCAATTGGACCTGCATAATCTGCGTGTATTCTTGACCACGGACAATCAGTCTCTGGCCATGGCTTATGTATGATTGGCGGTGCTTTGGCTGCTAAATTACAACCCTTGCATATTTCCACCATCTCAGTAATATCCTGGTACATATTTTTCCAATATACATAGCTTCGCATTAGCGACTTTCTTCTATTTTTACCAGGATGGCCTCTGTGGAAATACTTTAGCATTCGCTTTTGTAATGTTTTGGGAATTACATCCCTTTCGTTGAAACGTAGCACATTATCGCATAGAGAAAAACTGTCCGAAATTTGCCCATTTGTTCCTGAAATTTTTGCTTTTGTTTCATTAATAAATTCGTCATTTTTGGCTTCATTTCTTATGTCTTGCAGTGTGACTGGGAGGTTTCTAACTGTGCAACATAATACTGCCCTGATGTCTTCTTCATTTCTTAAGGCTGTGATTACCGTATCTTCCAATGGCTCTGTCTTTGTTGGTATATATCCGACAGACCATTCGCATGCCCGATATTTTTATTGGAAGGTATTCTAATATGAAATTGTAGTTCAGAAGAATGGTTCCCCATCTAAGTAACCTATTTGCGGTGCAAACCGGTAGACCTTTTTCGAACCAAAAATTGTTAGTAACGGTTTGTGGTCCGTCTGCAGAGTAAAATGTCTACCATAGATGTACTTATGGAACCTTTTGACTGCGAATATAATTTCCAGAGCTTCGTTCTCTAATTGTGAGTAATTTTTCTCCGCTGGTAGTAACGTTCGCGAAGCATGTGCGATGGGTTTTATTGTCCCATCTGTCATTTTATGTAATATACACGCGCCGACTCCGTAGGCGCTCGCGTCACTTGCTACAATTATTTCTAGTTTAGGATCGTAATGTGCCAAAAATAAATCTGAAGTTAACGTTTTAATTATTTCGTCAAATGTTTGCTGGCATTGATCTGTCCACTGCCAAAATTTTCTTTCTTTAGCAGCTCGTTGAGTGGTGCGCGAAGTTTATGCATGTGAGGTATGAATTCGTTTAGTAAATCACTAAGCCTAGAAAAATTTGTAGTTCTATTATGTTCTTAGGAACTGGCATTTTTTCATTGCTTTCAGGGTCTGGTCGTCTACCTTCTTGATATATTATATGGCCAAGGTATTTAATTTCCTTCATGAAAAAATCGCACTTATTTTCTTTTACTTTGATTCCATAGCTTTGTTTTCTCTTAAACACCTCTTGTACATGTTGCCAGTGTTGTTCAACGCTTTCGCTATTAATCAATACGTCATCCAGGTATGCAATCGTATACTCTAGTCCGGCAAGCATCGTATCCATTGTCTGTTGGAATATAGCCGCCGCGACCTTAATTCCAAATGGTAGTCTTTGGTATTTGTACAATCCTGTGTGTGTTTATGCACAGTAGTTTTGAACTTTCCTCATCGACTGGAATTTGCAAGTACGCTTCACTTAAATCAATTTTTGAAAAAAAAAATCCGCCATTTAATTTAGTGAATACTTCTTCTGGACTGGGTAGAGGATAGTGGTAGTCCTTTATTGCTGCGTTCAAACCTGTAGAAAAACCAGCGCAAACTCGAATTTCTCCTGATTTCTTTTTGACGTAGACCGTCGGTGCCGCCCATTTACTGTATTCTACTTTTCTCAATATGCCAGTGTTTTCCAGTCTAGTTAATTCTTGATCAATTTTTTCTATTGACGCAAATGGTACGCTCCTTTATTCTTGAAAATAGGTTGAACGTTTTCCTTTATTTCGATAAAATTTGCTTCCGAGACCTGCTGAAAATACTTCGGGGAAACTCGTTTTTAGTTACTCTTTTCATTTGTCTGCCTCGGTTGATAATCTTTTTACATTTTGGCAGTACGTACTTATAGGTAAATCCCATAGTTCAAATTTTTGCATCCAGTCCATTCCAAATAGTTTTTCTGTATTTCTTAAGACGTACATTTTTAGTTTTTTCGTCATTCCATTAAATGTTACATTTATAATTACTTCACCCTCGAATTTTATTTTTCTCCGCGTAACTGATCTAGCTATTTTATCCGTTTTTAACATGGCAGGTTTGTTCAGTTTTCTCCATGTTTGTAGTTTTATAATAGTTAAGTCTGAGCCAGAATCCAGCTGTAGCCTGACTTTTCTGTTTTGCATTTCAACTTGTACGTATTTTCTTATGTTAGTCTCATCTGCTTGGTCAGTCCTCGTAATTCTTATTCTGCTTTTGCTTTCTCTTCTATTCCAACAATGAGAACTTTTATGGCCTATTTTGTTACATGATAGACAAGTTTTAAAACGATATGTAGAGTCTTTAAACCAATGCCAAATCCCACAGAGATAGCATAGACTGGGTGGTAGTTTTTTCTGATATTGATTTTTAGCGTTAGAAAATTTTGTTTTACGTGTTCTTGAGGAGGGAAAATCGGTTTGGTTTGTTTGTGAGGAGGGAAAGTTGGTTTGTTTTCGTACTTTATGTATGTGCGCAATGCCAGCTTCTTCTATGTCTTTTGAGTCTTTCTTCACACTGATGCATCTCTGGCAGTCTTCAGTCAGATTTTTGTCAAATCTTGTTCACTCTCCAATTTAGTAAGGATTCTGCGTCTCATTTCCGCGTCTTTGGTTGAAACCAGACCTTGGACGTAAATTAAGCATTTGAAATTGTCCGCGCTGAGTTCCGATAATTTGAAATCGTCACAATATTTGTTGACAATGGACGCGAAATTGATGCAATCTTCGCTGTCCTTTTTTGTAAGGTTCATGCATTTCCATCTGTTGGGGAATAGTGAGGTATTAGGGCTGAAAAGTTCTCTTGATAGTTTTATGGCTTCTTTGAACGTTAACTCATTTGATTTTCTTGGAAGGATATAATCTACAAATTTGGTATATTCGCATGTGCCTAATTTTTTTTAGTAATAGACGTACTTTACGTGCGTCTGACCAATCTTTGCAGTCAAATTCATATAGATCTTACCTTCGGAAATAATTTGCAAAAGTTTTATCTTCGTCGTGTGCGTACGTGAAATCTTCGATAGTACTCCTAATAGCGTCTTGTGAGAGAACTGTTTCGTTCTCGGATTTTTGATCTTTGTTTGACATTACACGTAGCAATAGTTCTTGTAATTCCAGATGTTTCTGTTCTTATTTTTGTTGTTGTTCAAATTGGATTTTGATAAGTTCCTCAATGGTTGACTTAAAATCTTCCATGTTGACGTAACTTTGTGTAACCTGATATTCTGTAACCTGTGTACGCAAATAAAATCCCTTTGTTGCCAGTGAAATTTGATATCCAAAAATAAAATTCTTCTTTTAGTGTTTTTTTTTTAGAAATCTCGCGTAGAACTGGTGTATTTTCTTAGAGTTTACTCTTCGTCCACTGTTATGTGCGACAGATAGCAAGAAAGGTTTTCTCTTCGCGTAGGGAGTTCGTTCTTCTTTTGGGGGTTTCCAGGTCGCCACTTGTTATGTGTGACGTATAGCAAAACGTATGTCCTCCGCGTATAGAGTTCGTATTTCCTTGGGTTACCTCGTCGCCACTTATTATGGTCCAAGTTCCTTATACCACGGTGATGGTCCAAGGTAGAAACAATGAAGAATAACTCGAACACAGGTATGGAATAACACATATATATTAAAAACAGAAATATATACAAAGAAGTAGAAGTATTAATAATGAATACCAGATTTGGTTAGAGTGAACTATGTTGTCTCGACAAGTATCACTATTTCGATGTCTTACAGTAATCGTCTGACGCGACTCTGACTCTGACTCTGACCCAGAACTGACTCTGAACCTGAAATGTACTACCGCTCCCTTTTGAGGCACAGTATTTATGATGTACGGAATAGTCCATTATTATTATGGGTAAGTTACCATAACAGTTAACAACAAATATTTTTTCACACCCAACCCAGTTCTGCGGAATCAGAATCAACGCTGAGTTTAAGCAAGCGAATGAGTCAATTGGAGTAAAGTGCCATGCAGATTTCAATTTTTCCCACTTGTAACGAATGCAGCTATCGATTTTTTTTGCATGCTAGCATGCTAGTTAACATTTGTGTCAGTGAGCTGTTGGCTCTCACGCTGGCCAATAGAATCTTCCTGCCTATTCGTGGCAGCCAGCTATAGGCTCTCACTCTGGCCAGTAGAAAATGGCCGCAAACTACATGAAAACTGCCGTAGAAGCATGAAAAAATCGATTATTTCCACTATCGATGGGAGTTGGAAAATGCAACGTCGGTCTTGGCTTTCCCGCTAACTTGGAGCATTTGCATCTAAATTTTGGTGCAAATCCTTCGGAAATTGCGGCTGTGCATTCGTTATACACACAAACACATCCTGCCTTTTATAGATAGAGATATAGCAGCAACTTGTTGAAGTAAATATAATAACCATATATTTCCATTTTGCATTTTACCAATATCCCTTAGCTTCATTATAATGAAAAGCTTGCTTTACAAAGAGATAAATTTCAAAAGATAAATTAAATTTTAAAATAATTATAACAGAGTTCGGTCAGGCGAATATTTTCAAATCACCACCACAAAGAAATGCAGATTTTATATTTACAATAAGTTTGTCTTTGTCATTTACCGCTGAAGATGATCTTGGAGGAGATCGAAAGTACTAGGGTGGAAAAAATCTACGGCGCCTTCTTTGGTGAATTTCATCTTAACATTAAGAATCTGATTGGAAAACTGCAAAAGATCTTTATGAAAATAAATAGATATAATGTGTCTATATTAATCAATGAAACGCTTTTGAAGGAAGATATGCTTGCAATCTCTTTTTACCTGAGATTTTCGACGTTGTGTTAAGTGCGTTTAGTTCTGAACGTTAAACAGTACACAACCGGTCGTAGAGACTGTTATCAATGACATAGAACGGAAAGTAAACAAATGTGTTTCAATTCGGAAATAGCATTTTGATGCTAGTATGGTTTTAGTGGACTTTGTTTATATTGGTCCTTGACCAGATGCAACTCGATACCTGTTGAACTGTGTTCTGGAGACGATGTGAAGCACGCTTCAGGTTCCGGCAAGTGATACTCACCTTCAAAAGAAGGAAAAGATTGGCCGTCCAAGTAATCCACGGCACACGACTTCAATAGGTAGCACATGACATGTCCACCCGTTTTCCACGCAGTCGGAATGCAGCAATTTGTAACGATTTTTCTTTCTAGTGCACCTCCGCCCTTTTCTCCTCCCATGGAATTGGTAATTCCTCCAGGAGGATATACTTCTTAGAATCAGACCACACTAAAATATCAGGATTTGCGTTTATCATAATGATGTGCACTGGAAATTGCAAGGGTGTTCTAAGATCAATTATCACTCTCCAATTACCGGATTTACTCAGTAGTGCAATGTTGGGATTTATTTGGATCTTTCGCAAAGGGCATTCACCTTCCTTGTGAAAACGGATCTTAGGTCCCCTGGCAGTTACAAGATGTTTGTTGGCTGTTTCACACTGTGTACTAAGACCAAGACACACTCCCAGCACTTTGTTATCACGCCACGTGTAACTCTGTAGTTATTGTGGGCATGCAGAGAGCACGTGATGTAAAGTGCCTCATTCACTTTGACATAATGCTTATACATCGGGGTCACTGTACCCCACCTCATTAGGGTTGGTCGCGTTTGGTACGAGATGATATGTATATCGCAGGAGGAATGATATTGCCAAAGGTATCTGTTGAGTCTTGACTCATTGTTGAATCTCGCCTAATGCATGGAATAATAATGCAACACAAAATGTACTTAGAACAAGAATGTATTATAACAAGAAAGTGTACACAATAAGTACATATAGTATTTCTGTATATTTCTGGGAAGACGTTCCTGGAGAATGTGTTGACTAGTCGCAGTCGATCAGAGTCTCTAGTTGGATCTCGTGATTCCTCCTCCTCCTCTTCCGGTACCAACCACTATTTATATAGTTGGTAGTCACCTATGCAGATTAGGTGGATCCTACACAACACCCCCCTCCAAAGCCTTGGAATCCTTTTGGATTTCAAACTGGCTTCTATATGGGATGATGATTATGGTTATTTTTTTGTAGATCCCCTTTGCATAGTTCATATATATATCTGTTTTTTTTTTTTCAATATCTTTTTCGTTTTGGATTCACGTCCAATGAGTCCGTGAACTTTCGTTTCCTACCGGATCTTCTCGGTTCAGGAGCACTCTGCGGAGGTTCTACTTGAAAAGTATCATACATTACATCAATGGGATCTTCCTCCTCATCCGGTATACTCTCTTCATGCTCTAGCACGTAGCATTTTTTGAGTTTGTTCTGGTACCTTTTATGAGTATTCTTCGGCCCTTTTATTACGTAAATCAGGTCACCGATTCTCTTATCCACTATGCCTCGCTCCCAGAACTCAATGTTGTTTCTATAGCACTTGAAAAACACCTTCTCTCCGGGGGCGTATCTTTTTCTAGCTGTATACATAGTGTTCTTTATTCTATTTCTTCCTGGCAAAAGCTTGTCAAACGCTGACTTAACTTTCCTAGCGAACATTAGTTCAGCTGGTGCCATGTTTGATGGTGTTCTCTGGTTAGGCGTGATTCTGTATACTTGTAGGAATTGCTGAAGCGCCTTTTTCCGTTGGAACTCCTGAGGCTTTCTTCAAAGCGCGCTTTAACGTATCTACAAATCTTTCTGCGAGTCCATTGGATCTCGGATGATACGGCGGCGTCGTTATGTGGTTAATTTGATATAACTCACAAAATTCCTTAAAATCGTCAGAAGTGAATTGTGTGCCATTGTCACTCACAATACACTCTGGCACACCGAACCGTGCAAATAGTTCATGCAAAAAAGTTGTTGTGGTATTGGACGTAGGCTTTTTGCAGCGTAGTACTTCCGGCCATTTTGTAAAGCTATCTACCACTATTAAGTAGTAATAATCTTCTACTGGACCAGCGAAATCAATGTGTAATCTTTCCCACGGATGATCCGTCTTTGGCCATGGTTTGTGTACTATAGGTGGTGCCTTAGCTGCTAACGCACACCCTTTACATCGATGAACCATGTTTTCGATATCCACATCCATTCCTTTCCAATATACAAAGCTTCGCATTAAGCTTTTTGTTCTATTAATCCCCGGGTGACCCATATGAAAGTCCCGTAGGATTCTTTTCTGCAACTTTTTTGGTACTACTACTCTCTCACCATATAGTAAAATTCCGTCACAAATTGAATAGATCTCCTGAACTTTTTGGTCATTTGCTACCATTTTACTTTTTATTCCTAAAATGAAATCATCGCTTTCAGATTCTTTTTTGATTTCCTTTGATGTAACCGGTAGCTCTCTTACAATGTTGTTTACCATGCTTTTCACCTCATAATCTGCTCTGATATTTGCAATAATTGTTTCTTCGAATCCTGCATCTTTATTCGGTACGAGTATTGATAAGGTATCCGCATGAATTATACTTTTGGATGATAGGCGCTTTATGTGGAAATCATAACTGAGAAGTATGGTTCCCCATCTTAACAGTCGATTTGCCGTGTAAACGGGTAACACTTTCTTTGACCCAAAAATAGTGATCAGAGGTTTATGGTCCGTTTCTAACCTGAAATGTCTGCCGTAGATGTATCTATGAAATTTTGTTATGGCAAAAATGATACTCAGCGCCTCCTTTTCTATCTGTGAATAACTTCGCTCTCCTGGGAGTAATGCCCTCGAAGCATGCGCAATCGGTTTTCTAGAACCATCTGGCATTATGTGTTGAATACATGCTCCTATCCCGTATGAACTAGCATCACTTGCCACTACAATATCCAGTTTAGGATTGTAATGGGTTAAAAAGAGGTCGGACGTAAGCATTTTCTTAATTTCATCAAAGGCTTTTTGACATTCTACCGTCCATTCCCATGCCTTGTCTTTTTTCAGTAGTTCATTCAACGGAGCTCTTAGATTATACATTCCTTTAATGAATGCTTGATAATAGTTCGCGAGCCCCAGAAAACTCTGTAGTGTCACCATGTTAGTGGGCGTCGGCATGTTTCTAATCGCAATGGACCTTTCCGGATCTGGAAATCTGCCATTTTTGTTGATTATGTGACCTAAATATTTAATTTCCTCCAAACCAAATTCGCACTTTGATTCTTTGACTTTAAATCCAAAGTCCTGAATCTTTTTAAATACTTGATTGAGGTGCTCTCGATGTTCGTCGACGTTTGCACTCCTTACTATAATATCATCTAAGTAGGCACACGCAAAGTCTAAGTCATTCAACATGACGTCCATGGCTTGTTGAAAAATGGCTGGTGCCACTTTAATACCAAAAGGAAGCCTGTTGTACTTGAATAAACCCCTATGCGTGTTTATCCCTAGTAACTTCGAACATTCTTCTTCGACGGGAATTTGGAGATAGGCATCTGATAAGTCGATTTTTGAAAAAATCACTCCGCCATTGAGCTTGTTAAAAATCTCCTCAGGACTCGGTAACGGGTAATGGTAGTCCTTAATTAAAGAGTTCAACTCTGTCGAAAAATCAACGCAGACTCTGATTTGGTTTGATTTCTTTTTTATGCACACAATCGGCGTACCCCATGAATTAGATTCTACTTTTGAAATAATTCCCATTTTTTCCAACCTATCAAGTTCTTCGTTAACTTTCTCTACACTTGCGAAAGGCACGTTACGTTTCTTTTTAAATATAGGCATAGTATTTTCTTTTAATTCAAATTTAGCTTCAAACTTGTTACATCTTCCAAGACCAGGTGTAAAGGTTTCCGGAAACTTTTTCTTTAATTCATCTTTAATGTCCTGTCTTGATTGCGTATTACTTTCTACTTTTCTGCAGAATGAGTTTAACGGTTTATCCCACAATTCGAATGTTTCAATAAAATCTGTACCCAACAAGTTTTCTCCATTTCTCAGAATGAAAACTTTTATTTTTTTAACGATCCCATTCAATTTCATTGGAAGTACAACCTCGCCTTCGAAGTTAATTTGCTTTCCAGTTACCGTTCGAGCGAGTTTCGTTGACTTCATTATTGTAGGCCTTTTTAAAATTTTCCATGTTTTATCGTTCATTATTGTTAAATCTGACCCCGAATCGAGTTGAAATTTGATATTCTTTTTGAATATTTCAGTCGTCACATATTTCCTCAAATCTCTATCTGATTTGATATTCGAATTTGTTTGTCTAATTCGACTCTTGAATTTTTTCGTTTTATAACACGATCCTTTGTGACCATTCTTTTGGCACACGAAACATTTCTTATTTCTATATGGGCAATTTATCTCCCAATGTCTTTTGTTACAACGTCTGCAATTATATGGTGGGACCTTTTTATTTTCGTTCTTTTTATTTTCTTGTCTATTATTACAATACGCTGAATTTTTTCTCAAATTTTTCTCTAATGGGTACTTTGACTGCTTTTTTTATTTTTTTAATATAAGCAATACCAGCTTTTTCGATTTTTTGCGACTCTTTCTTTAAACTTACGGCCCGTTGACACTCCTCTGCTAACTTTTGCAGGGTAAGGCCTTGTTCAGATTCGAGTTTAGACAAAACTCTACGTCTTATTTCGGCACTCTTACTGGATACCAGTCCTTGAGCAAAAATTAAGCACTTGAATTCTTCAACCGTAATCTCTGCCAATCTGAAATTGTCACAATGTCTATTCACTATAGATGCATATGTTAAGTAATCCTGATCGTCGGATTTAGAGACATTCATGCATAACCATCGCTTATGCCAAAGCGACATATTTGCTCCAAACAGCTCTTTTAGCAATTTCACTGTTTCCGAGAATTCCAATTCAGTTGTTTTTCTCGGTAGAATAAAATCTACAAATTTGCTATGTTCTGCTGTACCTAGCTTTCTTAGTAATAGACTGACTTTTCTTGAATTCGACCAGTTTTCACAGTCTGTGTAGAAAATATCTTCATATCGTTTAAAGTACGCTTCAAACGTTTTTTCTTCGTCTGGCACATAGTTGAAAGTTTCCAGGGAATTAAATATGGTGTTATTATAGTATGAAGAATTTCCCTCATTTGCCTGATAGTTGTTTAATTTCTCCAGTGTTAACTTTTGAATTTCTAAAAGTCTTTCCTCTTGTCGTTCTTGATATTTCTGCATTGCTATCAGTTGTTCTTGCTGTATTTTTTCTTGATATTTTTGCTGTGCTATCTGTTGTTCTTGATATTTCTGCATTGCTATCAGTTGTTCTTGCTGTATTTTTTCTTGATATTTTTGCTGTGCTATCTGTTGTTCTTGATATTTTTGCTGTGCTATCTGTTGGGATTTGAATAATTCCGATATGACTTTGGATAGTTCATCCATCTTTAGCTGATAGTGTTCATGCAACAAGGAATATACTTTTAATTTGTGTATCCACGAATATCATATAAGCTGACCAAAAAATCGAAACAACGTACGACTTTTATATTTTATGTCTTGCTTTTACATTCACGCCCGTGCTAATCAACTTTGGTATTTTTTTTTTCGTTTTTCGCGAACAGAGAGCGTCGGACTTTTTTATTTTTTCGTTTTCGACTTCTGTTCGCGTATTTCAATGACAACGTCTGATTTTCTAATCAGAGGTAATTCGTCACTATATTGTTGAACAAATAATTTAAAAAAAAATAATTTTTTAAAGTTTGTTACCTTTCAAAGTCGACACGGTGTATTTGTGCTCCTTTTAATCCATGCATGTTTTTGTAGTCGGCCAATTTTTCTTTTTAGATGGTGTCTCGGTGTAGATAATTTTTTAATTCAAAATTACCGTTATTCGTTTACTACACCTTTCAATTTTTCTGAGTGAACGTTCCTTTATGCTTAGTCGTCTTTTAACGAGTTTTACATATCCAGAAGTTCAGAATCCTTCGTCGTTATGTTAACGTTGGACTTTGAATTAATAGTTTTTTTTTTCAGCCTGGGTTCTTCAATGACTTGTCCCAATTGTTGAAAACTCTCACTATTAATTCTTTCTTCTTTCCGTATGGTTCGTTCTACTTCTTTGCCATTGTTGAAACTTGGCGTATGGTTCGTTCTACTTCGTGGCCATTGTTGAAACTTGACGTATGGTTCGTTCTACTTCGTCGCCATTGTTGAGTCTTGACTCATTGTTGACTCTCGCCTAATGCATGGAATAATAATGCAACACAAAATGTACTTAGAACAAGAATGTATTATAACAAGAAAGTGTACACAATAAGTACATATAGTATTTCTGTATATTTCTGGGAAGTCGTTCCTGGAGAATGTGTTGACTAGTCGCAGTCGATCAGAGTCTCTAGTTGGATCTCGTGATTCCTCCTCCTCCTCTTCCGGTACCAACCACTATTTATATAGTTGGTAGTCACCTATGCAGATTAGGTGGATCCTACACAACAGTATCATTGATTTTGGCATGTGTCTTCATAAAGTATTGCCTCCAATCCTTCGTCTTCAAAATTTTTCGGTACGCCAGAGCGTTCTTTATTTTCAACATCAAAATCATTATTTTTGATGCGTGTAAACCAATCTCTGCATGATATTTCCAACAGGAGATTCCATGATAGTTTCATTGAACCAATGTCACTCCATGCAACCCAAACATAGTATCTGTTCGCTGCTCTTCCTCCGAATTCTTGATTTCTTCAATCATCATCTCTCGTTTACCCTTTGGGCCCTGTTTGGAGAAAAACTGGTTGCTCGTGCTGTCCAGATTAGTTCGATTGCTTTGGGTCACTCTGTAGATGGAAAGTTGAAGATTTCCAGCATTGGTATAGGTCCTCATTATGAGATGCAGGGGGACTCCAAGCCAGTTGCGCAAAGACTGGTTGATAACCTATTGCGTCTGCTGAATGCGAAACAATTACCATAGTCCTTAAACGGCCACAAAAGCCAGATCAGTAAAGCATGTTGGTAGCACCTAGACTTCAGTCTGCCGGAGTGTTATGTTCTCTCGATAGATTCAGGATCCTCTAGTGCCACTTTCGGCACATCTTTACCTCGATCAGTCAGTAGAATTCCATAAAGGCCGTCCAAGGATCCTCGCTGGCTGTTCTTTGAATGTCAGCATCATGTCACCCCCAATGCAGAAGTGAATCTCCCTGATAGAGCCTCTGAATAATGCTAAAATCCGGGTTTTCTTGGATTTATTCTTCATTCTCACCCACGTTAAGAGCTTATGCTAGCGCTGCAGCGGTTCATCTGCACCGACCTTAGACGGGACCAAAATGGTGATGTCATCCAAGAACTCTCTAGGAATAGGAAGGACCATTTTTACTTAGTCATCACTCTCTTTGCTGTGTCCGCTACAACCCGTAATATGAGTTATATGCATCTAAATAAAAAGAAGTGATGAAATCGCACCCTCCATCACGATGCTGACGTCGAGGGTTTGCCACTTGATGATGTAGTTACCAACAGTGAACTGAACAAATGCTACTCTGAAATATTTCATTATGATTTCCCCAACCTTTCTAGCGATATTGAAAATTTCGAGAGATATTCGAATTAGCTGATGAGGAACTGATCCATATGCAATCGCAAGATCAAGTCATATTACATGAAGTTCAGTTTTATTTTGTTTAGCTGATATGGTTGAGTTCCAAATCATGTACGAATGCTTCATACAGCTGACGAAGTCAGGTATCCCAGACTTTTGGAAAATTGGGTTTATGTAATGGTTCGACAGCATTACCGCCAGAATATTTCTCCTATACAGACAAGAGAGAGATGTGGCAGAAAAGTGCAATTCTTTTTGCATCTTTTCCTTAGATATCCAAATGCCATCCGCCAGTGTGAGTTCAATACCTGCTTAAGGCGGTGGAGAACTTGGAGAGGGGAATTAACAGGAGATAACTGAGAACTGACATCCATTAGACATGGCATGTGGAACTAGAAATGTCTACCCCAGCTAGAGAAATAAAGGTTTCAGTTCGACATTCCAACCACCTGAAGAAGGCCGGAGCGTACAAAGGCAGAACCGTTGTGATAAATATGGCAACAGAGATGAGGACAGTAGTCCGAACAATGTAAATAGTGTACATAATACCCCATCTCAGAAATATAGACAGATACTTAGTCAAATTGAATTTTTAACTTTTCCTCAAAACGTAAATAAAAAAATACCATATTATCGATAACAATGATAAAAGAATGATTGCAATAAAATTATAAACGATATAACGATCTCTAGATCTCAAATCATTTACAATATTTTTGTTTAATGAGAAAACTATATGTATCTGGTTAAACTGAAATGTAAGTTACGAATCTAAGAACATTTGTTACTGTCCGTCGCATCAGTGAATAATTGCTAAATTTGAATGGTGCATAGGTAGAACATATTTATATTTTCGGTTCAAGAATATCAACTGATAATTTTACTGTTGACCAAAACTAATCTTCAAGTTGAAACTGACAAACAGCAAAAGTCTATTTTATTGGAAAATATCCTACATGCCACAAATTCTATCAAATTCAACATAACAGTTCCCTACTCTTTCAGACAGTTTCGATAAAATCCAATTGGCAGCTGATTTCGAAAATCACCTTCAATTCCTTGCTAAATGTGGCAAGAAATGCCTTGTTAATTTGAACGAATCCAAAATGAAACTGCTCTCTCGATATCATCTTAGAGAAACGTTGTTTGACTTCTTTCAGCATGGCTGGTGTTAACCTTCAGGAAAGGAATTCATTATTCTCGGTATAACGTTTTTAAACTGAAATAACTTGGAATGGTTTTTATTGCCGTAGTTGCTTTACTGTGTCGTTCAAGACAATTTTTCTTGTGTTACACGATTACAAGTCTAACATACTCCGTGCATCGGATATTGCTGCCACGTCTGAGCTTGCACTTCTGTTATATATTTAGAGATTCAAGAGAGAATCCAACGAGAAATCTACAACATTATAGATCCTGATCTAGAATCTTTACTTCAGTCACTATTCTCCCATCTCACTTGTAGTAGATACATAAATGTTTTATTTGTTAATTCTGCTGATGTTTTCTTTTTCTTACTTCGACTTCCAAAACTTAAGCGCAGAACTAGACTAACTGCTGTTGCAATTACTAGAAACAAATGTAAGCTCTATGCTAATAACCTATTCTGCAGTACATTTTGCTTGTGGAAATCACTTTCGTCTACTTACTTTCCTGTCTATTAAAAACATCAAAAACGGATTTGCAAGACCTATAGTCATTTTCTCGTTCCGTGAAAACTTTTCTGTAATTGTCCTCCCTTTATTTTCACTTTCATTCTTTGCTTCTTAGTGGCTTTATCCCCTTGCATGGTGCGAAATTTTAAAACATAATGAAGCTCTTCCGATATAGCCATTTATAACAAAGAAAAAGATATTGAAACAAAATAGGATTTTGTCATATAGAATTTCTCATTATTATAGAAGCTAAGAGAAATAATTGAACACAATAATAATGAATATGTAAAATAATGTATAAATGCCATTCTCAAAATATATATGCTGGAATCATTTATGTCAAACAGTCTTGCCACGAATGCACACATATTAGTGAGATCGGATACCACATGTGAATAAATACACGTGGTCTGAAGATTGATGTAGGGAGTAAAAATGAGAGTGAACATGTAGTATAGATACATATGCCCATATTATCTATATCTAGAAATGCTGTAACTTTTATTCAACAACTTTCATAAACAGCGTATTTTTTTTAACAAAAGAAGCAAATATAAAGCCTCAAACCCAGAAACTTTACTGCCAAACGAGATGAGGTAGTCAGTGTGCTGTTAATGAGATATTTGATAAGTAGAAATGAATCGCGTAGCTTAGTTGCGGCATAAGGCCGAAAGTAAGGTGAATCCAGGGAGAATTGAATTCACAATTGATCTAGTCAGACAAGCTTGCTAACCATGGCACCATGCCGTATTGCACAAGTGATTTTCTAAGTTTACCTTAGATGTAGCTCATACCCGAAAATATGTGGCACTCGGTAAGTATCGAACTTACTACTCAGTCGTCATTGATCTAGCGATACAAACTTGACAACCATTATACAACAATCCCTGAAAATTATTTTTAAGCGTATATGTGGCACAAAGTAGAATGTGCGAAGCTACCCCTGAGTATTGAACTCTTTATTCAGCCGTAATTGATCTAGCGAGCTAAGTTGAGCCACGTCAAAGTGCTCGAGTTCCTGGTGTTATATATTTGCTTTTTTTTCTACGCATGTATCTGAATCCTCCGCTGTTGGTAACTAGTCAAATATAAGTGACGAAATCTCAAGGAGAAAATTTGTATCTAATTTGAAAATGTTGAACTTTATATACTGTTCTCAGAGTGTGTCTTTAGCTGTATTCTGTTGTTAATAATCTTGAAATCTATTGGTCTGATCCAGCCACACGTAGGGATTTAAAGAAAGAAAACAATAAACTTTGGTTGTTAAGTAATCTGACAGTCGTCAGCTTGACAAGAATGATACGTTTGAACAAATAGAATGAACATTATTTACATTATTCGTACTATGGTCCTCATCTATGTCGCCATATTTACTACAACATGTTGTACGCTTCGGACTTCTTCAGATGTTTAATAGACGTCAGTTATTTCCTGTTAAATTACCTCTGAACGGCCGAAACCTTGTAATAAATATGGCGACAAAGATGAGGACTATATTCCGAATAATGTAAATAATGTACATCATACCTCATCTCAGAAATATAGACAGAAACTGAAAGGCCGAAACATTGTAATAAATATGGCGACAAATATGAGGACTATAGTCCGAATAATATAAATAATGTACATAATACCCCATCTCAGAAATATAGACAGAAACTGAAAGGCCGAAACGTTGCAATATATATGGCGACAAAAATGAGGACAATAGTCCGAATAATATAAATAGTGTACATAATACCTCATCACAGAAATATAGACAGATAGTGAAAGACCGAAAACTTGTAATACATATGGCGACAAAGATGAGGACAATAGTCCGAATAATGTAAATAATTTGCATAATACCTCATGTCAGAAATATAGACAGATACTAAATGGCCGAAACCTTGTAATAAATATGGCGACAAAGATGAGGACAATAGTCCGAATAATGTAAATTGTGTACATAATACCTCATCCCAGAAATATAGATATATACTGAAGGGCCAAAACGTTGTAATAAATATGGCAACAAAGATGAGGACAATAGTCCGAATAATGTAAATTGTGTACATAATACCTCATCTCAGAAAAATAGACAAATAGAATGAACTCCTGGTTTTGTGAATGTTTTTTTTTTAATCGGCTCTGGACGAACGTAGATGACGTCATCTCACTTCATTATTGCGATATATTTCTTTGCCTTTGATGCTTTTCTTCTGCTAATCGGTGGGAAAATGTGAACGTAAAGATTAAAATAGTGCCCTTAAGCAGGAACTGATCGATGATAGCAAGTCAAACTTTTTGGAATTGTAAAATGGAATTGATTCTCTGCCTTTTTATTCCAGCAGTAACTATTAATTCTCTATTGGATGAGCTGAACTTAGCTGATGTTCTTGTTTTAGAGGTAATTTGCATTTATCGCGCTTGAGATGAATTCACGAAGTTGGCACGTGTTCATCTTTTTCCCTTCTCTATTTACGGGTTCCCATATGGCACCGAACCCCCCCCCCCAACGAGTATACTGATTTCCTTTTCATGTGCTTCTACGTAGCCCACGCTCAAATTACGTTTTTCATTTCCCCTGTCTATCGTCAAACAGGTTGATGGAACTGCAATTATCGACAAAACCTCTGAGAATATTGACGATAACCCCTCTGAATATCCCGCAGTTTGCATTTATATTTGTGGTGAATTCAAAATTCAGCACAAATAATTGTTGGTCCCCTCAAGCGGAACCGATCAAGAAGGTAGATCCTGTCATGACTTCTCCATCGGGGATAAATCCACCCGTGTTACTTATACATCAGATCTCACGCAAACCTCCTAGATCCCTTCCTCGTTTCATGCCCTGAACAAATACTCTTACTTTATTAAGTTTGATGCCAAACAGAAAGAATTCCACAATGTCCCATTTCCTAAACGATCTTCTGGTACACCAAATCTGACTTTGGTAGTTTCAGATCATATAGTGTGGAAGCTCCTTTCTCAGCATCCTTCAAAATAGAGAAATCAAAAATGCTTCACCTCATTTTTAAATGAATAATTTCTGACAAGCAATGTTTACCCCCCTCCACCAAAAAAAAAACAAAATTAACAACAAAAACGAATTGCCATCTTCACGTTGTAATTTACGGCAGCCAATTCTGAATGGAATGACAACTACCATGTCTATCAAAGAGAACAATTCAATACGACTCTTACTGCATTCAGAACTGTCCATATTGAATTCCAGAGAGTTCTAGAAAATTCAAAGAACAGCTATCCATAAGCATTCCAAGCCATGTTTAAAATCAAAAGTCTTGGTTCCAATAGAGGCGAAACGTTAGTGCCTATTAATATAAATCATCCTGATATTATCTCATCTTCGTCACATAAGGCGAAGGATTTTGCAATGAAATGTGTGTCTAATTCCACGATAAATTCCAAGGACCAGTCATTATCCAACTTTACATTTCACGGAGAATACATTTTGTAATATCTCATTCACGGTGGCGAGTGTGCGAGTGATATATCTTAAATCAGCAACGGCCTCGACTCTAAGAAAACTACTGGTCCGGATAAAATCTCGGGGTTTGTTTTACAAAACATTAGCCCAGAGCTATCACAAGTCTTGGCAAAATTGTTTAACTGCATTCCTGGAGAACACATGCTTCTTAAATCTCTGGAAGGTGTCATATGGATTCCCTGTTTAAAAGAATGTTGGCGATCGCTCATCCCAGTCGGAGTATCGATCCATCCACCTCCTTAGTGTCATTGTCAAACTATTTGAGTCTCTGATAAAAATAAAATATTGTTGATCGCATCAACAGGAACAACAGTATGGATAGCAAGAGTCTCGCTCCAGTGCTGATGTCCTAACCGTCATTACGCACAGAACCAGTGAAGCAGTTGACAACAACTTCGTCGGGAGAGCGATATGTGAAATATCGTTAATGATCGGTTTTCTGAAGCGAGTATAATCAATGTAGGCGTTTCTCAAGATTCCGTTCTCGGCCCTACCCTCTTTCTGCCTTATACGAACGATCTTCCGAAGAAGATCTATGAACATACACATACCTTATGCAGATTATACAAAAGTGCATGGATGCTGCTCCAAATCCATAGATGACCAGATGCTGGTAGTTTATTTTCCCTCTCACCTTGTTCTCTAGCAGGCGAAGAACTAACTTGTAGCATTTAATCCCACCAAAACCAAACTAGGAATATTCCACCATGACTGAGACGAGCTTACACTGAAAATCACAAAATCATGATGAATGGTTGTTCACTCAAGGAGGGTCATTGCATTGAACGACAGACCTCAATTTGAACACATCCATACATATATGAAGCATTTCTAAAGATGCTGAAAATAATGTTAGATTCCTTATGATGCTTCAGTAAGTAAATGGCTCCCACAGATATGCTCTCCTTGCAAATCCCATATTAAACCAAAAAAATAAGAAATTCTGTCATAACTAGACTGGAGCTTAGGTTTCAGCCTTAATAGAGTTATTAATGTTCTTCCGGGTTTTGTGAGAGGGTAATTATTTTCCACACATCAATCCCTTTCTTACAGACAAATGCTCTTAAGCCTTTCGTTAATCTATCGCTATTTCTGTGACTAATGTTCCGAGGGACCACTATCCTTTGTTCCACCAGCGTTGACCCACCGTGCCAATAGTCCCTATTCCCTTGGTATTGACTCAGAAGGAAATTTAATTCGGACTGCTTCTTCCTATGAACTGTTATTTCGTATAACAGGCTCCCGAAACAATGCTTTCCTGATCACTACAATATTAACCACTTATATCTAGGGATTAACAGTTAAGTTTCTTCATATTCTTTTAAAATGCACTACTTAATTCCTTTACGTCCGGAAATGAGAGTGAACATGTAGTATAGATACCTATGCCAATATTATCTATATCTAGAAATGCTCTGTCACTTTTATTCAACAACTTTCATAAACAGCGTATTTTGTAACAAAAGAAAAAAATAAAAAGCCTCCAACCGAGAAACTTTACTGCCAAACGAGATGAGGTAGTCAATGTGCCGTGAATGAGACGTTTGACAAAGTAGAATTGAACCGCGTAGCTTAGATATAGCATAAGGCCGAAAGTACGGTGAACCCAGGGAGAATCGAATTCACTATTGATCTAGTGAAACAAGCTTGCTAACCATGACACCACGTCGTATTGCACAAGTGATTTTCTAAGTTTACCTTAGATGTAGCTCATACCCGAAAATATGTAGCACTCGGTAAGTATCGAACTCACTACTCAGTCGTTATTGATCTAGCGATACAAACTTGACAACCATTATACAACAATCCCTGAAAATTCTTTTTAAGCGTATATGTGGCACAAAGTAGAATGTGCGAAGCTACCCCTGAGTATTGAACTCTTTATTCAGCCGTAATTGATCTAGCGAGCTAAGTTTGCTAACTATTGACCCACGTCGAAGTGCTCGAGTTCTTGGTGTTATGTATATGCTTTTTTTTCTACGTAATTATCTGAATCCTCCGCTGTTGGTAACTAGTCAAATATAAGTGACGAAATCTCAACGTGAAAAGTTTCTGTTTACTTACATATTTCATTTTATCTAATTTGAAAATGTTGAACTTTATATTCTGTTCTTAGAGTGTGTCTTTAGCTGCATTCTGTTGTTAATAATCTTGAAGTCTATTGGTCTGATCCAGCCACACGTAGGGATTTAAAGAAAAAACTATAAACTTTGGTTGTTAGGTAATCTAACAGTCGTCAGCTTGACAAGAATGATTCGTTTGAACAAATAGAATGAACATTATTTACATTATTCGGACTATTGTCCTCATCTTTGTCACCATATTTACTACAACGTTTCGGTCGTTGTACGCTCCGGCCTTCTTCAGATGTTTAATGGATGTCAGTTATCAGTTATTTCCTGTTAATTTCCCTCTGAACGGCCGAAACGTTGTAATAAATATGGCGACGAAGATGAGGACTATAGTCCGAATAATGTAAATAATGTACATAATACCTCATCTAAGAAATATAGACAGATAAGTTTCTTCATATTCTTTTAAAATACACTACTTAATTCCTTTACGTTCAAAAATTTCGGTCAGTAAGGTTCTAACTTGATCGACTCATGGAACTTGGCTCAATAATTAGTACTAGTTATATATGTGTCGCAGTCATTTAATTCTTCCTGCCTCGAGATTACTCACTCTTACCCTGAACCGATGTGGGTGGGTCTCTAACATTCGAAGTAAGAACTTGCACCCTTGATCACGAGGCAAAGCTATGAAAATTTAAATCAACATTTGCATATATATTCAGCTATAATGACGTATAAGTAGGAATATACAATTTCATAGACGTAAATATTTGATATTGACTTACATATGCACATAGTTATCACAACTTACACTAAATTAATAAGTAATTTGCCTGATTGCATAATTAGTGATGTGTGCTTTGCGACTAATCCTTACATTCCATTCAAGTATCCACTTAAATATTAATCATGGTACATGAGACCACTTGGAATGTCCTTGTAATTAACGAATATATTATTTGTTCAAGAGGAACTTTAGGTTTTACTTGAAGTTACCTCGTTTTTGCTTTATCCTATTTATGTCATTTTAGTTTGAATATCTTAATTACGCTTTGAAGTATTTTATTTTAATTTCCGAGTAAATGTGTTTTTCCAGCCGGCTGCTGTTGAAAAGTGTCTGCAAAAATGAGTGCGTTCTGCGCCGAATTTTACCATTCCTTCTAATAGCTGAGTAACCGGTCAATAAAAACATGAGCTTTCCTAAACGAAAATATTAGCGTTATCTAGAAACCAAAATTGGTACTTAAAAAAAAGAAGTTCTTACTTAAATATAAAAGCGATAGTGCTCCTCATTTATATTTAGAGATCTTTGATTAAAACCGAGGAATCTAAAATAACATTGGTCCCGACCTTGCATCTCACGTTCAGTCACATTCCCGCCGTCGTAACGTAGTTTCTCTGTGCATTTTCTATAAATATCTTTCATGGTAATTGGTCTGAAGAACATTCCTCTTTATAAATTATGGCGCCGTATTTGATTGGCGACAGGATCTCATCAGTTTATAGTTGTAATGTCTGCATGTAACCGCACGTTCTATGTTAACAGTTTCTTCTCTCGGTCTTCTAGCTTGTCGATCACTCTTCCAGATTTTAGTTATCCAGTCAAATTCAATGTTCAAAAATTTAAATCCAATAATTAACATCTGTCCTCCTAATTCTTGTTCTTTTATTGTTCTCGCTACTTTATAATGTTTGCCTTTTTCTTATCTTCTTTCACACTCAATAACTCCTGTGTCTTACTTGCTTTATTGACGTGCTGGGGGTGAAATGATGACCCCCTAAAAAAAACACATTTGCGTGAAGTTAAAAATGAAAATGTATTGAGAAGAGGTTATATATCAATTCTCGCTATCGATTTTTTTTTACTATTATCAATCTTTTACAGGTTATTTAAAGCCACAAATATTTTTATATTATAATAATTCTTTGGGGATTTACTGATACAAATCCTCTTAATTAACCAATAGCTGCGAGGAGAAGAGGGTGTTTTTTATACATGCCACAAATGTATTTGCACGAAATTGTATAAAAAGAACCCGACTGAAAATGGAACTCGGCTTTCCTATTTCTAATTTCGATCCGTTATCGATTACCTCACCTGCACCTCCAAGATGGTATTCCCAAGCGATCACCCATGTCGATACTGACGAGCCTCGACGTTGCTTAACTTCGGAGATCTTACGAGAACCGGTGTTTCAAAGTGATATCACCGTAAACTCATATATCTATAGCCTTCAATAGATTCCCAATACTTGGAAGAAAAAAATCAAATGATTTAACTCGTAAGGTTTCCAGCGAAATCTTTACCCCTATAAGCTTGAAATATCTATCTATCGATGTATATATTTCAATATATATCGCTAATTATATACAGACCTTTTTTCGAAACTTATTCCCTATGTATAATACGCCTTCATCCCTAATACGCACCCTAAAATTGTTCTGACAGTGTGGGAAAATGCTTCTTCTCATGCATAATACACAAACCTTGCTTGGTAATTGTTTTGGATTCCGTCATGAAATCCGGTATCAAATAATAACACACGCCAAGAATGAATATAGGAAAATAAATGTATTAACGTAATAATACAAACTGGTAATACAGGTTAGTAGTTCCAGGAATGCGGGTTAGTAGGAAAATATATATATAGTCTTTGGTATCGACGTATCGCTGTATGACTTCTTACTGAGTCTACGTGGTTTTTACCGTGACTCTTGACGCTACGTTCTTCTACTACTGTTACTTGACCGTCGGATATTCACTGGCAATATTATATGTATATCTTGGGTGAGTCCATTTGTGTAAAAAGGGGAGATCCCTCAACAGTAATCAAACCCTCGAAATTGTACCTCTCCAATTTCATTACTATCAGCGTTTCCTACTCTTATTTAAAAAATGGTTTTTAAACATTGAGTAATATTATTCTACTTTAGTTCTATGATAATTCATATTTTATTTTACATTTGTAATTATTGTTAGGTACATAAGATTGTATTTGCCATCCTTATAGAGACACAATCGCCGAATGTTAGTGTCAGATTGTCATGTGTTTGTGGTGAGTAGTGATTTCGCAACTAAAATCGACCTATGAAACGTCAATTTTTTAAAGATATTTTTGTAGCTGTGCATAATACGAACCCGTAATTTTGCTTATACATTTTTAGAAAAAAATTCGTGTTATACATGGGTAATTACGGTAAGTTTCCTTATATTTCCTTATTATAATGATTTATCAATTCAACGAATATTTCATTTACTTGCCTGCATAGTGCGCAGGTGATGCTACTTGAGATAAGTTTTCTATGTTAATTATTTCAAGTTACGCAGTCGTAAGGTTTGGAGCAATACAATCAGTTTACACTTATGGCATTCGTTACACAGGTGAACGCCTGAAATGTACAATACCCACATTGTATAGGTAATAAACGTCTACATCTCTCTCCTTCGTTATATCGATTTCTTTCTTGCAACAGTTAATTGGTGACTGAGATACAAGGTCAACTATTGGCTGGCTTTGACTCTCATTACCAAAGAGAATGTTGGCAACAAATTCCAAAGTGAAATCCTTGACATGCACTTGATCCTTGCCAAACGATCTATAACTGTTAACTGCTATTGAACTCTTAATCATAATTGAACTCCGGTTTTTCTTTTAATCTGAAGTAAACCCTTCAAGAAAATATATCTGTTAGTAAGAATATATGCTGCTCAATTTGTGCTCAAGAAAAGAATGAAAATGAAAGAAAGAAATTACGAAATAATGAGAGTGAGAGAGATTGCGTGTGCGAAAGAAAGAAAGAAAGAATGGGAGTTAGAGAGAGAGTGAAGGGATGGGAGTGAAAGAAAGAACGAAGGAAATAATGTGATTGAGAGAAAGTGAAAGAAAGAAAGAAATAATAGGATTGAGAAAAAGTAAAAGAAAGAAAGAATGAATGAATGAAAGAGAGTGATAGATAAAGAAAGAAAGAAAGAAAGAATGAAAGAAAGAAAGAAAGAATGAATGGGAGTGAGAAAAATTAAAATAAATAAATAAAGAAAGAAAGAAAGAATGAAAGAAAGAAAGAAAGTGAGATATAAAAAAATCAAAGAAGATAGAAATAGAGATTGAAATAGTATGGGAGTGAGAGATAGTGAAAAATAGAAAGAAATGATGAGAGTGAGAGAGAGGGAAAAAAACAAAGAATGGGAGTGAAATAAAGGATGAACAAAGAAAGATGGAAGCAAAGGAAAAAAACAAGGAGGAAAGAACGGAAACGTTTAATCGGTAAAATCATTATAGGAATGATATTATGATAATTAATTATGTTCTTCCTTTCGGAAACGAAATAAAATTTTTGAAAGTAATTTTTTTATATATTTTGATTATTTTATGTATATTCTTGAGGAAAACTTTATTTGAATTTACTTTAATTGAACAAAATATCTATAAAGAAAAAAAACAATTTACATTTTCTTTACTGTCCCCTGCCAGCCGCAATGATGTAGTAAGCATTACCTCGAACCATCGCCAGTGAGACAAGCTGCAAGAGCCACTCCGTTTCGCGAGGTTCGTCCCTTAATCCAGAGGCAATCGCGCCAATCCTCCGAAGGAACGCCATCGAATGAGGGTCAATAACCCCAAAAGTCTCAACTGCCGCTGGAATAAAAATAAATCTGTCCGTAAGAGAAGAATATTTGACAATATTTTAAAAATACATAATAAAAAAATAATAAAAAATGAAAGTAAATAATAACAGAGAGAGAAATAGAAGGAACTGCAATTGAAATCAAGCTGGCTATTTGTGAGTAATGTTGTTCCTTCTCCCCAATAAGCCAAATCTTTGTTGGGAATTGTGGTCTGATGTAATGTTATCTGATATCAAATACGTATGAAGCAGATGTATGTCATTAACATTGGCCATTGGAAGCAAATCAGCCACTGACATTCCGAAACACATGAACGTATATGGAGATAAAACATTGGATTTAAGCACTGTCTGGTGGTTTTGCAATACGTTTTATCAGTGACAACAGCACTGTGTTATGCTAGGCAACGTTCGCGCTAAACTTCTATGAAAATCTCGATGTGTTTTGTAGAGGTATTAATTCGCATCCCCTCTCATATAATATATATTTAACAAGGAAATATTTACAAATATACTACGTAGAATTCTTCAAGTGGATAATGGGAGGTTTCATTTTTCTTGGTAAGCTCATTATATTGGCTGGCTTGAATATTGATTAACTTAATTGTTTCTTCTTCTTTGGGTTTTTAGTGAGTAGGATATAATTTAATAATAACATCTACCACGAAATCAAAGCCAAATAAATTGGGTTTTTCATTTATTAATCTCATATAATCTTGAATATTTATTGTTTTTATTATGTTAAAACGGAATATTTTAATTTTTTTAATTGCTTTGTTAGACTTTTTATATTTCCAATTAACTTTCAGGAGAAAATTATTTTTTTTACATTTTTGGTAGTCACAATATTTACACGTAATGCCACCAATATTTTTTTATATATAAAAACCCTGTGTGTATAATTTAGATAAAGTCGAAATGTTATCGATTTAGTTGAAAAACAGTAACCGAATATTTAACTAATATTCTTTTCGAAAGAATATAGAATGACTCCTAGTACGTATTAAGACATGCACAATCCTAGATCAGTAGATTTCTACCATTTATGCTCATTGAACCCTTTCACAATGCGTCGGAATATCATCACCCCTATCCAAGATTGTCTAACACAAAATGTGCATTTCAAATAATATGCATATATTAATGAAAATCTTAATTATATTCCATTTTATTACATATATTTATATGGATTATATTTATATGGCGTTTTACAGATACAAAATATTAAATGTTGATATTTTTAATTTAATAGATGTACCGTAATTTGTTTTAATTCATAACTACTTATTAAATAAATAAATAAATTAAAGCACGCTTCATTAAACAAATATTTCGATAGAATACCATTCAATGAACAATGTAATTCAATGAACAAAAACTTCAATAAGAAGTCAGGGTGAATCCCTATTGTTTCTTTTTGTTTGTTAAATCATTTCACCCGATTCAAGGCAATAAAACCACTAAGGCGCAAGGAGGTTACTAAGTGTTAGTGAATGAGAAAAAAACATTTAATGAGAGAGAACATTAGAAGAACAAGAATTAAGTGTAAATTAGATAACGACTGTCATTGCATTTAAATTTGCTGATGCTCGAGGTTGACTTAGAAGCAGGCAGTCTGAAGACAGTTCCACAAGTGAGAAATGCGATGAAGAAACTTTTAGTATAGAGGTTACCATTACATCTAACCATATCAACTGTCACCAATCTAGTATTGCTCTTAAATTTATAAATTTAAAGGATATATATATATATATATATATATATATATATATATATATATATATATTTATAAATTTAAATTATATATATATATATATATATATATATATATATATATATATATATATATATATATATTATAAATTGTAGATAGCATAGACGAAAGTTAATCAGGACAATTACCATAAAAAGTCTTAATAGAAAAGGCACAGACAATATACATTCAGGCTCTGGGAATGTGACTGAAACCGACATGCCAAACCAGAAGCAATAAAACAGCAGATGCTTCTTTGGTTTTATCAAGAATCTCTAAATATATAGCAGGATTAGCAGAGCATATATTGCGGAAAGGACGAATGGTAGGTTTATAAATATTTAAGATAGATTCTGGCGAGAAAACTTGTCTAGCGCAACAAAGGAAACCGACTTTTCTAGCAGGTGATCTAGTAATTAATTCGATAGAATCTTTCCTCTGAAATCCTCCCGGTGGAAATTCCACCCACCTGGAAGAAATCCCCCACGGAGGACCCTCCCCGGTAAGAAATCCCCCGCCAGTTTGAGAACACCAGTAAACCTTTCTCAGTTGTCCTTTTCTACAAACATACATATGAATTATCCTACTTATTTATACAATATTACTTGTAATAATGTAGAGAGAACGTTAGCTTGATAATTTTATAACGATTGTAAAAAAATTAAATAACATTGTTACGATCGTATAATCATATAATATTAAACACTGCCAGCAGATACAGCCATTGCTCGTCCCTTGCTAGAAGAAGGTAATACGAAATACATTCCATGATGATATACTCGGACAAAACTTGTAAGTATTCTCTCGATCGCATCTTACCATCTTGTACTGTCTGATATTTTTCTATGGTATTTTGCATTTAAGTCTGTAAAACCAAATGAGAACCCAAGAAACAACAGTTGTATCAAAAAGATATGAAAAAGAAAACACTTGTACAGATGAAAAAAAACTGTCAAGACAATCCTCTGCATGCCCAAGATGCAAACGTTCTAATAAAGTCGATGTTGATAAAAGTTAACACTTATCGATGGTTATCGAGTGTCTGAAGTAAAGGCTGAAACCGAAGGCTCTATTCCTGCAGCGCAAGACCAGAGTCTTTTCACTTGGCACATTGATGCAAGTATCATACAAAATAGTGTGGATCCAAAATACAGGTTCTCTGACACACATCAAGAAACCATAGACCATCTAATGATGTTCTTTTCTTGCGCCAAATGTATATTAAAATATTTACGATTGTGTAGGACAATACTTAGACTGGACAATGTGTAAAGACTTAAGAAAATATGTTAACACTGGTAGGAACATCGTCCAGCAACTGTTACAGAAATCGAAGCCATCACAATTCTATGTGATTATATCATATTTACTGAAAGGAAGACAGAAACAAATAGTCCGGAAATAACTGTCAAACATTGTCAAAGAAAATGTTACCCAGAGGACTGTAACATAGATAGTAAGGAATTTTACATTATTTACATTATCTGGACTATTGTCCTGATGTATGTACATACCTTAAAGAAATACAAGACATTGTTCTCACGAGTACATCCCACACCTTACGAAGGGCTTTATCTGTGTAAAATATGATTTTTTTTCTTTTTTATTGCTCTGTAAAAAATGACATGATGCCATTAGGTATCTAGACGGGAAGAAATGGATACACACAAGAAATCAAAGGAAATAAACCAATAATAATCGAAGGCTGTTAATATAAAAGTGATTTGCATTTAGTTCTGTAGAAAACCAAATGAGAACCCGTGAACCAAGGTGTATCAAAAAGATATGAAAAAGAAAGCTCTTGTACAGATGAAAAAACACTGTCAAGACAACCCTCTGCATGCCCAAGATGCAAACGTGCTAATAAAGTCGATGTTGATAAAAGTTGACACTTATCGATGGTTACGAGTATCTAAAATAATGGCTGAAACCGAAGGCTCTCTTCCTGCAGCGCAAGACCAGAGTCTTTTCACTTGGCACATTTATGCAAATATCAAACGAAATAGTGTGGATCCAAAATACAGGTTCTCTGACACACATCAAGATAGCACAGAAATGTTAAATTGACCTAGATAGCGAAAATGACATATTACGTTATAAAAGAAAGAGAAAAAAAAACAGAAATCATTTTCAATTTAAATGTTCTGAAAGTTGTGAAAAATATTACGTAATCAGAGAATGATCGATTAAAAGAAAACTATGCAGACATTTACTTACGTCTTGAGATAACTTTAAAGATTATACTATGGAAATGAAATGAAAGGAAGTAATACGGTTTTGTTAATCAGACAGAAAAACCTTCGACATACAATGATCGACATAGTAAATTCATCGAATATAAGGTCAAGTCTCTGCCTATTCGAAACTGATCTTATTCTATGACAAAGGATTCTGATTTGTCAGTATTTTGAAACATAGTTATTACCATCAAATTTGAATTGTTTTATGTATATTTGTCTAGAAATAATATGATTTTCGTGGCTAGAAATAGCTATTCAGATCTTCTATTACTAATTAAATAACATTTCGAAAATGGAAATTATTTAATTACCATGTATATTTTAACTGAGAAAGGAAGTATACTTCAGAGTTGAAACGAATACATTTGCATAAATATTCCACTACGAAAGAGTATAATAAGTAATATACAAAAATATTGAAGGACGTGAAATAATAAATTCTGAAATGAAATCAACTCTGGACATACTGAAAAGAAAAATAGCAGCAGAACAATCCGGAATTGTAATAGAGATGCGACCAGCGTTAGATGATATCGGCTTGTCAAGATTACAGACATAATAAATAGAATATACAACATTCGTGATATAACCGAAGACATAATAAATAAAGAAGCTACGTGCAAAAGAATGTGAACTCTATTGGACAATCAGCCTAATGAGCCACATAACAATACTTACCATCCGAAATCTGATGAATAGAACGCGCAGCAGCATCAGACCAGAAATAGGACAAGAGCAGTGCGGGTTCGTTAAAGACACTGGATCAAGGAATGCAATATTTAAGCTCATAACGATATAAAAAAAGAGTGACACATATGCAGAAGGATGTGTAACTCTGTTTTATAGATTATGCGAAAAGTATTTGGTAACATACATTACATGGAACGGCTGGAAATGTTAGGCAAACCTGATATGCGTGGGAATGATATTAGGATAAACCGGGACATGTACTGGCAGCAAATCGCCTACATAGAAAATGAATTCAATGAATATACAAATTAGAAAGGGGTGTTGCGTATCACCGGACATATTCAAACTATACAGAGAGACAATTATGAGAGAACTAAAATTATTTATTGTTGGCGGTCTCAGTCTTAGCAATATAAGATATACAGATAGCTCAGAGCTGATAGCAGGCACAAAAAGGAAACTGCATATATAGAGGAAACTCATACATGAGGAATTCAACGAAAGTGAGAAATATGGAATACACATCACTTCCAAGTAGACATAATAAATGATAGTCTGCAAAAAGAAGGGCCAACATGCAAATTAAAAATTGAAGATACCAAAATCAAACAAGTACAACATTTTAAATATCCAGTGAGTGTTTTAAACAACGACAGAAAGTGTGACATTGAAATCCGAAGCACATTGGGAGGCCTTCCAAAAAATGAAAATTTTATTAATTTTTGAAAGGCCTCTTTATGAAAGAGGAAAATTCTTTAAAAACATAGAAAAGTGTACTGGATATATGTAATAGCAATCCTTCTATATGGCAGTGAAGGTTTGACAATATTCTCACCAATGAACAAGAGCTTTGAAACAACAAATATTTTACAGATGGATGATGGAAATACCATGTCTGAACATGCGTGCAACGAAGAAGATTTAGAGAAAGTGGACACCAACAAACACCAGAAAAATAAATTTATAGGTCATATAACGTGGAAAGAATGCTTGGGAAATTTGATACTCCACGTACAGATTGAAAGCGAGGGGAACATATGAAAAAAAGGCTTAAGCTTCCCAGCATGCTTGTGCAAATGGATAGTAGAACTGGGTTTAGAGACATAAAAAAGAGAAAATTTATTAAATATTACAAAGGACAATGTATTGTGGAGCGCCATGTAGTAAAGGAACATGGCGCATAAAAGAATAAAGTGGTACAAAATGTCTTAATTTTGAATGTGACTTCAAGCTCACTTAAGTCTTACAGTGAAACCCATAAATACAATATCTTGTTAGAACAAGTAATCTACTCATTCTATCAGAATATCTGAAAGAAACTGACTTTTTTTTGGAATTCATCAGTTTACAAGGTTCAGATTGATGCCTATTTGAACTGGCGCTCCACAATTCTTCCTTTCCAATTTCGACAGAGGTCAAATTCGATTATAAGGTCTTAGGTTGGAAGACATGATACACCAACGTCCTAAACTTGCCGCTACTTAAATGGCAAATGTTTAGATGATCTACCTTCTATAGTTCAACCAGTTCAGAGCTTTGCAACTACGACACCCTATGACTACTATGGAATCAAATCTCTCTCAGTTGCTTCATATTCCAAAGGTAAGAATGGTAAGAAAAGCATTTAAATCAGAGAGATTTCTGTCACAAGAGCTTCTGTTTTGTTTTACAAACTTCCCCGTGCATGGTTCCCGGAACACGTATCAACCTTGACCTAAACATTATGACTGCTAAACTCTAGTGTCTCTCAATATTTGTATTGGGATATATCGATTTTATGTGTCAAAAAGAACATTACCAATATAATGATAATTCATCCAAATTCATTAATTGTCTAATAAGTAAAACAATATTTTAATCAAAATACTTTAAAATATGTATGAGTATTTCTAGATATATAAATCCCAAGATTTTAAAACATCGGCTTCGTTTATTTGTCTTGCAATATATTCTTTTAATTTAATTTTATTTACTATTGTTGCGTTCAATCATTAGTCAGATTATGAAACTTATTCAGATATCAAAATAAGAGTAAAAGAGATTAAGATAACTTATTCTAATTTGATTTGGTTTGGTTTGTTTTGTGGCATATTGACCTCAATGGGTTATTTAATGCTGACATAATTTTTATTGCTGGTAATATTTTCTTTTTTCAAAAATTTATTGCTGATACTATTTTTTTTACAAAAGAATTCTGGTATTAAAACCTATTTTTACACTTTCATAAGGTTTTGACTCAGGTTGAGGGGGATCAACTATTTGCACATTACTGGGATCCTAACAGGTACTACCACCCTGGGTCAGCATGGACCTGGGAACACCAGCAATTATGAGGTGGTTACACGCTCCTCAAAACCTCCTGATCAGAGGCCTTGCTGTTGGACGTAGTTTATCGTCTTACCCAGGACGGATTATTCTAATTTGAGAAAAAAAATTTTGCTTGAGAGTGTTCAAATATTAAGCATTTGTATTGCGCGTCCAATGATTAAATTCGGAAATATTTACACATAGATGAAATCTAGAACTTGATCCTTTCGGTTTGTAAGGGTTGAAAGAGAGAAGCACTTGTTAAAGCAACCATTGGTGAAAGAATAAATTGGAATGAATACATGGTAGTAGCAGTAATTGACAGACAAATCAGTAAAGACTGAATAAAAGCGTCGATTTGAATATTCCTTTGGGCAGAAGAATAAAAGCGACGCATGTGATATCTGCGAAGTGAGTAAATCGTTTTGGCCAGTTAATCATATCGCATCTACTTAAAAACGATTAAAGTAGATGCGATATGATTAAATGACCACTCGTATTCGTGGATACCCGTCTACTAGGGCGGCTAGCTAATCCATATTGAAGAGACATGCTCAAGCGCATTTGTATTTATTCAACACCCACACAACCGAGCTGTGGTTTATACTGAAACTATGCTGGGCAGACCTTAGTTACAGTTTCTGGGAGAGAGCGTGTTATCTAGTGTGATCAACAATCTGACCAAGGCCAGCACGCTGAAGGGTTCGTGCTAGGGTTTCGTTTTACCCAATTTCGCTCGTAAGACTTGGGTCAACGCATGGTATAGTTTTTCAGGCACTTTCTGATGGTGCCGCACGCTGGGATCGACCGCTCCAGTTTGATAATATCAGGAAGTATTCTTCCTGACAAATCGATCATGGTGAGATTCGAGCCCGTGTCTCCTGGTCAGAATGCGAACCACTCGGCCATATATGCGATAATTCGTCGAACAAAAACCAAACTATGACCGAAAATCTATTTATGTGTTGTTCCTCTTCAGGACGTTGGCGATCATGGCCATCCATATCTCTCCCTTGTAGCTCTTAATAAATTTTGTCTTTTTCATTACTCCCAAAACTTGTTCTGTCAACCATTTGCCCAAGCTCATCAAGTATGTTACGCTCTTCATTCATTTGTCCCTAATTTCCTTTAATCTGTGCCATGAGTATCGGGTTTCCAAGACCTCCTTCCACATTGACACAGAAACCTCAACTTCCCCACCCTGATGTTAAGTATGTTTACTTTTTGTTTCCGTTCTCTTAAAAAAATATCCTCAGCAACATTTTGTGGAACGACATTTCTGTTGCTTCAAGTGGCTTCTTCATCTTTGAGGAGATTTTCCAACATTCGGTGTCATAAAGGAGGACAAACTTCAGGTAATTATTCAGTAATCTTTTCTTTGGTTTCATCGAAATTTTTCTGTTTCTTAGATAATCGATAAAATGGAATTTTGATACGTTGCTTGTTGATTTGACAGCAGTATATTTTTTTAATATAATGCTGAAAGTATTTAAATAGATTTACTGCTCAGAAAATGTGTCCAATGGAATTCAGAGACTTCTCACCAGTGATCCTAAATTTGCATATAACATCGGGCTACTAATAACTCTCTATGTTCTCCAACTAGTACGTCAGAGTAAATATAGCGTTTTGAATGTTCTGGCATGGATGGATATTCAATAAGCTAGTATTTTAGACCAATAATATTGCAGTGATCCACATCTACGCATTTTGCTAAACATTTGCTTTTATTGTCTCATATGAAACGAAGTTTACTAAAGACATAGACGCCTCTCTGTCGGGCAACTTTTAGCAAGTTAATTTCACTGCTAGAGAAGATTGAAGTAGCTTCCCATTCCACTTTAAACCCCGCACACGTAGTTTCCTGTTGCCTTCAATTAAGATTAGTAAATATCAATGAACAAAAGGTTGCCGATTGACACGTGAATTAATTAAAAATAGGTGATGGTTGAGTGAATGAATGAAGTAACGAAAGGAATGATACCCGAATTAAGAAATAAACGAATAATAGAATGAACATGCCCCTTTCCAGACTGTCAAAATGAAATGGGTAAAATGAATTAGTGCGGAAATATAAGATTACACCGGAATGGAATTAGTATTAAATTGATTATCCAAAGAAAGTTGTGGTGAAATAATATACATGTGTTTATGTATAGCGCATAAAAAAAATAAAACTAAATAATTCGCTTAAAAGGAAAAAGGAAGTGCAGCTGAAGAACTCTAGAATAAGGGGAACTGCGTCGACTGCAATATGTAAGAAATCGTTAAAATACGATTTAAATTCTGTCAAAGAGCAAATGAAATGTTAGGGTAATAATTGCAAATTATAGAAAACAATTAAGTCGTGAAAGTGCCAATTTACATTCTTCACGGATCATTGACGTTTATATTTTAACTGATTATATGGAAATTACATTTTCTCTTTTTTAATCCTAACCTTTCATTAGTAACTGATTTACTAGAAGGAGAGAGTATAATATTTAATAACGTACAATTTCAATAAATCATGCAGGAGGTATATACAGTGCTATTTAAGACGCAAAAAATTAAATAAGAAATAAGTGTAAAATCTGGCCTTCACACGCGCATACGGATAATAGATACATACATACATACATATATATATATATATATATATATATATATATATATATATATATATATATATATATATATATATATATATATATATAAACAATCCTTTAATAAAAGCAGCTACGCAACTAAAAAAATAACAATACTATTGTTATCCGACGAGATGATAAAACTAAAACTTTCTTTATTGTAAACAAACATGAGTAACACACAAAATTACAGTTCATTTTGGACGATAATAATAAATTTAAAACGTTAACTAATAACCCTACTCTCAACTTAAAAACCATATCAATAAACTTATTACTGCTAACAATGCCGAAATAGGATCTTATAAACTTCAAAAGATTGTAGGTGGCTATCAACCTGGCTACCTTTATGGAAATGTAAAAATCCCTAAAAAAGATCATCCCCTAAATAAATGAATAAAAATATTGTATTAACTCCACAAATGGGTTTATACAACTTCTTATGTACAAAATTTATTTACTAATGTCCCTATCCATGAAACGATTGACACCATTATTCATAATATATACAATCACACTTCTCTCCCCATCGATATTAAACTCACTATTTAAAAAAAATATTTTTAGCATGTACATTTTCATTACCACCTAAATAATATTTATACTAAAATAGACGGTATTGCGAAGGGATCTTCTTTAGGGCCCCTTTTTTCTAATTATTATATGGCACATTTAGAAAATAAATACTCAATGACACTAGTAAATCTCCTATATATGTAAGATGCATAGATGACATTTTCGTTTCAGCTAAAAATATTAATCAAATTACACAACTTTAGAAGGAATTCGGAAGTTACTCCGTCCTCGAATTTACAAAAGAACTTAATATTAATAATAAAATTCAATTACTTGATGTATTTCTTGATTCCAGTACACATAAATTTACTACTTCCCTATATAGTAAAAGCATTAGCCTTAACTCGTGTCTTTTTATTACAATAATAAATACCCCCAATGAAACGTTGGCCGTTATAAAAAAAAATAATCCACCGCACACAAATGATTTCTTCTAAAACCATGTTCTATAAAGAATTACATAACATTAAACAAACGTTTGTTAATAATGGATTACTGAATGTCAATAAACTTAATAATATCTCAAAGAAAATTTATAATATTGATAATAATAGTGTACGTCAAAATAAACATAACACTATTAACTTATCCTATTGTAACCAAATTCATAAAAATTACAAGCATGATGAAACAACACGCAAAAATATAATAGGTAAAAATTTTAAGCTCATTAATAACAATTAACAAATCAAGCTCATCATATATTATAAAAAAATTAAAACAATTGGCCTCAGAGTCTCTAATAATACTACAACCACACAACTAAATCCTCTACAAAAAGCCAATGTAGTGTATAATTTACATGGCTGTTCAGAGATTGTAACTCAGATACTAATATTAAAGCCACTACATATATTGGTTTTACTATAACCACGTTCTCCCGTAGACTTACCTGTCACGTTTCAGATCTTACCTCTATTAAACAAGATTTCTTAGAAAAACATAGTCACCTACACAATATTAGAGAGATATTAGTTGATAACACAATAATACGAACACGTACACACAGTAAAAAAGTACCTTCAAATATTGGAGGCCATCTACATTAAAGCAAAGCAACCCACACTCAAGAAAATTCTATTTCAAATTAGTTGCCACCCATTGCATTGTATTGCATATGGTTCTGTTGTTAATATTACGGTTCCTCACGTGGTACATCATTTAAACACACATCTATCTATCTATCTATCTATCTATCTATATATCTATCTATCTATCTATCTATCTATCTATATATATATATATATATATATATATATATATATATATATATATGAGTAAAATTGCAAAAAACAGTTAATTTTTGTTAGGTAAAGGGTAAGTACGTTCTTTTACCAGACACCCTATATATATATATATATATATATATATATATATATATATATATATATATATATATATATATATGGGGGAATTACCAACACATGCAGAATGGAATTCGGGCTTGGTTGCGGAATACACACACATGCACACTTACACTCACACACCTACACACACAGAGAGACACACACACAGACACAGACACACACACACACACACAGACACAGACACACACACACACACACACACACATAGATATATATATATATAGATAGATAGATAGATAGATAGATAGATAGATAGATAGATAGATAGATATTGTGACTTTCATATGGATGTCACGAATGACGCCAACCCCATTAAGAAATACTTTAATTTAACACGTATACGACCGTTTCTAAGACTTTGAGCGGATTAAACCTATGGATTTTAGGCCACAGTTGTTAGAATATTTTGCATCAGCGTTCAAATCTCCAAGCACCAAATTACAGAAACCTCATCACCTGAAGACGTTCAATAGCATCAACAGCTGAAATGGATATCAAATATTACACGAAGAGAGAAAACATAATGACATAATCAAGATGTTCACTCTCCATACGTCTGCAGATAAACGCCTAGGAAGGAAACCACGTCGATACTGGAAAGAGCTCAAAAAGATACGCGTCATGAGAAACTGATTTTCGGGGAAAATGTTTCAAGAAAAATATTTTATAAATTTCAATAAAATCCGAATCAATGAATATCGAATGTTTTCTGATGTGGAAACGGTTAAAATTATTATTATTACCATTAGCATTTATATGAGAAAGAGTTAAAAAATATGAATCGTAATTATATGATTTTCCTTGTCCCGGAAAATTGTAAGATACAATGTTTCAACCTGTTATACTTAACTAATTTCATGCAAAAAATATATTGTATTATGAATCATTGAAATTAATTTATTTTCAGTGTATCTACTTATTTCTTTTTCAATTTCCGTATAGATTTCTGAAATATGATTTCGAATGTCTGCTTCAAATACAAATGTTTCTTCTAATCGAGAAAACATGTCGTAAGATTGTAAACTAGAATATTTATCTTAGACTAAATATCACGGTTAGAAAACTTGCGAACGTAAAAATGAATGAAAACAAAAATATAACGCCAAAAATGTTTACACATTGCCAACAAACTGAAAAAATATCAAAGGACATAGAAATGAAAATGGTCTCCGTCATTACCAGAGTGATGGCTCAAACGCAAACGTCATTGAATCGTTAGAGGTTAGATGACAACATTAGTAAAATAAAAATACTGGAAATAATACTGGAGGTTTCTTGATCCTCACTAAAAGCCTCTAGATATACACCTAATGAGAAATCTCCATTTTTTAAGCGTTTCACCCAAAGCAAGGCGGGAAGCCTAGTAGAACGCTTAAATTCAAGAAGTTTGGGAACCAGCGAAAGCAGCTCATAGGAGATTTTACCATGAAAGTATTTGTAAAAAAGACAGAGGGAGGCGACGGCACGTTTGTGATAGAGCGACTGCAAACGAAATGCCAGATCAGGGCCAATTACATTGCATATCCGTCTTTGGATTTTATCAAGAACCTTGAGACAAACAGAAGTGGCTCCAGACCATATATGCCAGCAATACTCCATGCAAGGGCGAATGGTTGATTTGTAGATTTGAAGGATCGACTCCGGCGAGAAAGATTACCTGACGCGGCACAGGGAGCCAACTTTCCTTGCGGTGGTCGGAGCAATTGACTCAATGTATTTGTTCCATCTCAGGTCAGCAGTTAATGTGAGACCGAGTAGTCGCAAAGAGGTGCTCTCTTGGAGTTGAGCGTCAGACATTCTACTGGGGGAGAGGGATGTTTCTCTGCGGTGAGTAATAGATAGCAGTTTTGTTTTTGAGGCGTTAAAATTAACCAGCCAATTCCTTCCCCAGTCCACAACTGAATGGAGGTTCTTTTCGAGACAGACGGCCAGGTCAGTTTTGTCAGCGACACTAAATTTGTTTTTAAGGCAGAAGTAAAGAGTAGTGACGTCCGCGTAGATGCTTACTTTGGAACCTATGACGTCAGGAAGATCGTTGATGAAGATAAAGAACAGAGTAGGGCCTCGGATGGAAACTTGAGGAACACCTGGGTTCGTGGGATAGGAGCTGAAGGAGAATCCCTTGAGAACGACCTTCAATACACGGTTTAACAGGAATTATTGTATTAATTCAAGCAATCGACCTGAAATTCAATAACCCTGAAGCTTGTAAACAAGGACCCTATCAATTATCATGATTACTGAACATGTGTCAGAAGAAAACCACGATTTAGGTACAGATGTACATAACCTAAAATATCCATCACGGTAGACAGTCTATAACAGGCACGCACATTGTAGAAAAATATGTGAGATAATGTTGCACGTTTTCATAGAATCAGCGCATAATATTTAATGTGGAATGAATTTTAAATGTCTTCAGATCAAGTAACCAACTTCGCTGAAAGGCTATCTGATTGAGAGTGCTATCATATATCTTGATGTGATATTACAGTCGCCTCGGGTGCCTCATGATTCAAGAATAACAATACTCATTCTTCTTATGAACAGCGATGACTAATACATCATACCCTACGAGATATGATGAAATGATTAAGGTGAAACAATTGACAAGCAAATCTCTGGAACTGAAATAGTTCTTCACTGTAGGCCGCATTAATTCATAAAATTATAATCTACTCAATTATATATCAAAACAATTACATTTCTTCTTCTTCTTCTTCTTCTTCTTCTTCTTCTTATTATTATTATTATTATTATTATATTAGTAGTAGTAGTAGTAGTAGTAGTAGTAGTAGTAGTAGTAGTAGTAGTAGAACTAGTAATATTATCTTCAAGAACAATTTGAATAGTTTAAAAAGTAAGCAAGTTAAATTGACATGAAATATAATCATGGCAAAATTAATAATAGTTGGCAATGCTATTTTTAATAACAAAATTCGCTCTACACTACCTTGTTCAGACTGTTGTCTTCAACTTCGTTGCCATATTCACAACGTTTCGGCGGTTGTAAGCTCCGGCCTTCTTCAGGATATTTGGATTTTGAACTGAACACTTTTTTTCTTCCACTGGAGTAGATTGTTCTAGTTCCTTATGTCAAGCCTTTTCCGGATGTCTCAATATCAGTTATCGCCCTTTAACTGAACTTTGCAAGATTTGTTGTTCACCTCTGTTGTAGCTAGATATTGAATTCACAAGTATGTGAGACAAGTCACTGGATTCAACAAATGCTTTTTTTCACTGAGTCCTGTGTCCTTGAGGACACAACGTTGTGAATATGGCAACAAAGATGAAGACACAGCCAGAACAATGTAAATAGTGTAAATTTAGTCGTATATAACTACGAATAATATTACTTGTTGAAAAAGAAGCACATACAAAAACGGTAAATACAACAAGCAAATGAGGAATACGTTGAATTAGGGGTAGATTTATTTATTTTTGGTCCCCTTTCAGCTAAGCAGCTATCAAAATCAGCTAATCATTTCGTGGAGAAAGAGACGCAAATCTCGTTGAGAAATTATTCTTCATTTACGATTTACGCAACTTAACATTAAATAAAACTAATAATTAAAAATAATAGACAATGTTTCATTTAATGATAAATAACAGTCTTGCTGCTAATAATTAAAACTTTTATCGGCACTCAAAGGACGCGTGGATTGGACATGATAGGTCCAAATATGGCGGTGAATGATGGATATGAAATAATTCGCTAGATAATACGTAAACGCAGACAATTAAGTCAAAAGGCGTGTGTAGAAAGGATAATCTGCTGCGATCTTTTTAAATAATTTTGACTCTGACACGTGGACAACTGAATGAACAGCTGTTCTAGGGAATAGGAAAAATAGTTAAATCTAATGGTAATATTAAATCCATTCCAGACAGAACAGATATGTAAACCAAAATGCAAAAACTAGTCAGATGTTCAGATCCCCAGAGAGAAATTGAATGAAAATTAAATGTTAGGAAATATGGAAAGCGTGCACGAAAATTGCTAAATGTAAAACATTTTAGTAGTCATTTTACCCAGCATTACTGGAGCGTTTGAATTAAGGGCAAGAGGATGAGTGAGAATAAAAGGATACTTTTTTTCTAAAATAAATACAATAAGGTAGCCGCTAATAAATGAATAAAACAAAATAACAGCAAATCCTCAAATGCGGGTGCAACAGCAGCAGCAGTCAAAATATGAGCAGCAACTCCAGTTAAAAGAGGGAAGCAGGAGAATCAGCACTTGTAACTCTAATTAGGATGCAGGTTAGGTTTAAGGCTCCAGGTTCACTTCGTCCTGGATAAGACATTAAACTACACCCGCGTCCTGGGTAAGACGATAAATTACAACCAGCAGAAAGACCTCTGATCAGGAGGTTTTGAGGAGCGTGGAACCACCTCTTAATTGCTGGTTCTCCCAGGTTCATCCTGACCCAGGGTAATAGCACCTGTTAGGCTCTCATCTATGGGCAAATAGTTAACTATTACCAGCAATACTTTTTTTAAAATTCTTACCAGCAATACAATTTTAAAGGAAAAATATTACCAGAAACAGATTTTTGACAAAACAAAATATTACCAGCAATAAAAATGTTGTCGGCATTAAATAACCCACTGAGGTTGATATGCCGTAAAACAAAATAAACCAAACCAATCTAAACCAAAGAATACATATTCTATTCATATGAATCTAACCTAAAAATGTTGTCGGCATTAAATTACCCACTGAGGTTGATATGCCCGAAAACATAATAAACCAAACAAAACCAAGTTCACTATAGTAAATTTTCCTAGTTGGTATATGAATTTGGTGACAGTGATTGTAAGTTCAATCTATCGATCGGGCAGTGCGCACTCAATACACACACCCCGATAACTGAGCAGTATTAAGTAAAATAAGAACGTTTGCTTTCTGACCATTAGACCCGTGTTCGAATCTCACCATCGTGGATTTGTCATGTTCTTGGTATATAGGAGGCGATCCCAACGTGAGACACTACTGCCTGAAAATGATACCGCAAGTTGACCCAGACCATGAAAATGAGTAGACAGAACCATTGGTTGTAATAGAACGAAGTTACAAGTCATTGTGATGGAAGGTTTGAGCGTGCTAGTCTTGTTCAGACTGTTGATCCCGCTAGATAACGCGCTCTCTCCCAAAAACTGTAACTAAGGTCCATTGCAGTATAAACCACAGATTGAAAAAACACAAATATGCCTGAGTAGGATCCTGCAATGTGGATTAGCTAGCTGCCCTACTAGACTGGAATCCTCGGATTAGAGTGGCTGCACTATTTACTTTACCTAGCGCGATATACACTTGAGAAAGCCCGAAGTGTACAAAGACTCAAACATTGCGAGGTTGGGGTTGTGCAGTAGGATAACAACCTACTCACTTAAAAAACAGCATATTACAAAAATTGTTGAGGGGTCTCCCCTTTTTACACAAATGGACTCACCCAAGGTATACATATAATACTACCAGTGAATACCCGGACAGTCAGTTGTAGATAGACAGAGTCACACACAGGAGGGTAGTACAAGAGTCACAGTAACATGCACGTAGACTAAGTAAGAATTCATACTGCGATACGTCGATATCAAAGACTGTATATATATTTGTCAACTAACCCCGCATTCCTGGAAGTACTAACCTGTATTACCAGTTTGTATTATTACGTTACTACATGTATTTTCCTATATTCATTCTTGGCGTTTGTTATTATATGATACCGTATTTCATCCCGGAATCCACAACAGACATCTTAACGATATCTTCAAACAACCACATGGTCATGGAATTGTACTCGAAAATGGAGCGTAAAATGTGTGCTGGTAAAATCCCCTGGGAAAGCCCGACTCGTTTTAAACACGCTGCTGTCAATCTGGAGATCAGCAGCCTTCTCATTTTATATAGATCGGCCACACACTCCGCAAACCGGCTTCTACTGCCACCAGAGAGTCCCTTGACTGGAATCCACAAAGGAAGTGAAAAATGGTGCGACGAAAATAGACTTGGCGCAGAGGTGTTGACGCAGAATTGAAGGCAGCCAGCACGATATGGCCCGAGCTGAAAATGATCGCCCTGAACCGCGTCCGTTGGAGAGGTGTTGTTGCGGCTCTGTATCCCCAAGGAATCAAGTCGCATAAGAAGAAGATAATGTTTATCCAATCTGATTTTTGAAAAGACAGAGAAAAGCAACTGAAATCCGGTACTTACGGAGCGGTACAAGGAAATGATCAGTTTCCATAGCATCTTTAGCTGTGGATCCTAATCCGATAAACTCTTTGGGATATGGAGGGAGACTGAGACACAAATAACATTCCAGGTAAGCATCTCTATGAGAATACAACCGTTCATCTGGACTGGTTTGGTTTTGGAGGTATTGACTTTTACAAGACAATTTTACTCCATTCCGCTTTTGGAGCAAGATGAAAGCGTAGATACCTTGCCAGGCAATGGTTACCAAGATTTTGTAAGAGTTACGCTTAAACCAAATTATCTACGGCATGTATCGTTACTAATGATCTGTGAATGTTTTTAAGCAGTTCGTTAATATAAAGCAGAGAAAAGGGAAGGGCACCTACATTGATCTCCCCATTTTAGATGAAAGTCTTCACGTGATGTGGCTCTTGTTATTTGGTAGAGGTTTTGATACTGCAGCACCAATCTATTAGTACTGATGAAGTATAGCCTTCTTTAATGTGACGAAAGACATGATTTACCTCAGAATTCGAAACGAGCGCGAAAGTGTCTTGCCTGTAAAGTGATGATAAAAAGAAATATGGACGCTGTTGAAGACGCAATTTATGCGCGCCTATCTCGTTCGAAACGAGACGATATTTGCACACATGTACATTTTAGCCGTAGCATAAAAAGCCAACAGCACTATGTGAAGGGAAGTCATTCGGCGGACAGTGTGCAATAGATTTGGACGTACGGATTGGCAGATGGACAAAGCGGAAGTAGCTGGCCTGCCGGTGAGTATCGCACTGCACTTTTTGACCCCACCTCTCATCACCATTTTCTCCTACAAGCTATTTCGGCAGTTATGGCGAAGGTTCGCATAAGCAGCGACGTTATAAAACCATATTCCGGCCAGGACGATGTGGTGGCTTGGCTAAGAAAGGTTAGGCTGGTGGCAAGACTTCAGCAGGCGGACGTTTTGGCTAGCCTGCTGCCATTGTACCTGGAGGAGGACGCACTCGCCCTCTACATGGAAATGGAGGAGAAAGATCAGAGAGATGTTGATCTGATCGAAGCCAGGCTGAAGGAGGCATTTTCAGCATACAGAAAACTGACCATGGTCAGGTGGACCGGCGAACGTGTAAACGTCTACGCGGACAAAATCAGGCAGCTTGTTTGATTGGCCGTGTTCGAGGGAGCTGAGATGTAAAGGCTCGTCAAATTAGCCTTCGTCAAGGGGTTCCTTGATACGATCTCCATTGAACCCCGACAGGCACCGAATGTTGAATCTCTGACTGTGGGTGAGTTATTAGCAAGAGCGAGAGTGCTGACAACAACCGGGGATGAAAGCCAAAACGTAGTTGCGACTGTGCGCCCACCCTGCAGTGACTACGAGTCTCCCACCAAGAGTGGCACGAGCACCGGTGTGACATGCTTCAGGTGCAGCAGCAAAGGACACATAGCAAAAGACTGCCGAAAGCGCAGAACACGCTGCTATCGATGCGGAGAGGTTGGACACTTGGCTCGAGACTGTTTGGGGAGCAGGGGACAAGGCATCAGCATCAGTATTTTACCCAATTAAGATGTAAATACAGCGATCCCGGTGACAAACATCCTTTTCGACGGAACATGGTGTTCAGCGCTGATTGATACTGGCTGTTCACGGACGATTGTGGATGCAGATCGGTGCCGGTCTTGGAAAAGATTGACGGTGGATGTCCATGTTGCGATGTAGGAGTGGTAACCGTATCCACGGAGGAAGGTGGTTCTGCCAAGATCAGCGTGTTGGTGATGCGTGGTAAACTACTGGGATTTGACTTGCCATTGGGGATTGATGGCATTGACAGCATTGGGAGGCGTTGCTGTTGGGCCAATGAGACGAGTACAGATTTGCAATGGGCGAGGAGCCCAGTGTGCAGACATTACTATTGATGAACCCGACTTCACTGCCATATTCGACCATCGGAGGCGATCCTGGACTGCGGCATGGAAGTGGTCAGAGAACCGCGCGCCTGAAAACCTGCACAATGGGGTTTCTGAGTAACCGGTACCAGCAGAGATCAGGACGATGAGCAGGATCTCCGCACGTGGATGGGCAACGGCTGGCTCGTACCGTACCTAGAAGAAAGACTAGGTCCTCCCAAAGGGCTAATTCCCCTGATTGCCGTATTACAGCAGAACAAGTCTAAAGTACGCCCAGTGATGGACTTTGGGGAGCTCAACCATCACGTTGACGCTTTCACAGCCGATGCAGACATCTGTGCAGCTAAACTGCACGAATGGCGGCAGAAGGGATCCAACGTGTCTTTGTTGGATCTCAGGAGAGCGTACCTCTAAATACGTGTCCACGATTCACTCTGGCCATACCAGAGCCAGAAAATTGACGGTAAAAGATATTGCCTGACACATTTAGGATTAGGATTAAAGATGATCATTAGCACGGTGCTGGCTCAGGAAGAAACTGTGGGTCGTGCGGCATCTGTCTAAATGGACATATTTAGCAATGAAGATGTCGTTCCAGCGACCCGTGTTAAAGAACATCTGGCCCAGTTTGGGCTGGAATGTAAGGACACACAAGGGTTGGAGGATGGCCCACGGGTACTAGGATTGCCGGTCGCGATGGACTAAGGTAAATTGCGGTGAAGTCGAGGAGGCGTGGTTGCTAATGTCCCCGGTGTAACGCAAAGGAATGTGTTCTCTATGTGTGGAATGCTTGCTGGGCACCGCTCAGTGTGTGGTTGGCTTCGTTTGGCATGAGGTATGCTCAAGAGGAGATCAAGTTCGGTTACGAATGGCTGGGACGACGAAACAAAGGATGCCTTCCTCCAGTGCATGGTGTCTGATACCGTGGATTCTGTGGAGCGAAACGATCCGGCCCGTGAGGATAGGTGCATGGATAGCCTGGAGCTGAACGTGTGGTTCGATGCCAGTTCCCTGGCGATCAGAGTTAGAGAGCCACAAACAGTGCTGGAGGATGCTTGATGGCTGAGACCTAAAGACAATGCTCAATATATCAACCACGCCGAGCTGGATGCTGTGTTGAAAGGCGTCAATTTGGCACTCCAGTGGGCGAGAAAGACGCTGCACTTAAAAACAGATTCCATTTTCATGTACCACTCTGTATAGGATAGTCTGACTGGGAGAGCACAAGTGCACACCAAGGCGGCATACGAAATGCTCATCAGGAGGAGGCTGCACTCTCTGAAGGAGCTCGTGGAAGAGTATCAGCTGACCGGGGACATAACACTGGTCCCTTCGGCTCTGAATATAGGTGATCGATTGACGAGAGTACCGCAGCAATGGTTTGACGCAATGAAGAAAACAATGGACGCGGGCCACTGATTGGCGCCATCCATGTGGGCGAACTGGACTCAGACCAAAACATGTCTATCCACAGGAACAGTGGTCACCCAGGATTGCGTTGCACTACCTACTTCGCCAGGAGAGTCTGCCCGTCAACGAAAAACGCAGCCGTTAGATCAGCTATACGGACGTTGGAAGAATGCCAATCTATAGACCTCGCACCAACTCACTCTGAAAAAGGAAAGCTTGAGGTAAGTGGGAACTGGCAGAGACGGGGAATGGATATCACCAACTATGGTGCCCATCATTTGTTACTGCTGACGGACTTCAGCCCGTCGCGTTTTCAATCTGGAAGCAATTGGCGAGACAGGACTCGGCGGCCGTGATCCGCCAGCTGAAAGCAGTATTCTTCGAACGGGACCCACCCCACGAGCTCCTCAAGGACAACTACCCAACTTTCTGCAGCAAGGAATTCAGAGCCTTTGCGCACGAGTTGCGAGTCAACTTGCGGTTCCGTTGCGCATATGCCCCAGCTGGGAATGCGATAGCAGAGCGATGCCACCGCACAGTAAAAGGAATCGCGCCCGCCAACTGGATCCACCAATACGAACTGAGTGTGAAAGGTGTTGACGCCTCAACGATGAACTCAGGTCCCGGGCACGGCTCTTACCAGGTCGTAGATTGTGTGTGGTTCAAGGCGCCAATGAATCGGTGCACCACCAAGTTCAACAGGGATTGGGTGATGAAAATGATCAACCCGCAGTCATTTCTGGTGGATGAAATACCCCGCCACGTTAAGGAACCTCGCCCGCGCCACAGTTTCAGCGCGTCCGAGGAAGATTCCGATGTGTGTCATCTGAGAGCGAAGCAGAAAGTTTACTGCTTGACGAGGAAAGTGCAGAGTGCGTCAATCCACCCGAAGAGGGAGTAGAAGAAGAGCCCCCACTACGACAATCCACCTGTCTTGCCTGTAAAGTGATGATAAAAAGAAATATGGCTGCTATTGAAGACGCAATTTATGCGCGTTTATCACGTCCAAAACGAGACGATATTCGCACACATACAAATTTTGACCGTAGCATAAAAAAAAAGCAACACGATGTGAAGGGAAGTCATTCGGCGGACAGCGTGCAATAGAGTTGGACGTAGGGGTTGACAGACGGACAAAGAGAAAGTAGCTGGCCTGCTGGCGAGCACCGCACTGCACTTTTTGCCACCCCCTCCCATCACCATTATTTTTGCTACATTTAAATTCTGGTTAATTCATTCGATTGTAGATATTTTGAATCATTTATCTAAAAAAAGAGAGTCTCTGTTTCTGGTGTTGTTGTAAACAACTTAAATACATCCGATAAAATAAGTGGCTCACTAGGAAGAGAAGAGAAATTAGCGGATTCAGTTTCAAATATGCCGGTAGAATAAAGGATAACGGCGACAAAAATGGTATCAGCGAGTCGAGATCAAATCCAAGTCTCGTCTGATGCATTCATAATTATAGATATTTTCCAAGCGTAACTTAGATGTGGCACAAGGCCGAAAATATAAGTCACACAGTGAGGATCGAATTCACTACTCAATAGTAATTGTTCTAGCGAGACAAGATTGCTAACGATTACAACGCCTCAAGGTACCCTTTATTATATCCTTCTGAAATTCATAGATTCCTCTTTAATGTCACTAGTTATGGAATTGATAGATCGCTAGGCTGGTATCTCTCCTTAGATGGCAACGAGTCTAAGAGAAAGAAAACCCTAAATTACAATCTATAGAAGAAGGCGCAAAATCTTTTAAAGAATTCATAGCAATTAGGCAAGAAAGGAAAGGCATATGCAATGAAAATCGCCTACATTCTGAGGAGAAACTGAATTAAAATAGTGTCATTTTAATTATGACAGTATGAATTTTAAAAAAATAGTTCTCTAAGAGAAGAAAAACGATGATGTAAGTATTAGCAAATTGTTACATATTTCGGTTGCAAGATATCCAAAGAATGCAAAAGCGAACAAGTCATTGAAATTACCCCCGAGGATATAAAAAATAACATCAGAAAATGCTTGACTGCGTTGATTGAGATTAACGCCAAATAGGCACGAGTTAAGTCAATAATGACAGGAAATATCATTATCCGTAAACGTATTATTTCCAGTGGAAGAATAACTTAATCTTACTGCCTTTGTTTTACGCCTAATTGAGATTCTGGTCCTTTTTTGTGCGGGTGGGGAGTTCAACTAACCCAGAATATGAAGAAAGTAAAAATGAAAGCTAAAGACAATATTTCATTTGCTTCAGTAATCAAAAGAAAGACGGATAAATCCTGAATAAAATTAGATGGATGAGTTGAGACGTAATTTGTCATTTATTTGAGGGCTTTTCTGATGCGAAATGGAATGAAAAATAATTAAATTACAATAGAAATTCTCCAGATTCCCTCAGAAAATGAATGTCGTAAGATACTTATCAAAATAATACATGCGACAACCTATTTAATGCATTAATAAATTAATGAAATGATTAAGCAAATAAATAAAATAATTAGTTAACAACCATACCGTTTTATCCCTTATCACTAACTGTAATGATAAAAGTAAAATCCGAATATTTATATATATGTGTCTACATGAAAAGCTGAATATTATCAAGTTCCATAATGATATCCTAAATCAACGAAATTAATTAACAATGATTTGTCGGCATTGTATAACGTTTACTTTAAAATATAGTTAAGAGATTTCTTCTTAAAAAACCTATGCATTACAATTATATATCCATTATTTTATTAATATATAATAGGCCATATAATATTTATTTAATTCTTTGATTGTTCAACTTTAATACAACCAGGTTTCATTGCTCATTAAATATAATAAGTATTGTATTTTGGGTTTCAAAATAATATATATAAAAATGACTTAATCACACCTTTAAGATAGTTATCAAGTATAATTTTTTTTTAATCTTGCAATTCTTTAAAATGAACCGTTTTGCTAAATATACCTCTCCGTCTACTTCATTCTATTTTAAATTTATATCTGTAACCGGATGTCGTCTGTGCTAAAAGTGTAAATTCATATAGACTTGAGTCAATAACCCATCCTACCCCTAAGTTCAAACCTAAATTTATCACTTTTCTTTCTTAGATTTGATCCGTCCATTGATTGGTTAACTTAGACATACCCACAAATTTTTTGAATCTTGGTTTCCCTCTGCTTTTTGACTGTCAAATAAGCTACTGAATTATTTTTGATTTTCCAAGTAAATCATATTCATCATAACTTACCCAACATCTTGATGATGGAACAATTTTAAGTTCCGAAACATAGAAATTGTTGTGTCGCTATGTAAAATATTTTATAATAAAAATATTATTATTATAATATATATATATATATATATATATATATATATATATATATATATATATATATATATATATATATATATATATACAAATTCCCAAGAGGATAGAATCCGGGTATAACTCAATGTCATTACAGAATAAGAATATAAGATGAAAAGCTTAACACTAATGAAAAATGAAAAAGAGCTCTGAGAGTCAATGAAAAATGAATGGAATAAATCTAAGAAAGAAAAGTTATAAATTTAGGTATATATATATATATATATATATATATATATATATATATATATATATATATATATATATATATATATATATATATATATAAAGTTTATATGAATAATTCATGAGCTTCCGATACTTATCTATGATTAATTAATGTGTAACATCTCATTTTCATTTATGATCGATTTCATCACGATTCTTATGTTAAGTTTAGAAAGTAATTATACATTCTCATTGCTCAAATTTAACTATTTAATTCTTTGTACAAATTTTTTCTTTATGATATGAAATGTAAACTGCACACTCTAATATATATATATATATATATATATATATATATATATATATATAGATATATATATATATATATATATATATATATATATATATATATAAATAGATAGATAGATATATAGATATAGATATATACACACAATTGTGTGTGTGTGTGTGTGTGCTTGTGTGTGTGTGTGTGTGTGTGTGTGTGTGTGGATTCCCGTTTCAGAATTGTAGAAAAATGTTAATATATTTAATACTGTCACTAAAACTAATTCTTTGCACATTGACAGGCTCATCATATTTGAAATTTTGTGTTCATATACATTGACTAACCAGTGGGGTTGTACGAGACGAGACACGCGACATTCTTTGATTTAGCAGACGGTGAAATATCGCTTAAAAATGAAATTTTGAAAGCTTACTTCGGAGCATTATTGATAATATTTTCCTACGTTAAAAGGAATATTTAAATTTTAGATAAATATATATTAGCCAATGAGCTTGAGATTACTAAACCTAATTTTAAAAATTCATCAGGAACCTTCTATTTTATTATATGATCAATTCTTCTTTGCTAAATAGTCTTTCAGTGAACCTATTTCCAGGGTGTTTGTTTGATTATTTGTCATACAAACGAAATTGAAATTCTCACAATTAAATACTCACACCTTTCGCATACTTATGCAATTAGACAATATTACAAAATAATGCTATAATAATAGATAATTTGTTTATATGCGTCAACCGTCGCAACTGTCTTCCTTACTGACTGCTGCAATTTCATATACAACAGTGAAAACAATGTAAACTTGTGCCACATACATCTGCACGCATATAGACGTATTTTCTTTTATCCTATACTAACGCAATTCATTCAAGTGTACTCTAAAAAAAGATACACAAATTATTTTGAGTGAAGTTGTTAGCAACGAATTTCTGTAATACATTTCTTTAAATTCGAAAACAAAAAATACTGCTGAAATAAATAAGAATTATTGAAATTTGTAAATTCCTGGTTGAAATTGACATACGCACGCATATTCCGCTATATATATATATATTTATATACACACTAACACACATGAGAAAATATACGAAGTTTAAATAATTCGAGAAAAACAGAAATTATCAAAGCAATAAGTAATGATGTCAAATCCTGTTAAAATAAATGGAATATTAAATCTAGGCATCACAATTTTATGATCAAAGTTTCAAAAGCAGGCATTCCAATTCAACATAGTATATCAGCGCTATCGGTGTTTGTTATTACTAATAGTAAAGTTCAAATGATTTTTGCATCACGATATTATATTTGTTACCATCTTGGGAACGTTCGACATTGAACTCTGGTTTTTATTTTTTCGGCACCAGAAGTGCCAAAGATTAGCATAGGAATTTTTTGCCCTGAAATATATAGATTTAGAAATTCTTACATCATATAATTCTCAGATTTTAATGGAACACATCACAAATGAATGAAATTATTTTAGAAATCTATTCTCTGTAATATTTTTTTTACATCTGTTAGTCCCGACTTATTTATGTTTTTGAAATTTCAAGAAATTAAATTTTGTAATGCTTAAAACCAGAAATGCGTGGTGAATTTAATCTTCGATTTTGTTTTTTGTAAAACGTTACACAATTTACCAAACATCTACTCTGAATCATAAAATAAAAATACAAAAAAGCTATGACATTACTTAATAAGAATTTTTTAAAATAGTTTATATGTATAAGATATATTACGGACACTATTGTCTCAAGAAAAATACGATGAATAATGAATTTTTAAAATAATTGTTTTTGTTTTTTACATTATAATTATAATAATTTATAAAGTTTTAAATCTTTTAACGTTATGTTTCCATTTGACCCAGTTAGATGATATACTTTTAATTAAATATATATTTACTAATCATAAATGGAAAGGTTTATTATAATTTAACGACTCCTAATGTTTTCAACAGAATTTTGAATTGTTTTTTGTATGTGTATGAACGTGCCGAATTTCTAAATGCTGATATCTATACACGGTATTATCAGAAAATAAAAGCGATAATTAGAGTAAATTTAATCTAAAGTATCAAAATTTCAATAAAATATTAGATTACGGGGAATATTCTTTCTAAACTTTTAAGATTACAAGGTAATAAAAAATTATATAAAAAAGGCGCTCACGTTATATTCCTCGAGTAATTTTTATAGATATATCCACCTTAGGAAAAATTAGATGAAATGTAATATTTGTTTCAAATCAGATTAATTAAACTAAAATCTGTTAATATTCCTCAAATAAATTTTCACTAAATTATACCTAATATTTCAAAGCTTTTTTTTAATAAAGAGAATTACATCGTGATAACGGATGGAGAAAACGGCCTTAAACCCAGCTATTTTAGAAATGTCAAAACGAAAACTGATTCCAGTCAATGTCATTTAGGTCTGAAATACAGAAAATGTATTTTATTGATTTGATATATTGAATATAATCTATAAAATTGAAATTTAAAATCTTCAAGAAATATTTTCATTTTTAAAAATGCGTTTTATACCATTGCTATCACGTTTTCCTCCGATTATCCTGTATATATATATATATATATATATATATATATATATATATATATATATATATATTTGGAATATATATATATATATATATATATATATATATTTGGAATAACTTATGTTACGGCTAAAATCTTTTTATGTATAAACGATATAGGTTTAAAAAATAGCACCCTCGTATATTTATATATATATATATATATATATATATATATATATATATATATATATATATATAAATATATGAGGGTGCTATTTTTTAAACCTATATCGTTTATACATAAAAACATTTTAGCCGTAACATAAGTTATATATTTTCAAATAACATATATTTTGCAAATTGAAACTAACACGTTATGATGCTCAAATAAGTATATTTTTTCTTTAAATTTTCATTGCTAATTATTGCGAAAATAATACCTTATATAATAAAATATTCTCATATATGTATATATATATATATATATATATATATATATATATATATATATATATATATATATATATATATGTATGTATATATATATATATGAAGAAATATAGTCTTCAAATGTGCTATATTTATGGGATAATGTGCTCAATATCAGAGATAGGGCGTGTGTAAATATAAAAGTGAACATAGAAGTCAATGATTAGAGGCGACAGTCTGTTTCATGCTAGATCGTCAGGCCACGAGTGCTGTTATTTTTCTCGGCTATTTATATGTAAGGGTCAGTGGTGCATTATGGGTAGTCTATTTTGGCGGTTATTTTACCGGTAGTCGTTTAATTGTTTATTTATTTATTTGTGTCAAATTATTTTGCTTGTTTTTATTTAATTTTATTTTTATTTTTTATCTTATATATTTTTTGTGATCGGTGTTTTTTATTAAAATAAGAGAAAATATACAGTGTAACAAATAAATAACAACAAGTATAATTTATTGATCTAAATACATCCAAATATATGAATAAACTAACACCCGGTACCGATAAACTAGCCGTTTAGAAAAAATAAATTAAGATAATCCAAATATATAAATTAAAAGCTGTTCCCGCCAAAATAATAGACAGAACAAACCAGAACAATCAATCCTAAATTCAACAAATAGCTTTAATTATCTTCCCAAATAAAAACAAAACAATTAAATATGCTATATAATCAATTTTTTATTACTTTAATAAAAACACCGATCAAAACAAAAATAAATAAATATACGAGATAAAAATACAAATAAAAATAAATAAAAACAAGCAAAATAATTTGACTCAATTAAATAAACAAATAAACGACTTCCGGTAAAATAACCGCCAAAAGAGACTTCCCACAATAAGCTATATAAACAAATTTTTACTACGTTAATAAAAACGCCGATCAAAATAAAATAAAAAATAAATATATAAAAAAAAATAAAAATATAATTTAAATAAAAACAAGCAAAATAATTTGGCACAAATAAATAAATAAACAAATAAAAGATTTCCGGGAAAATAACCGCCAAAATAGACTACCCATAATGCACGACTAACCCGTATATATAAATAGCCGAGAACAATAACAGCACTCGTGGCCTGACGATTGCATCTAGCATGAAACAGACTGTCGCCTCTAAGCGTTGGCTTCTATGTTCACTTTTATATATATATATATATATATATATATATATATATATATATATATATATATATATAAAATTTTTTTCCAAGGTATATATTTATATATATATATATATATACATATATATATAATAATTTTACCAAATATTATATATATATATATATATATATATATATATATTAATTTTACCACACACACACACACACACACACGCACACACACACACACACACACACTCACACACACACACACACACACACACACATATATATATATATATAGTGTGTGTGTGTATGTATGTATATGTGTGTGCATGTATAATTGAGATAAAGAGAGAGAATAACAAAAGAGAGAAGTATACCGATTGATTAAAAAATAATAAATCTCCTAATGCTTCGGATACATTAAGAGTTTACATTTTGGGACCTTGTATCCTTTATTTATTTGAAGCTTTCTCTATTATCCTATTTCCTTATGATTTCCCGTCCCCGGGGGACCGACATTCTTTTGCCTCAGCCTCTAGCTCAGTGGGACATTGACTCCTGAACATTCAGTTCACGCTTGATATAACCCCGGCTCTCGTCTATCGAACTTTCTAATCCCGGATCGACTGTTCTAATGGGTAGCGGAATAAGTTGAGCATAGAATAATACTTATTAAGTATTGTATTTATTTTGGTATTTATTTAATTTATTTTTTCTTATTTTATTTTTGCGCTGTATATTTATTTGTTATTTATTAGTTTTGTTCTATTATTTAATTTTCTTTCCTCCCCTTCTGCTGTTTCTCTTTTTTTTTGCTTCGCTTTCTTCTTTCTCGTTCTGTGTTCATTGTATTCATCCATTTTTCATTCTCTTTCACTTGTTCATGAATAATATCTCTTTTATCTTTTTTCTTTTAATTGATTCTCATATACTCTTTATTTTTTTAAAAAAGAAAAACACTTAGTTCTCTTTCTCCTCTTTGAAGTCTTATTTGATAAGGATATATATATATATATATATATATATATATATATATATATATATATATATATATATATATATATTGTCATCCTGCGACTGTTTCGCTGTATCACAGCTCATCAGTGTGGCTAGACGTCCGGTTGCCTCTAGCTAGGATCGAAACCCGACTGAAATGGCGTCAGTCGGCAATTCTACCACAAAGCCGTCGGCGCACGGCAGGGATGCAGGTGAATTTTAGCGTATTTATTTTTAGATTTAGATAAACACACAGTGACTGACAGTGACTCATTTCCCGAAGAGTCTTGCTATATTAGCTTTAATAGTCACTGTTTACAAACACACGCTTCACTCCCACAGAGCTCAACCGAAATTAATTTTTCAGGATCCAACATATATATATATATATATATATATATATATATTTACATTTTTTAAAGTCAGTCGCGGTGTAAACTAATAAAAAACGAAAATGAAAGATTCTATTTCGTAACATATTCTACAATTTAGTTGAAATTCTAATTTTGAAATAAATAAGTGTTCTTTTTCATGTAATGGTCACCAATATTAAAGTTAGAAACGATGCCACTATCTCACCTAGAATGAATTCCCTTTCTTTAAACTATATATACAAAGACATTCTGAAAAGGTTTATAAGAGATTTATTTGAAATCATTATTCAGGGTGTGCCAAAAGTAGCTAAACATTTTCCAGTTTTTTTTTTTGGGGGGGGGGTTTGACATTCTATTACATTTATATTTATTTATTTCAGTTAAATTTATGTATTCTCGCAAATCACATCCTTCAACCTTGAAATATTCCCCGAACCTCTCCAGAACTCTGTGGCACACAGTACGATACAAATTCCGGTCTACATCAATATAATTAATTTTTATTCGTCTACGGTGTTGGGATTTTTCTTATAAAGCTTAGTCTTTAGTAAGCCCTCCACCCACAAAAAATAAAAGAAAAGAAGTCCATTGGTGCTAAGTCGGGTGAACGTGTTGGCAATTCAATGCTACAACGTCGTCCGATCCACCGTCGTGAAAAGCTTTATTCAAAATAGTCCCTTACTGCCGAAGCATAATGAGTAGGCGCCCAATCTTGCTGGAAAAACATTTCGGTTATGTTAGCTCTGGTTCTGAATTGTGGCTCTGCAACATTGCCAAGCATTTTTAAGTACTTTTACTGTAAGAAAAACATATCTGTATATAAATTATTAAACAATTGTATACCTAATTTTGAGCCCCAAATATTTTCGGATTTGGTCATTTTAGGATATTAGATTAGGCGAGGAAATTCCCAGCTTCTCCCACGTAGTAGTTCACAAAGAAAAATTATTGGAAAAGAAACCAGGATAAGTAATGTTTCATCAAGAATGCCTTACTGCCTTCCTTAGACATTAGCTTTCGCATTGCTTTGCTTTTCCCTCGTTTGGAAAAAAAAATAAAAAACGACACTGCTAGGATATATGCAATGTCTTCTCTACCAGACATTCCTAATATTTAAAATGTTTCTTTATTATCTTATCTTTATTTATCGCGTTCTTTTTCTATTTTCTTTCTTTCTTTCTTTGTTTATTAATTTATTTCACCCATTTTGTCTCGATTTAAAATTTTATTAATGTTCTTTCTTTCTTTATTCATAAATTAATTCCTATGTATCTTGCATCTTTGCTAGATTTACTTTTTCTTTTCACTTTCTTTTTTATTTTAAAATTTTTCTCTTGATTTGTATTTTCAATATTTTTACTTCCTTTCTTTCTTTCTTTCTTTCTTTCTTTCTTTCTTATTTATTTACTTTATTTATTTCCAGGCTTATTAGTTTTTCTTATACTGTTTTTGTTGAATTTTCTTTTATAAGTATAAGACTCTTTTAAAGTCCTCACTTCCCAATGTTATTAATCTTGCGTGCAAATGCCACTTTTGTTAATTTTGAATCCTTATTGTTTTCATTCTGTCCAGTAATTCCTTCCAAAATCGTTTTTATATGCATTTTGCCTTAATGTTTTTTTTTTGTTTTTTTTTCACGTTTGGAAACTTTGTGGCCGTTTGATCTTTTGTGGATTTGCTTTGTTTTTTCTTTGATACTTTTAATCATTTTGCCTCCAGCTGAAAAAGAAAACATAACGAGGATATGTATTTTTGTTTTATTTCTTACGTTTTTTTACAGCATTCTTCCAATTCTCTTGTGTTAATTTTTTTATTTATTTATCAACAAATCCTTTCTTATTGTTTTATATTACATCAAACACCTTGCACCTTCCATAGAAAGTCGGTAGTTAAACGTAGGAGTGAACTGGATGAACATGGTTGAATGTTCGACTCTTTGCCTCAGCAAACAAGAACTAACTGACACTGTAGGTCATATCTACGCAGTTCACATTCGTTTGGGAATTTGTTTTTTTTTTTGTTTTGTTTTTTTTAGGCAAACATCAAACAGTGGCAATGAAATCAAAGGATTTAATTGCCAGAGGGCTAGATATGTGAATGGAAGCGAATATTAACTCTTTTAATCTTTATTTTTTACAGTCTTAATTTCTTCATAGATTTCCTTGTAGCCATATTGATGTACGCGGCGACACCGATGCCTTTTGCGCTGACGATTGGCTCGTGTTTAATGTCCATAAACTCCTTGCATTTCATATCCACTATCAGAGTAAAGCATTCCAGCCGTTTTAAATAATATTCATGCTGATATCTGAAATAATAATGAATTATAACGGGAAGAAGCTAATAGTGAAAGATTTGATGGAAAGACAATATGAGGAATAAAAAAAAAATTAGCAAGGTTGACCGTTGAGGATAAAATGATAATAAAGAAAATATACGTATGGCATTATTATCCATTTATACTCAATATGGCGTCTATATCAATTTAAGAAAAAGGGGAATCTGGGTGAACATTATTTTTTATTGGATGGATTTCGTGCGAACTGAAAATGTAGTTTAATCAAAGCGGGATTTATGAGCATTTGCAACAGTGTTACAATCTGGCTAATTGATGTGGTCTCAAGTTAAATTATGATATGATTAGCAAATCCCAAATAATAAATAATAGGGCAACATAATTATATAAATATAGATCGCATATATGTATATTATTATTATTATTATTATTATTATTATTATTATTATTATTTAAACCTTCATAATTAGTGCGCAGATTTGATTGACCACATGGGAAACCTATAGAGTTTGCTTCTTCAATTTGTTTCCAGAAAAGGGAAAAAATCGGATGAGATTGAGGAACAAACAAAAAGTACTCTACCTGATATACAGTACAAAACTCTCCAAAGAATGCGTAGAGTGCGAAAAGAACAACAAGATGACAGCAGTAGAACTGAAGACTTGTATGAAATTCCACCGAGAGATAACTTTAGGATACATTCATTTATTATTAATATTATTATTATTATTTTTAGTTTTTTTGATATCTGGCGTTTACACATTTCTTTCCGGGTCCCGCCCAGGGACCTAAGATTAGAAATGGCATCATGACACTTTCCACTGTAAAAAAAATAATAATTACATAGATTAAGCCCTTCGCAAAGTGTGGCCTGTACTTGTCAGAAAATATTTTTGTATCTCTTTGAGGCATGGACTTCCAGGGATCCCTTCAATCAGCCTACTGGAATCATTTCCAACCAGTCCAAGGGCTCCAACTACAACAGGGACTGTTGATGTTCCCATGTGCCACATTTTTTAGATTTCTATTTCAAGGTCCTTGTATTTTGACAGTTTTTCGAATATCTTCAAAGATACATTACAGTCTGCAGGGACTGCAATATCAATAAGGAGGCACTTATTTTGTTTGTGGTCTTTAATAACAATGTCTGGGCGGTTGGCTTTGATTGTTCTGTCATTGTGTATTGTGTAGACCCATAGAATTGTAACAGGTCCTATCTCCGTAACCGGGTCAGGGTGGTGTTCGTACTAGTTTCTTTCAGTTTCCTTCCCGTGTGTTGATAATTTTAAGAAATGTGTAGAGGGAAAAGTTTTTAAAGATCTAACAAGTGCCTTTCATTCTATCAATAGGCCAAGGCTTTGCGAAATCATTTTAAGCCTGTGTTACCCTGTAAAGTTTAGATGTTTTATTTGATCCCTTTCATACAATATAAAAGCATGCGTGTGTGCAAATGAGGAACTGATAGATTCCATTTTGTTTGAATCTGGTATGAAAATATGCGATCTCTTTTGTCCTAACTCTTCGCTATCTTTGCAATTGTTATATTACACGAGTTTTCTGGAAGCGATGCTAGCATATACATCAAGTATTGCATAACAGAAAAACCTTTTTAACAACTGCCGTTGCTGTAAGTGTAGCAAACAAAACCTTCATGTTTTTGATTCGTAACCTTCTGTGTGGTTACTACTGTAATCTTTTCACTCACACTAGAGAAGGTATTCAGGTCCTAATAGACGTCTTGTCAATATCATCTGACAAATTTGGTCTTAGGATCAGACTTTCAGATATCAACCAGCACCAAACAATGTATATATTCCCCAAATCATATACGTATATATTGTACATGATTGGACACATCTGTCTATCTAGGTTGCACAAATTCAACAAAGTTGAAGACGGTTATAGAAATTCAAAGTCTTTGAATGCACATGGAAATCTTTGATTGCAATCGGACATAGAATTAAGAAAAAGTAGAAGTCTACAAAGCATGTGTCTTAATATAAACAGAGCATTTACTTAATTACTTGTATCTATAAAAAGAATGTTAAACATAAAAAGGTCTTTAAAATTTTCGGACTTCGTCCATTTCATGATATATATATATATATATATATATATATATATATATATATATATATATATATATATGTATATATATATATATATAGTATAGTATAGTATAGTATAGTATAGTATAGTTTGTATAGATTAGGAAATTGGATAACCTACCAGAGTCATATCCAACGGGTTTAATGCGTTCACCAGCGTTGATCTGAAGATTTCATGGCGAACTAATGTACATGATACAAGAGTACTGCAGCTGGACCATATGATGAATATCGAGTTTATGATTATGAAATACCGATTTAGATGGTCTGGTCAATTGTTCCGCTTAGAGGACTCCCTCACACCAAAACAACCTCTGTATGGCGAACTGAAGAAGCACAAACCCCCTATTGCAAATCGCTAAAACGGTATGACTATCTAAAAACACACTTGACCACTCCAAAAACAATGAACATTTTGCAGTAGAAATAAATGGGTGTAGTGAATAAAAACGATTGCAACAGGTCCTACTGAGAGAAAATCTGAATTTCAAATGCTGAAATATAGGGGGATCCTTATTTTCTGAAAAGCATCTAACACAATAAAAATAAACTTCTTCCTTCCAATAGCTAAAATACTAAAATTAACATACACATCACCAACGAAGCGTATTTCCCCTTTGAAAATAATCTTTCTAAAAATAATTTGGATTAACAATGGATTCACCTCTAAGCGGGGTTTTGACATGAATTTTCACAGAATTTCCTGTATCTGTTTCTTTAAAAAATAGTTTGCATAAACAATAAACGATTGCGTATAAAATTCTCATCTCTACGTCAAAGGAAGAAAAGTGATGTTTATTTACCGACTGATTAAATGTTTTAAATTTTCACCCAGATTCCACATGTTTTTGGCGAACAAGCGTTTTCACTTTCGCCTTGCGGTTTCCTTTGTTCCTTACAGACTTTGGTGAAGTTATTGACCGCTTTGTGTTCCAAACGAATTATATATGTAACTCTGGTAAAAATGTATAAGAACTATTTAGAGAGATATGAATATTGTGGCATTGCGGAAATAAATCAACTGGTTATATGACATCTGATAAGAGTGATCAGTTAATAACATTACGTACTCTCACCACAATCAATGTTGCTCTTTTTTTCAAAGTAAGTATAGACGAGGACAGACGTGTTGATTTTGCGAAATTACATATTGATGTTCTCTTTGTATCTTTTCCCATTCGTTGTAACCACTTGACGGAACTGCTTTTGCTCAATTAAATAAATGGCCTCGTCTTCAAAAGAGACATGCATGAGAAATAATCCTAACAAATCAATAACAATTCAGGAGCCCAACCTGGAGTTTTTGAGAATTGCTGGCCTTGAACTGTTGTTGATGTAAATATCGCAACATGTTTTGAAGATTATTAAATTGACCCTTGCAAATCTAACTATTGCATTAACATTGATTTTGTCCCATTCATTGTTAACCACGGGCCATACAGACACTCAGTTAACGTAAGAATAGGTTCACACATTACTATAACAGAGGCTAGAAACACTGCGACAGATCTCCACTTATTAAGCAAGCTCTCCTAACTGATACGCTCTATAGGAATTCAGATGATACTTTTGATAAATTTGCTACCGCAGAACATAATCAATTATAAGTGATCTGATATACAGTCGCATGTAACGCAGCATCAATATTAGATTTTAAACAACTATTATTTCTATCATATTTTTCTAAGGGACGAATAAATACTACACTGATTGGACAACGTACACAACAAAATAATGTAACGGAGACACGAAAAAGAGTAAATGCCTTGTGCAATGCTATTGTACTTAATGCTACAATGTATCAGGTAGCCAAAAGGATCACTTTATTATTGAATGTGCCACTTTGGTTGCCCTGAAATAACATTTGCGGGAAGTATTCCAATGTCTCTTCAATTGTCTTAGATGAGATAGACATTACAATATTGATATTAGGTTTAAGGAATCAGAGTTTTGGCAAGCAAAAAGCATTTAAATTTTAAATGGTTTTGTACTTAAGTAAGTTTGTCGCTATAATCAAAGCAAAAGTTAGTGATCATACCCTTGAAAAATTGAAAGAAAAGCAGATCATTTTTCGAACTGACACCGCTGAAAGAAATGTAACTAAGAGAGACGAAATCAGAATTAAACAAACTGCAAGCGAATCGAAATTTGTCCAGAGAAAATGGGGGGGTTCATTAACAAACTAAAAGAAATAGAAATAAGTGATGTTTTCACAGAGGGTCACACGTTTTCTTTGGAGGTGTGCATAAAATCTTAACGACTGGTTTTCATGTCGGTACATCTTATCTGTATTTCAGAAAGTAAAAGGAATTACAACAGTGCATCTGATATTTCTGACGTTGTCTATTATCCAGCTTAAATGTTCAGAAAATAATTTACTCTTTCATGGCTAAGATTTGTTACGTTTGATCTTTAATATCTATTTCCATTTCCTTAATATAAAATCAATAAAGTTGTCTTTTGAATTTATTCTGACTAATATTCCATATCCCACTTTTATACTTGATTACAATGCCTCATTAAGGATCACTTACAGATGAAAAAACTTTTTCCTAAGTAGTGATCGTTTAATTTTGAATATCATTAATTTTACTGCATTTTCTATTTACATATATGCTCGTGTATGTTTTCAAAATTTAGATTTATTAATTATGACCATATAGTCTTCATATATGTAATTCCTTGCAAGAAGCTTTTTCCAATCAGATTGCCCCAACCTATATCTGCTGGGACAGTTCGATGGATTTTTCTGAATATTTACATAATTTAATAAAGATTAGTAATATTTGAGATGTAAACAAAACATTTACAGGAACGATCTTTTCCGTAGAAGCATTTTGTCTTATCTAATTTTTAATGAATTAATGAAAAATTAAATCTCGTCTGTAAAAACATAAATATGTTCCAGTAAGCAACGTTATTTTCAACTATGGAATTTCAGTTTTATTTGTGTTTCGTGTAATAAAAATTTAAGTCATCAAATAAACATTTTTCTCTTTATATATTTAGCTAATTGATAGTACTTTTAGATTTCTGTTTAAACAGTGTGTTTTTCCTCTTTCTTTTGCGTTTAGCGTATATCAATCAGGAAGGGGGAAAACAAACGTGTACCCAAGTCTCATACCTTCTCATATCCTCACAGTTCCGGTGAGAATAAGTAATACGTCTTTGTAAGTAGGATGATCCAAATCATACATCCTTCTCTGTAGGATGCTGATTTTTTAAGCATTTCACCCCAAGCAAGGTGGGAGTGCCACTAGTACTCAAGCGGTTACAGAGAGTGAGAGGAAAGGATAAAATGAAGGAGAGAGGAACAAGATCAAGATATCATAAGATGTTGATTGACATTACACCTGAATATTTGAAGATTATAGCTATCAGGGAAGCAAGTAACAGGTAGGGAAGTCCAAAGATGGGAAGTAAGAGAGAAGAAGCTGTTGGAGTAGAAGAGACCGCTATATTTAATCGTTTCAACAGTGAAAAGGTGGGATCGAGATGCCAAACTAGTAGCTCGCTTAAATTCATGCAGTCTGAGAACCAGAGAAAGTAGCTCGTCGAAGCAGTTGCCGTGAAAATAGTTGCAGAAGAGACAGAGGGGAGCCACGGCAGTTCTGTGAGAAAGTGACTGTAGACGAGATGCCAGATCGGGACCCATCACATTGCATATCCATATCTGGATTTTTTCGAGGACCACGAAACGAACAGGAGGGGCACAAGACCATATATGGCAACAGTATTCCATACAAGAACGAATGGTTGATTTATAGATTTGAAGGATGGACTCAGGCGAGAACAACCTTCTGGCAAGACAGAGAGAACCAACTTTTCTTGCGGTAGATTTTGCAAAAGAGGCTTATAGTACGTTTATAGTTTTAGATAAAATTTTGAACACACTCAATATGCATATATATCTATATCTATATCTATCTATCTATCTATCTATCTATCTATCTATCTATCTATCTATCTATATATATATATATATATATATATATATGTATGTATATATATATATATATATATATATATATATATATATATGTATATATATATGTATATATGTGTATGTATGTATATATATATATATATATATATATATATATATATATATATATATATATATAAAGGAGGGATACAATGAATTTGAGGATGAATATCTCTAGTATGATACAATCAATCGTGATCAACAAAGAGGCATTAATTCTGATTTGCCAAATAATATGCTGTCTTGGAAATATTGTGTACGCATGCGCTTGTTATTGCCGAGGGCAGGTTATGTAATACATCTGAAAGGTCAGTGACAGCTAGAAACAAGCCAGCTATGAAAACTTCCCCCTTCATTCTGCAAACAATACCAACAATCAAGGATAAAGTGTTTATCTGTCATATATGCATCATACCTAGTAAAACAAATACTGGTATCAAGATTCATTTGAAGGGCCATGGACGACGAAAAGAAAGGGAAATCATTACAAGTGGTTCAGAGGCGCGTCTTATCTGAGAAAGTTTTGCAGTCATCTATGGTACCTAGACTTTATGAATTTAAGCGCACTACTATATTGGAGACAAGTTTACATCATTTTACAGCTGAAATATCTACGTGTTACCGTACGTTCTATGCTAAGAGTTTCTTCTATTGTAAAATCGTGGAAATATCTTCCTTACTTACCAGTCAAATTTAATCTACAAACATTTTAAATGCATGTCAAACGATATCGTCTGTCTTCTTAATTCCTATTCTTTTAATTGTTCACAATGGGATAAAGTGCTCAATTTCAAAGATAGAGCGTATGTCGCGTCTGAGTGTCGACTTCAATGTTTACTTTTACATACGCCCTATCTCTGATAGTTGGAGAATTGTGTTTAAAAAACAGTAAAATCGTTCTTGCTAACCGAACGATCCTCTGTGGCCTAATCGGTTAAGGCACGTCAGGCTATATGACGGTTCCGTATAGGATACAGGTTCGATTCCTGTCAGAGAACGAATATTTTCTATGAAAATTTCTCGGATATTCAGGCCGGTAAATATTGTTAATACTGTTTATTATAAACAGAGCATTTACTTAAATATTCATATCTATAAAAAGAACGTATAAACATAGAAAAAATGTTTATATATATATATATATATTATGACACAGTTTTTGTGACGCGTTTCATGTGTTAGGATTTCATCGGACTGGGTTTTGTTGATGATGTCACGTCTACACATGCGCACGAAACGAGAAACGCTGGAAGTTTCTAAATTTTTGAAAGAATATTTCCTAAAGAATATTTCGGAAGGAATATTTCCTCATTTTCTTTTTCTCTTCATCAGTTCCTTACTATCCTACATTGTGACAACAGAAAATCTACCAAGAATGGTAATATGTTTTAAGAGACTAGATGCAAATTTACATTTGCTGAACTAGTGATCAATGTATTTTCAAGACAGTTTCAGCTCAGTAAATTATTTTCCCTTTTAATCAAAGTAGCATTCATTATGTCAAAATTGTGGTTGGTTTTGTTGCGGTGAACAACTAATGCATTTTGTGTGTGTGGATTTTTAAATGTTCCTTTTGTATTCATGTAGTCTTTGATTCAAAATTTTTGAGGTTGCTCCAATGTATTCATTCTGACAATTCCTGCAATTGATAAAGTAAATTCCTCTTTCAAGTTTTGGCTTGTTTTGTTTTTTATTGATCAAGACTTTGATTGTTTCAGATGTAGATGTGAGAAATTTTATGTTGAGTGCAGATAAATTATTTTCGGTTGTAGTTATGATAGACTTTGTGGGTAGAATAGTATTTTTTTATTCGTTGAGTTTGTCAGAAACGACAGCTCTTCTATTTTGGAATATTTTATGATCCTTTTGTCTGGCATTGCATATGAAATAGGGTATTGAAGGGTCTTGAGTATATTTTCAATATAATTTTCCCCTTTGTGTAAATATTGAGGGCTGCAGATTCTGAGTGCTCTTAAATAGAATCCAATGATCATTCCGGATTTTATTTTGTTGTTATGATGGAAATAGTAGTTTATTAAGTCATATTACTTGGTTTGATTTCCGGTGGACACTATATTTTAGGCTGTTGTTAATTCGGTGTACCATGATGTCTAAGAAAGTTATTTTTTTCTATTTCGTATGTGAATTCTATTTTGTGTTTTTTGTATTTTTCTACAAGTTCCGGTAAGTTTGTGTCACCGGGATATATTAATAGGTCACAATCAACATATCAGAAGCAAATTGATTGTTTAATTAAATATTTTGGAAAGAAGTAGACACGAGAAATTCCAAGAAAATGCATGCCATTATTCCACTGAGAGGGTATCCCATTGGTAATTCAATATTTTTTTTCACATTCAGTAACAAGTTAACAAGTTTTACAAACAAGAATTTGGATTACCAATGAGATCACTCTCAGTGGAGTGATGGCATGCTTTTAATAGAACGCTTTTAATTACAGGCAGTCGCGACATAGATATTACCCGTGCATGATGTCTGTCATACATTTGCTTACATTATTCGTACTATTGTCCTCATCTTTGTCGCCATATTTATGTTGTACGCTCCGGCCTTCTTCAGTTTGTTGGAATGTCGAACTGAACCCTTTATTTCGCCTTCTGGGGTAGTTCTCCGTGCCATGTTTAAGGGATCTCAGTTATCAGTTATCTCCTGTTAATTTTGCTCTGAAGGTTCTCCACTGCATTAAACGGGTATTGAACTCACACTCTTTGGGTTACTGGATCTAACTAACGCCTTTATCCACATGTGTCCTTGAGAACATCTGTGTATGAATTTCTGGGTATTATAAACATAATGTCTTAAAGATTAATTTTTTTTAATCTTCACCAATAACAGAATTATTTACTACTGACTTAGATGCGTCTTAATGAAACACAATTTATATATATATATATATATATATATATATATATATATATATATATATGAAGAAATATAGTCTTAAAGTGTGCTATATTTATGGGATAAAGTGCTCAATATCAGAGATAGAGCGTGTGTAAATATAAATGTGAACATAGAAGTCAACACTTAGAGGCGACAGTCTGTTTCATGCTAGATGCAATCGTCGTGGCCCGACGATTGCGTCTAGCATGAAACAGACTGTCGCCTCTAAGTGTTGACTTCTATGTTCAAATTTATTTTTATATATATATATATATATATATATATATATATATATATATATATATATATATATATGAGTGTAATAAAGCAACAGTGGACAAATCATTGCATGTCTCTCTTGATGTTATTTGAACCATTTATACAACTAGAATACGTGTTGAACAATTTTACGTTACTGCCTGCATGATACGATTATTCATCAATGTCGATTGAACATATATTTTTCATAGGCCTGTTTATAAAAATAACATTGATGAATATTGTTTTTAATACATACATTTGTGTATAACATATAGGAATCTTAAATAAATTTATATGCTTTTCATTTATCTCTGTCATATATTTTATGCATATTTTATTGAGTTGTGTTTTTTCTCTCTAACTTTGTGAAGGCATTGCTAGAAATATGTTATTAGCTTTTGTTTTTCTCATATATTTTCTTATCTCTTCCGTATATAAATCCTTCTGGGGACTGTTGTCATGTATTTATTATTTCATTAAAATAAATATTTTCGTATCACGATAAATATTGTTCCTCCAATAGACAAAACGATAAACAAGTAAAAAATAATTAAATGTTAATAAGAACAGATCATTTATTTTCTGCACATGTATTAGATTTTACAGAGATGTATTATCTTCTTCCTTTTTCTTTCTTTTCTGGCTGCCTTCCTTTCCCGATCTCTTTATCTCTCTAGCTCAGTCTGTTTTTAACTATCTCTGAGGGTGGATCAATATGTCCGTGGTCTGACACATATTTTGCTGAATTTTAATCCGAAATTTCAAAGGCATAAATGTCAATCCGTGTGATTCGTATTTACCATTGAATTAAATGTATTACAAAGTAAACATCATATGATGAATAATAAATATTTACTGTGTTATATACTTATTTTATATATTGTTATAGGCAACTATCTATCTATCTATCTATTTATCTATCTCAGTCTGTTCCTATCTATCTATCTATCTATCTATCTATCTATCAATCTATCTATCTATCTATCTATCTATCTCAGTCTGTTCCTATCTATCTATCTATCTATCTATCTATCTATCTATCTATCTATCTCTTTCTCAGTATGTTCTTATCTATCTATCTATCTATCTATCTCAGTCTGTTCCTATCTATCTATCTATCTATCTATCTATCTCTTTCTCAGTATGTTCTTATCTTTCTATCTATCTATCTATCTATCTATCTATCTATCTATCTATCTATCTATCTTTCTCTCTGTTCCTATCTATCTATCTATCTATTTATCTATCTATCTATTTCTTTCTCAGTATGTTCTTATATATCTATCTATCTATCTATCTATCTATCTACGTATATCGATATTATCATCTCCATTTTCGTTTTAATAAGTCTTGTTGTATTTTCTTTTAGAAGAAATGTATTATGATATAATTTCAGAATTCAAAAGCGCGCTTCAAGTTTCCTGAGTGATTAATCGTTTTGCGAGAATTAAAATTTAGTATTTGTTTCAGTCCTTTTTCCATGAAAAGAAATAATTTTATTGTTGCTATAACTGTCATTATGATCAACATATACTGGATGTCCATAAAGTTTGTGTGCACTTTTAAAAAAATTATAGATAGAAATAATTTGTAAAAAGAATTAGAAAGAAGTAAATCTATATATTTTATATATTTTTTTTACTGTACGATCACAAATGTTAAGCAATTTCGAGCCTGACCGGTACCTACATGGGTGACCACTTGGTTATACCAGGTGCTGTTAGCTTGCAGATGGTGTGATTGATAATGGCTCAGAATTTTTAATCGGAGACTCAAGTTCAGTTTCAAGCTTCAAGGAATTGTTTGACAAATGGTCGTTGCTGTTCATTCTTGTAAATTAAAAGCAACTATTAACTGACTTTGATAATGTCTGTCAGAGGACGTAAATCATTAGTAAAGGAAAGTTTCCCTTTACTCTTTATATATATATATATATATATATATATATATATATATATATATATATATATATACAGGGTGTCCATAAAATTCGTGTGCACTTTAAAAAATTTATAACTTTATTTGTATTTGCGATAGAAATAATGTGTAAAAAATGTTATAAAGTTTAATGTACCTAGTTTTAAGTATAGCTAAAATAACTAATGTGATTTCAGGCATTACTTTAAATCTGTTGACAAATGTTTTCCGTGAACTGCAAAATCGTATTACCCTTTGTATTGCTAATGATGGAGGACATGTGGAAACTTAAGTAAAATGTAAATAAAACCTTAACAAATATAGATTTGCTTCTTTCTAATCCATTTTACAAATTATTTCTATCGCAAATAGAAATAAAGTTAGAAATTTTTGAAAGTGTACACTAACTTTATGGACACCCTGTATTTAATGAAGCCTTGTTCTATTGGTAAAATACGATTTGAATTAACAGATTTTAATAAATCTTAGAAAAAAATTATAAATTAATAAAACGTACTGAAATATTCCATTTCTTGTATATTTTCTTTATATATTCTTCAGAGTTTTCTTATATTTGTGCTAAATCATTTAATTACTTTATTATGCTATGTTTTGAAAATCATATTTTAGAAAGACATCTATATTTCTATTCTAACAATAGACAAATTGAAATTAAATTTTTATAAAAGAATTATACATATACAACTTAAATTAACTTAATTGTTATTTTTGAGAATAATTTTCGTCCAAATGAATACCTAAACGTGGGAATTCAAATATCTTAATATGTAATCATTTGGTGTTATCATGTTTCAGGATATTTATGTTAATCTATAATTTAATATTCTTCGTCTTTTCTATAAAGTGTTTTGGTTTTGAATGCTGCAAAACTTCCTCACAGATGAAGAAGCAACTTGAGAAAACACTTCAGATGTTATTCTACAGATGAATGCTAAGAATAGCATGGACAGAACATGTGATCAACGAAGAAAACTTGAGTAAATTAGAAACTAGAATGAAACTAATACATACAGGCATAATCTGCAATTGACACTTTTCAGGACACATGAAGAATGAGGGCTTAGAGAAGTTAAAACTCACAGGACATAACGCAGAACCTGGGTAACTCAAAGAGTATACTAGTTAGTATGTGTATTACTTGTTAGCTGAATAGGTACAAACGAGAATAATATGAGAGGCAAAAGACATGGATTTGTGGATGCTGTGATCTCTTATATCCGCAAGGATTATGTTCCATAAAAGAATAAATATATTGTAGTAATTCCCGGAAATATACTGAAATATTACTCTCATTTTATAAGCTTGAGTTACAAATAATAATGTCATTTTATTTATTAGCTTTAGTATTCAAAGATTAAATTGCATTATTTAAAATATTAATAATTATATATTATTCACTTTTCTGGTTAAAAGAAAAGTTCTAGCGGTTCGTGGAATATTACATTTATTTTGAAATCGCAATAATTCCAATTAAATATATATATATATATATATATATATATATATATATATATATATATATATATATATATATATATATATATATATATAAAGAAAGAACAGTAAGATATAAAATCCGCTGTTCTTATAGATATTTTTATTTTTACACAATAGTGATCAATGTAAATTTACAGAGCATTAATATTATAAATTAATTGATTTAAAATATGAGTTTTTCGCTACACAGTGATAACCATGTTTCAGAAATGGAAGCTAAAGCCCTTGAATTTAATTTTGTTATTAAACCAAAGACATTAGTTCCATTTCCTCGTCAAGCGAATTTTGGAGTAACTTATTTTTTTTTAATCCATTCATCTAGACAAGGGGTGGTAGGGTGTTCAATTTTTAAATTTCCATTGTATCATTTAATAGTTACATTCGAAAGCGGGGTTATGAAACCGTAAATTTAAAAAAAATAAGTAACTCCAAAATTCGCTTGACGAGGAAATGGAACTGATGTCTTTTATTTAATAATAAAGTTGAATTCAAGGGCTTTAGCATCCATTTTTGAAATATGGTTATCACTGTGTAGCGAAAAACTCATATTTTAAATCAATTTATAATATATATATATATATATATATATATATATATATATATATATATATATATATATATATATATATTCGATACCAACCAAGATCGTGTAGTTCTACTAAATAAGTAAGTTACTTTAACATTTCGACCACCTGTGGGCAAATTTGTAACGAAATGAGAGGCTCTACTAAAGCCAAATGAATATAAAGGTTCCATTCCTGTCGGGAGGTACAATTTTATTTAGTAAGAGTTCTCCCCTTTATATTTCTTTTCGCAGCTGCACGGAATGGCGTACACAAAGTATTGTCATGTTCTCGTTTATGTGGCGTCTTACTCAGGGGAGATATCTGCGAAATGTCGTCCAGCTTTTGAAGATTATCCTGATGTTATATGGACCGCTAACCCCTTCACATAAGGCAGGCAGACTGTTTCCTGAGTGTTGTTGTACCCGACTATCCCTGTTTATTAGGGCTGATGTCATGTAACCGGGGTAGTTTTTACGTTGTAGGGTACTGTTTATACTGACAAGTTTATACTGACAAGTTCTTTATCTAATGTCTCTGGGTCGCCACTTATGAGTTTTGCTCGGTGTTGTAAGCAGCGGACGATCCCTTTCTTTACGTTGTATTGATGGTGGGAATTGAAATTGAGGTACTCAATCAAGAATCCATATAGCCCTGTGTCCTGTTTCCTTACAAGATGAATTGCGAAATGATCTAGTGAGAAATATTTCACAATGGTTGATGGAGAAATGTGCAGTCAAATCTGACGTCCTTCTATTCTTTTCAATTTGTGCCACTCACCAGACCGCATACACCAAAACAGAAAAGAAGGCATGAAGGATCCAGCATTAGACTTTGTCCAAGATGAGCAGACTTAATAGATTACAATGAAATTAGTAATGTGCATAATATTATTCTTATTTGTAACAACATAGTTGTTATGGGAACTTACCCATAATAAAGAGGGAGCAGAGTTCAGAGAGTCAAAGACAGAGTCGCAGTCAGACGATTACTGTAAGACATTGGAATAGTGATACTTGTCGAGACAACATAGTTCACTCTAACCAAATCTGATATTCATTACTAATACTTCTACTTCTGTGTATATATTTCTGTTTGTAATATATCTGTGTTATTCCATACCTGTGTTCGAGTTATTCTTCATTGGTTCTACCTCGGACCATCACCGTGGTACAAGGAACTTGGACCATAACAAGTGGCGACGAGGATGGGATCCCAAGAAAAAACGAACTCTCTACGCGGAGGACATACTTTTTATTGCTATCCGTCGCACATAACAATAGTGAATCAGTTGGTCTGTCATTTCTTTTAGATTTTTACGTATTCCTTACGTTGGCGTTGCTCGCGACTAAATAAAATATCAGGAATTCGAATACAAGACCTGACAAATCGATTGTTCAAGAAAAGTGACGCTCCGTACTTGATGCAAAATAAACGTTTTGAAAAAATCCCATCAGCTCTTTGTCATGCTCGTCTAAATTTAGTAAATAACGAAAAGGAGAATGATTTTTTCCCGGCCCAATTTAAATTTACAAAAGGCATTCTGGGATATGTATAGACATTCATAATGTGCTGTTTTTTTTGTCTTTTTTTTGTTTTTATACCGGCGTTTTCTTTTATGTTTCTTTTTGGCTTTTATCCTCGCCATTGTTATTAATCTCTTCCACCTTTTGATGCGGGCTCACATAAATTATAATATTGACTCCAAATGTAATTATCATCGTGCTATCCCTTTCCCCATGAAAACGGGCGATCATTATTATTATTATTGTTATTATTATTGTTGTTGTTGTTGCACAAGGAGAATTTTATTGTAATTATCATTTTAGCAAACAGTGAAAAGTGCATCAAATCAGGAAAAATATTTGTAAAGACGAATATGCGTCTATTATGAATTTATTCGTTCTGTTGTTTTTAATAGTGATCTTGCAGTTTTTGTATTTTTTTTTAGCTTTTTTTAGATGTGTTAGGGAAAATAAGATAATGTTTAGTTTAGGGATAGGGCATGGGGGAGGGATTCTTTTGATCCTCTCTTTGCTGTCTGTAGTTTACCCTTTATTTCGTCTATTGATCTACAGACTCAGCCCCTTAAAACATAAATGTTATTTCCTGTTATTCCTTTTATTTCGTCTACTTTTTTTTTCTTTCTTTCGTTATTCATTTCGTTGTTTCTTTTTTAATAGATCCTTTCTCTCTCTTTTTCATGATTTGATTGTTTTATCTTTTATTTCGTTTTCTTTTTTCGCTCTCATTTCTTTCCTTTTGCATTCTTCCTTTTCATTCTCTCCTGTTTTTATTCTTTTTTGAATAGATTATCTATTTGCCGCTTTTATTCATTGATACGAACTTGATTTACTCTCTTTCTTACATTTGTAGTTATCGTTCCTTTCCTTTCGCTTTTCTCCTTTGTATTTTTCGTCTGCTGCTTCCATATTTTTCATACTTTTTTTCTACATGACTTTAAGTTCATTGTTATTGTTTTTCCTTGTTTTCATTTTCTTTATTTTCTTTTTTACATTTAAAGTTGTTATATTCTCTTTTTATTTTCTGGTTTTCTTTCTTCCGTTTAACTTCTCATTGCTACAGTACATTTCCTTTTCTTCTTTATTCAGTTTTATTTTTCGCTTTTTGTGTTTTCTCGTCATAAAATATCAGCTTTTCTTTCAAACCTTTCACTTCTTTTGAATGGTTTTGGAAAATAAATTCTATTTTGTTATTGCAATTCTTATTTTTAATTTTTCGTCCTTTATTATTGCCTTCAGATTCATTTTATTTTATTCAGTCTTTTAATTTTTTCTTAAGCTTTCCAATATTGTACTGTCTTTTCGATTTCCGGACATTTTCCTCTGACACAGTTCTCCTTCAGTCCATTTTCCATTTTCACGTCTTCTTTAAAACTCCGCCATTTCTTTTTCTAATAATCTTTCTCGATTTCTTTTATTCGTTATTTATTTTACAATTTAGTTATACTTCTCTAGAAAATCTAACAAACAATCAAGCTATTTTACACGTCAGTATAATTTACCAGATTTCTGATATATACTTAAACTAAAATATATTTCAGTTTGTACCTTACGCTGTGGTCATTGTTAACATGGCTAATATATATCACGTTTTCTATCCTTTCCCTCTCGGAATATATTTCCTTGTTCGTAATTTACTGGTTTAATCATGCAGCATATAAATGTATCTATACCCATGACAGATTGCGTTGAAACTTTCTGTCATAGGCAGGTTGATAATCCCATATCCGAACATCTGAAATCCGAAAGCATCTGAAAACCGAATATTTTTAGTGTGGAGTTTAGCGCGCGAATATCTTACCTACTTGATCGACGTCAATTAGGTACGACACGTGTCATAAGCGGCCCGACTTCGCCTACACTTTCACCAGTTTTGTTGAGTGACCTAAGCCCGACAAACTTCAGTTTTTGTTAATCGCTCGTATTGCTTAGATTTGAATGTGTTGTTCGCTGATATTTCTCCTTTTGTAATATTTTTGTGATTTTATCTAATGAAAATATCAAAAGAGCACTGCAGATACACTGATGGGTAAAAGTGAGACAAAGAAAAATAAGCATCTCTCGTTATCAATAAGACAAAAAGTAAACCTTTTGCAGAAACGTGATTGCTGTGGTCCTATGCGGGGTCTGAGTAAGGGTTCTGGTGTCGAAACAACCCCTGGGAATGATTTAAAGAAACAAAAAGCGAAGTTACTAAAATTTTATAGTGAAAGTGATGACCATAGACTAATGTACATGTTGTGGTAGAATCCACCTAATTTCCATAGTGGAGTACCGACCATATAAATATGGGTGGTACCGGGAAGAGAGGGGAACGAATCAGGAGATTCAACCAGAGACTGCCCGAATGCCACTCAGTCAACACATTCTCCAGGAACGGTCTTCCCAGGAATATAGAAAAGACTATATGTAAATATTGTGTACACTTTCTTGTTTCAATACATTTTGTTCTAAGTACATTTTGAGTTGCATTATTATTCCATGCATTAGTCAAGTTTCAACAGTACAATAGGAAAAAACTACATCCGGCAAGAAATGAAGATTTTGACGGTATGCTAATTGGATGAATTCGACAACGAAGTGATGAAAGTATGCCACTTGTTTGTTAGTCATGAAAGAAGCTAGAATATATCATGAATAACTTAACACTGAAGGTTACTGTCAATATACATAAGGTTGGCTGCATAAATTTAAGCAGCAAATGAGAGGCAAAGAGCGCAACATATATTTTTATTTTATGATTTGATGCATTTCATTTTTAAGTTATACAATTCATTTATTGTCTGGAATAAACAAAATTAATTAATTACTTATCGTCCTAATTATCCTTCTATTTAATTAATCAGTATATTACTCTATAAATAAACTGGAATAAGATTTCAAGTCTTTTTATCCCTCGGGGTATGAGTATTCATACTTTTTTGTTGCAATATTGTTTGAATTTCTGAAAACAGAAATTTTACAACGAAATATGGAAGATTCAAAGAATCTGTTGGGGCGAAAACAATAGTGAAATAAAAGGTATTGTGGATGAACTTGTTAATTTGTTAATTCCTGTCTATTACCAGATATAGGACATCGCCCATAAACGAGTATAGCCACTAAAACTTTGTTACAGAACTTATTTTTCTTCTTAGCTAATAGTGAAGGATGTTATTTTGATTGCTAATATAATATTGCACAAGCAATAACGACTTTTATCTAGCATTTTAATACTAATCTCTACAAAACTGAATATATATTGCCAACAAAATGAAGGTATTGTCACCAGAATTAAGTACACATCTATCAATAAACTTTATTTTAAATCGATATTTGTTGTAGCCGTTTTTATTTCTTATTATTGCTGTAATCTTGACGAAATTAATTTACTTGTCCGTAGAATTATTGGGATGCTTTCTTCTAATTTGGTACGATGAATTATTTCGAATGGTCTTAGTTTTCCTACTTTTTGCTCTTCGCTATGGTGTCTAGAATCTTTGAATTTAAGAACAGTACTAGACTGGCTACGAGGTCTCATCAGTTTACAGTTGAGTTGGCTAGAGGTTAATCGTAAATTCTATGCTAACAGTTTCTTTTCTCACACTTCTTACTTGTGGAACCCCCTTCCGGCTTCATGCTTTTCAGCCAATTTTAATCTAAAAAATGCAATGTCAATCGCTATCTACTGTCTTCCTGATTAATCTTATTTAGTTCTTGCTCCTTAGTAATTTTTTTCTGTTCCTAAGTCTTCCACGCCCAGTAAACCCCATGTGTCTCAGCGACTAAATCAATTTAAAAAATATTAAAACAAATCACATTCAACAATTGATCAAATGGTTTCAATTGTGCGACATTGATCATTTTTAGCTCAGAGTTTGGGATCATTCTCGCGTCGAAACATATTTCAATCTCTTAAGTATTTAAATGTAGGCAACAGGTTTTATTTCTCGCAAATGCTTCAACCAGCGCCATTAATGATGTAGTCCGTGCAGTAAAGCGAACCAATTCTCTGGAGCAGATACAACAGCATAACCAGGATATTTCCAGCAACATACTTAATGATTGATAAAAAATACTTCATATAGTAAAACTCGCGGTACCGGCACTGATAATTTTGGAAGCTGATACGATTGGATACAAATACTTTTCCTATAACTGTCGAAGCAGTTAATGATTACCCTTTTTTGCCTGCAAAATCTTTAATTTAGTCCGCGGTTTAAATAGCGTTTTCAAGGATAGCCCTTGACCATGTTAGCCTGGTTTGTTAAGGTTGCATTTGATTATTGTAGTAAAACCATTCACATTATACTATGATTTGCCTTCATGAATAATATCAGGAACCATATTTCTCAGATGTTCGCCAAACAATCTTTTACTAAAACCAATAGAAATTGGTCTCAGATTCCATCCTCAACCTGGTCGCTTCTATCAGCTTTTGACATCACCAATTTTCTTTTGAACTGGCCCAAGTTTTGTAACAGTAGTTTCATTAAATTTCAGGTTTATTGTCTAAGATGTTCTGCATGTGGAGTTATTAATGAAATAGATATCACTACACTGAAAACTACATATTTATGAGAAATGTGTTTCTCATTGTGTAGATTATTTTAATTAAAATACATATTATAAAATAATCAACAAAGGTTTAAAATGTTTCCAATACGAAAGAAATAAACAGTTTTCCGTTGAACATAACCTCTGAGTTCAATAGGATCTCAAATAACAAAAAAAGATTAAATTCTTTAGAGATTCATATTAACAATGGCTAATAATAATTTTTATTGTGCAATGTTCCAACTGAAAAAAATCGGTAATATTTGGTTTAGTAGAAGAATTACTTGCTATAACAAGCTGATTGATATGTATGTACGATAGCCCTTACATACATACCAATCAATTACGTACATACATACCAATCAGCTTGTTATATCTGGTAATATGTATGAAATGAGAAACATTATAATCTCATCGATTTTAAAAATATTTTTTCCACTACATCTTTTATGTCGACACCAGCCATGACATTGTAACAAAACTGAATTTTAAGTTTCATTTCTATATGTTGGATTGTGTTTGCTAATTCTTCTTCAGACGTAATATCTTGACTTAGAACGAGATAAGATTTTGCGTTTTTCTATAAATGTCATTTGTGACCATTTTCATTGTCCACATTATTTTTTAATCTACCCTTTTTGTCATGTTTGATGATTTGGTTTAAGAAGAATTTCTTGCTGAAATATATCCACTTATATTATCTTTGCTTAGTATCCTTTTTATATTAGGAAATGAAAAAAAAAGAAAGAAAATCGCAATGGTGCTTTTATATGCGTTACATCTTTCGCCTTATTTCAAAGGTCTTTTCTTATTAAACCACTCCTGCTTCTTTTGTTTAACTCGACTTACACCCTTCATATTACAGTGTTTTCGATGATTTATATCTTTTACGAATGCATTCTTCTCCTGACTGAATTGTAATCAAGTACACGAAAAAGGTTGAAACTTCCACTGCAATATTTAGATTAAGTTAACATGCGAAATAGGCAAGCAGTTTACTAAATGTTATCAGGCGGTGTATAACTTTTGCATAGCCTAATTGCAACACGATCATGCATTCGGATACATATCTCACCTAAAAAACTATCAAGATGAATGTGCCAGTCCTATGCTGTATGTTTGAATATATATTTTCTAATTTTACTTCGAAGCTTTACATTACGAAATCTTTTCGTTCAGTAAGTTAGCTCGCATAAAGCGTAGAGATTTTCTTCAGGGCAATTTATATTTTCCGCGTTAATAATTATTTTTTTTCCTTTTTTGCCTTTCCTAGTTTTTTTACTTCTGTAAGATTCTTTCTTATTTTTTTCTTTCTCAATTCTTTATTGCTTTGTTGTTAATCTTTTTCTCTGACTTCATCTTTTTTTTTTGCAATCCCTGAATGGTCTCTATGCATTTTTGTTTTATTTCTGTCTGTCGTTTTATTCTGTTGCTTTCAAATTCTTTGTTTATCAATTTTTTATTCAATCTCATAATTCTATTTACAGATTCTCTCCTCCCTGAACCTGATCGCCATTAGAAAAATAAATAAATAAATACGTCATTCCTCTATTGTCACTCATTTCTTCTCTTATTCTATGTTTCTTTTATTATTTTCTTTTGCTGAATTATTTCCTTTTTTCACTTTATCTTTTCTTTTATTCATAACAGGATGCCCACCCAACTCTGGATTGATTGGCAGTATAAAATATTTATGTTTTTTTTGGCTGGCAAATTTTCTTTTTTTTTGCATTTTTGTGAATTACTTTCATTATTGATTCCATTGTATACGTGATTCGTTATTATTATTATTATTATTATTATTATTATTATTATTATTATTATTATTATTATTATCATCGTCATCATCATTATTAGTATTACTACTACTACTATTATTATTATTATTATTACTACTACTACTACTATCATTATTACTACCATTATTATTATTACTACCATTATTATTATTACTATTATTATTATTATTATTATTACTATTATTATTATTACGATTATTATTATTATTACTCCTATTATTATTATTACCACTATTATTATTATTACTACTACTACTATTATTATTATTATTATTATTACTACCATTATTATTATTACTATTATTATTATTATTATTACTACTATTATTATTATTATTATTACTACTACTACCATTATTATTATTAGTACCATTATTATTATTACTATTATTATTATTATTATTACTACTATTATTATTATTACTACTACTACCATTATTATTATTAGTACCATTATTATTATTACTATTATTATTATTATTATTACTATTATTATTACGATTATTATTATTATTATTATTACTACTATTATTATTATTATTACTACTACTACCATTATTATTATTAGTACCATTATTATTATTACTATTATTATTATTATTATTATTATTATTATTATTACTATTATTATTATTACGATAATTATTATTATTACTCCTATTATTATTATTAGTACTATTACTACTATTATTATTACTACTATTATTATTATTCATGTTCTTGCTGTACTTTTAAGTATGCTGGCACAATATGGGGAGTGCCTGATCAGAAATATGACACCTTTAGCCCCCAGCTTGTCTGAAAATGCAAGAAGAAAAAGAAAGTCGAACTATAAGAATTTTGGGAGTTTCGATTAGTAATCTAAGAATTTGATTCATTGGACACAATGAGACAAAAAGACGGATTTGATATGAAGAAAATGATTGGAATAAATGACGGAAAAACTATTCTTATTCTTTTCGTTGCTTAATAAATGAATTACGAACAGCAGAGGACAGGTTTGGACGTAGAATTTGGCTAATTATCAATTTCAGAATTGACGATGAGATATTAGCACTTGAACGAGTGTGAGAAAATGTCACGATAGTCGAGGCATTATTTAAAGAATGAAATATCGTACAATTATACTTAATAGTAGAAAGATACAAGTGACATTTATGGGGGGCGCATAACGAAGAAAGGGGGCTGGAAAAACTTGATACACACAGCACATTGAAGGCAAGTGGGACAGAGAAAAACAACGCACTTAACTAGAGAACGTCAGTAAATGGATTGTAGAACATGGTTTAGGAGAATTAATAAAAATACATTTATTAAGACCAATGTACGACAGAAACTTTTGGAGAACAATGATTAGCAATGTCCTAAAGAGACACGACACATATTAAAAGAAGTCCTTTGGCGCAGTTACTTGTCTGAGATGACAGGCATCCTTTGTCTTACATGAACAAAACCTTTTCTTTAGATTAGATAAATTATTATGATTGCCACATTGGAACCGAACATTCTTCTTCTTCTTCTTCTTCTTCTTCTTCTTCTTCTTATTATTATTATTATTATTATTATTATTATTATTACTATTATTATTATTAGTAGTAGTAGTAGTAGCAGTAGTAGTTTTAGTAGTAGTAATGACACCAGTATATGTCAGTGTTGACAACAGTTACAGATTAAGTGTTACGTATCTAATACCAAGTAAGTTAAGTGTTGCAGAGAACAAAAATTGTGTGGTTTCAATCCCTATTCGAGTACGGCAAATTTTTGGTTAAAAACAATTGACATTATATATGGCGGTATTTATGTTTTTCATAGTCCACAATATATATACATTCCTGTCTATATTCCTGAGATGAGATACTGTAATTATTTACACTATTTACATTATTTGGAATGATGCCATCATCTTTGTTGCCATATTCACGTCGTTTCAACCGTTGTAAGCTCCGATCTTCTTCAGATGATTAGAAATTCGAATCGAGCCCTTATTCTCCTTGCCATGCCTCTTCTCGATAGATCAGTTTCAGTTATTTCCCTTTAGTAATAAACTCTCCATGTTTTTGTTCATCTTTGTTGTGGTCAGTTATTGAAGTCACACCTCTTTGGTTCAAGTCGCAGGAATATTTCAACCAACGCCTTTAGCCACTGTGCCATGATTCCTTGACTACATAGATCAGTGTATTCATTTTTGAGATTTTAAACCTAAAGTTTAAGTTGCTTTTTTACCAGAGCTCTTATTACAATTTTTTATTATTGCTTTTCTCTAGCAATCCAAATTACTGGATCCCATAATGTATTCATATCTATGCTTGTTTCCTTTCGTATGCTCCACTGATGCTCTCTGTCTATTATTTCAACTTCACCCCACGGGGCGGGGCTGTCATCACCCTTTTCCATACATATATGATCAGTCACGCCTGATTTTTCTATTTCCATTCGTGTTAATGCTTTACCGTGTTACTTTAGTCTTATATTAAGGGGGTGGACAGTTTCCCCTTTATTTTTTTGCCACAAATGCATGGACGGGCGTACACACAGTCCTTATTCATGTTCTCCACTCTGAAAGATCTTACTCAGAAGTGATATCTATGAAGCGCTGAACCACTTTTGAAAGTCTTCCTGATGTTATATGATGTTATAGGGACCAAAGACCTTTTGTATTTTTCCGATATTCCTTACACATAGGGTAGATAGATCGAGGTTGTTTTCTGAGTGTTACTTTCCCATTTCACACATCTATCGCTGTTTCTTGGGGCTGCTGTCATGTACACAGGGTAGTTGTTACGTTGTAGGTTAAGTCTGATACTGACTATTTCTTGTTATATATCTTTGTGGCACCACTTAACTCGACGTTTTAGGTAGCGGACGATCCCTTTCTTTAAAGTTGGGTTATTGTCCAGTTAATTTTGGCTTACGTTATAAGGATTACTTCAACCCATGATCTGTTTCAGATATTAATACACACAGGAATGCTAGTTTTTTTTTGTTTTGTTTTCTCTTTCCGTTTTGAACTGTATCGATAATCTTATTGAATTCACATGGTACAGTAGTAACTGGGCCTCTTCCTGGTGTGGCCAGAGTATGAATGTGTCATCTACATATCTTAGCATAAAGTTGACTTTAGTGATGCTGATTCTAATGCCATTTCGTCTAATTATTTCATGTATATATTAGCCATTTCTAGTGATAAAGGCGCGCTCATTGCTAAGCCTTCATACTGCCGATATATGCCTGATCCCATTCCGAAGTGTGTTGTTTTTGTGCAGAAAGTCGGCATCTCCATCAAGTTATCTCTTGCTATACTGGTGCGTTTCTTTTGAAGATGAGTACGAGGCTAATCTGTCCCTGATTACGGATAGTGCCTCCACCGTGTGTACCTTGATGAAAAGCCTCACCCGTCCAGGTTTAACATCTGGTTGAAGTGGATGGGTATCTTTGATTACTCCCACGAAGTCGACGCAGTTTCGGACATATAATGATGACATTCATAATTCTGTTCAAAATCCCAATCACCTGAAGAAGGCCGGAGCGTACAATGGGCCAAAAAAAGATAAGGACAACAGTCCACACAATGTAAATAGTGTAACATATATATATATATATATATATATATATATATATATATATATATATATATATGGATATGCAGGCAGAATATTATCATTTAAACAGGTTTCCTGGGATAATATAGACATAATGTGTCTACTTATTTTTAGTATTTTCTATTTTTCAAAGATAAGCTTAAGGAGTAAATTACAAAGACAAATTCATTATAACTGTGATAAAGTTTGTATTCTCTTGTGATGTTGATATATATATATATATATATATATATATATATATATATATATATAGATAGATAGATAGATAGATAGATAGATAGATAGATATGTATGTATTAATCCTCTCGAATTCTTGGATCAACATCTTAATACTGATATTGAATTCATGAAGGAAGGCGCCGTAATTTTTTTCATTTCTTTTATTTTCCGAAGTACTTTCAATCTCATCCAAGATTATTTTCAGGGCTGAAATGCTAAAAAGAATCTTTTTGTAAATTCGTATGAAGCAGGCTCTGTTATAATTATAAACGGATATGAATGTGCACAGTTAATTTTAAAATACACAAAATCTATTTTTTAAAAACATTGCAGTTATATAAATTAAAGTTACCTACCTTAGATAAACATCATTGCCTTAGCACTTAATTTTTAAACTAACTATAATGGAATGCGTTCAATCTCATGGTTGACAGAATGGAAAGAAGTCAGTACAGTTTTAAGAAGCGAAAAGAGAGAGCAAAGAAACTATCCCCCTAGAACTTACGGTTCGATCTTATAATTTAAACAGTAAAATTATGAGTTCGAGTTCCCAACTTAAATTAGAGAAGTCTGGGTATAAAAGAGGCTAGGAGATCAGAACTATGGCGGTAGAAATTATTATAGAAATTGCTCAGACGATGTAAGTTTCTGCGGAAGAAACATAACATTTACCATGCATTAATAAGAGAACAACCAAGTGACTGAAGCTGAGATGTCAGAACAGGACTGCAAAAGTTGCATGTTATTATTTCAATTTGAAATTATCACCGACGTTTTAATAAGGCACATAAACTACTATCACAAAATATTACTTTATTTCACCATGCTGACTCTTAAGTCAAACTGGCGAGCTATGGGGTCTGATAGAATAATATCAGAACTGGTAGTATAAAAACAAAACTAAAACACGTATCATATCGTCATTCATTCGAAGTAGACCTTTTCAGGAGCCACACAGGTTAACGTAGTTTCCATTGATGGAAACATTCCTAGAACTACTTTTCTGGGGGTAGTGATCAACTGCCTTATTGCATTGGCTTCGATTTCCATGCATCTTCAAAACTTATTCCTTTCATGTGGCATTAGTATATGGAGAAGAGGGAAAAAAAAGTCGCAAGTGACAAGATCTGGAGAATATGCTGGTTTTCAGATCTGTGATATTCTGCCCTTAGTGTAAAAGTCATGCAGAAGCTGAGCTGAATGGTCAGGTGTGTTTTCATATTGGAGTTGCCATTCAGTGGGCGCATATAATTCTGTTCTGTCCCAACAAACACAATACCATAAATGTCGCAAGAACCCTCGGCAGTACTCGTTGTTATCTATTTGACTAGCTACAAAATACTCATGATGAAGAAAATTTTCGACATTAACGACACATCACTTTGACGCATACGTGATTTCTTAGGTCTCGGAGAACTTGGAGTATCCCACTGTGAAGATTGGTTTCAGGGTCATATACACAGACCAAATATGTGTCGCCTGTTGTGCCAAGCGGTTTCACTCTGCATACTTTAGTTCCGTTACGATAGAAACTGTTCCCGATATATTTGCCTCGGACCTTGTATTTTCCTGAAGAATCCAGTCTGTGGTCAAAACATCAGGTACACGAAATTTCGCTGTAAATACATAATTTTAATTATTGTTGGGTAATCATTTTTATTTATTTCCATAAAATCGGCAGTTTGGGAGATTTCTTGGTTTAGCACAACTTCTAAAATATTTCTCCATTTTTACAAAACGAAAATCATCAAATATTCTTCAAATATTCACATGTCTGCCTTTCTTCGTATTAAATTTTCTGGAATAAATTTTAGCTTATTTACAAAATCGATTTTAACAGGTTATGTTGCCAATGAATATAATTAAATTCTTGTTTTTTTATGTTTAACATTTTCGTATTTTACAAAGTGGCATTTCTATTACTAAAATTTGGGCATACTTAAATTCGCTATATATATATATATATATATATATATATATATATATATATAGATAGATAGATAGATAGATAGATAGA
>OZ038484.1:10405553-10420553 GCA_964036315.1 Acanthosepion esculentum | reverse complement strand
GTTTTACATAAATTTAAATAAAAGAAAATAGCTTATAACTTCTTATAATCTTGCTATTTCCAGGATTACAAGATTTTGTTTTAAATACGGCTACTTCTGTGGTAAAGGAATTTAAGCCGAGACATGTCAGGAGGATTTAAGAGAGAAAATAATCTCGTTAGAAAATGAAATAAATTGGAAAATAGAAAAAATAAATCGAACATTCTTTGTTTCCATAATAGTAAATAAGATGCAATTTTAAGTTATAAAATAAAATTTATAAAGAGAATTGAAGAAAGATAATGAAATAATTTTATTTATTTTTAAAAGATGATAAATATTAAGTGCACACTAAAAGAAACGAAGAAAAAATGAAAGATACTTCATAATTTTATATTAAATGGAAATGAAAAGCAAAAACGTAAGAAAAATTAATGTGCCATAATTGTAATGACAATAGCAGCGTTAATCATTGTCATACAGGATTTAGTTTTACTGTCGGTTGAAATATAGACAATCTTTTCGGCAAATTCTTTTCAGAAGAAAATATACTTTTCAAGTTCACTAACTGGTGTATATTTTCAAATAATGATGGCAGCTTCCTTCTAAACCTTTTGGTTTTTGCATTATGAAAAGTTCTCGGCTTGCTTATAAATGAGTTTCAGTTACAAGATTTTTTATATACAACAAATGTAATTACTTTGAATTTGCAAACAAAGTCGGCAAAATGAAAGGTAGCAGAACAATCATCAAAAATGTAGATGTTTCTGATGATTAAACATTGAAAAAGGGAAAAAGAAAAGTTTACTAACATTTAAAATGAATCATATAACAGCATGAAGAAATAATAAAATCAAAAAAAATGTACCGAATTGACCAAATACTACGACGAGGTTTTGTAGTCCTCAACGACTTCTCAAATCCGACTAAATGTCCTACGATAAGAAATTTAATAGTTTTTTTTTTTAAGCTTTTCACCCCAAGCAAGGCTGGAAGCCACTAGCACGCAAGGGTTGCAGAAGGTTTGGAGGAAGAGCAGATAGGAGTGGTAAAGGAAAGGATGTGGAGAAAGATAGTGGATCGATCAAGACAAGGGGTGTTACAGAAGATTTGGAGCGAGAGCAGATAGGAATGAAAGGGGAAAGGTCGTGGAGAAGGGAAGTGGATAGATCAAAGCAACTGGATATGTCGATTGATGTTACACAAAAATAGTTGGAGATTATATTTATCAGGGAAACAGGAATAAGGAAGGGAGTTCCACGGGCGAGATGTGCGAGACATGAAGCTATTGGTGTAGAAGAGACGTCTACATCTAACAGTTTCAACAGTGAATGGGTGGGAACGGGATGCCAGCCTCGTAGGACGCTTAAATTCATGAGGCCTGGGAACCAGCGAAAGCAGCTCATCGGAGCAATTACCGTGAAAGTATTTGTAAAAAAGACAGAGCGAGGCAACGGCGCATCTGTGAGAGAACGACTGCAGACGAGATGACAGATCAGGGCCAATTATGTTGCATATCTGTCTCTGGATTTTTATCAAGAAGGCAGTGAAACACTTCTTTGTAGGGCCGAGAACATTTCACCATCACCTCGCATATCTGAGGCAAAATATATATTAAAATACGTTTTCTGAAAAGCTGGAAAATAAAAGAAAAACTTGTAAAATAAATTCTAAATTAAGAAAAAGTAATGCATTGGTTCCTATCCCAGTGTCCTTGTTTTTCACAGGGATTGGTTGAAATCTTCTGCTTTCAATTTTCCGTGAGACTGCCTACAAACAATGTTTTTCGCTGTCAGCACAGCTTACTTTAATGAGTGAATGGCACAGAGAAGCGCTTAGTGTTGACTCATCTAATTACTAAGACGTTAGTTGTATGTCGGGTTTTGTCTGTTGGATAAGAAGAGGCTTGACTACTTAAATCAACTTTCCGACGCCATTTCTGAGCTGATTTGCCGTTACCAGCATTGTTCTGAAGATCCCTGTTGCTTTTGACGTTTGACGTGTTTTTCTCTATCCACGTTATTCCGTTTTACTTCCTCCTCCAGATTCTTCTTCTTTCATTTCTTCTTTCGTAGTTATTCAATACTCGGCTTTCTTTTCCTGCGAAAAGTAACGCTCTTTTCTGTCATCTCCATGTTTTTTTTTCTTACACATCTATGTTTAGCTCGTTATCTTTGAACAATTTTTTTCACTGCCATCTTTGCCATGCATATTTACTGAACATGGCTTTAAACGGTTCAAACTTGGTTAGTTTGACTCTGGAAGGGCTCCGTGCACTGGAAATCAGTTTTCGGTAGTCTTCATTATTTACATTATTCGGACTATTGCCCTCATCTTTGTCGTCATATTTATTACATCGTTTCGGCCGTTCTATGCTCCGGACTTCTTCAGGTGGTTGGAATGTCGAACTGAACCCTTTTATTTCGCTCACTAGGGTATACTGTTCTAGTTCCATGTGCCATGTTTAATGGATGTCAGTTATCAGTTATCTCCTGTTAATTTCCCTCTAAAAGTTATCCACTGGCTTAACCGGGTATTGAACTCACAGACTGTGTCCTTTCACTGGATCTAGCTAACGCCTTTATCCACTGTGCTGTAACTATTCTTTATCAAGGACACATAGCACAGTGGATAAGGACGTTAGTTAGATCCAGTGACAGGACCGAAAAGTGTGAGTTCAATACCCGATAAATGCAGTAGAAACTTTCAGAGGGAAATTAAGAGGAGATAACTGATAACTGACATCTATTAAACATGGCACTTGGAACTAGACCAGTCTACCTCAGTGAGCGAAATAAAGGGTTCAGTTCGACATTCCAACCACCTGAAGAAGGCCGGAGCGTACAACCGTCGAAACGTTGTAATAAATATGTCGACAAAGAAGAGAACAATAGTCTGAATAATGTAAATAATATAAATAATACCTCATCTCAGAAATATAGACAGATTCATTAGTCTTGTTTTCAACTGATAATGATCACCAGACAGTATCTCCATTTGCAGTTAAGTAATTATATAAACCATCAAGTGGGCTGCATTTCTTGTACTCTTTCTATTTTATATTTTTAATCTCTTTCATTCGATACCTCAACTTCCCTAATGTCATGTTTATTTCTGGTGAATACAAGATTCTTGTAATAGCAAACCTTTGCGACGGCATTCTTTAAACAATAATAATTTCGATATTCGAATGTTTCCATGTTTGTGTCACTAGCACTATATACCTCAATTTTTATTTCTTGTATTTCTCATATTTTTCTGAGTTCAAAACTGATAAGATGGAGTGTCGCCAAATCTTTTCAGATATTTAGATCGCTCAATTTATTTGAAGCCTTCATCTGTGATTTGGTTTGAATTATTGTAATTATTCCTCAGCTATTTAAATCCCTCTATGATTGGGAAAGTAATTTGAACTGGCCCTTTCGTTCCACTGTTAAGTTCTGAGAATTTCTTTAGTTCAAAGTTTTCGTGACTATTTTCAAAACCTTTTAAGATTCCCGATGTAGCGTGCTCGAGCGGAAACTTATATTAAAATTATTCCAAATAATCTGCACTTCTTGCAATATGAGTTAAACATAAGTATAACTTTTTGTACATATATATATATATATATATATATATATATATATATATATATGCGCGCGCACACACACACACATATATATATATATATTGTAACATAGTCATTCAAAAAATAAATCAGTAAATTTATGTAATTAATGGTGAAATCATTCGCTTACATTAATTGTAAACTGATTCTGTTGTCTAGACTGTAGTGTACCATGGATATTCCAAACCGTCGACAGATGTTTTTATTCCATTTCTTCCAGATGTTGCCTCATTGGTAAACAAGACTGAAGAGACAAACAGCGGATCGGCACTTTGTTAAATAAGCCATCACAAATATTCTCCTGTCGAGATTAATACCTGCACACGTTGCAAATGATACGGATACAGGAGCTGCTCTTGAAGTAACCTCTGTGCGATATTATCACATGTAATAGATGCTAGGGCTACTTGACTTGTGTTGATACTGATTAGTCTCTAACAGCCTGTAAAATGTGTTCTTTGTGATCAGGAGTACGAGCGGATCTCGCTCTTTCTCGCGCCATAGTTGATGGTGACACGGATTCTGTCTCGGCAACGCGACGATAAACAGTAACAATGTTTGGACGACTCCGCTGTCTTCGTTCTAGAAAGCCAATCTGATATAGCCCTCCAGTCTCACGTCCAATACTAATCGCGCGGATATATGAAAAATCATATATGCCTACTCACAATATGATTCTCCTGCCATTGTTAAACGGAACATTTCTACTACACGTTAAACTTTGAAAACAGACAAGTGTACACGAATGGCAAATGTAACCTAGTCCTTATCACAAATACAGCACAATCTACCGTAAACTGTCTTAAAACTTAATAACTCAAAAACGAAGGATTTGTGGACATATGATTGTGTGGACTTTTGTCCTTGTTTTGGCGTAGAACAAGCCCCCAATTTTTCCACATGTATTTTTGATACACCATATATATATATATATATATATATATATATATATATATATATATATATATATATATATATATATATATATATTGGGCACTTCGATGTGTTGTAATGGTTAGAAAGCTTGTCTTGCTAGATCAATTACGACTGAGTAATGTGTTCGATTCTCACTGGGTGCCATGTAATCTCGGCCTTGTGCCACATCTAATCCGGGCTTAGAAAATCGCTATGTATATATATATATATATATATATATATATATATATATATATATATATATATATATATATATATATATATAAAAGACAAAACGAGTACTTATATTAGTCAACGCATTTCGCGATCTGTGTGATTTTATCAAGACAAGTGCAAGGTTTTATTTTGTAATGACTATTTATATCCAAGAGTATTTTTTTTTTAAATTATTGACTTAGAAACGATCAAAGAACTAGATGTTATGTATTACCGATTATTGTTGTGTCTATCAAGGTTTAGATAAGAATAGTTATTTCATGCTGTAGATTTGTATATATAGAAGGTATTCGAAAGGTTTTGGCATGGTGGTCGTCTTCAAAAACTGAAATGTTATGGTATTTCTGAACAGATTTTTGAACAGATTCCTTCTTTCTTATGTGTTAACGAAATGGAATTTATGAAAGTGAACGTCGACTCTTCTAGATGTTTTAGTGTTAATGCAACACTCGGCCAAAACTCTATCCTCTAGCTAACGTTGTTCGTAATTTTCAAAAACATTCTTGATGGCATCTGTTCTCAACTCGGTATCTATGCTGATCAAACAACCAATTATTTCTGTCTCAATAGTAAATATGATCGGTTCAATATGGGAAATTGTCAGCTGACCGAAAAAAATATCTACATTCTGTTGTTTACTGGGGCAAGTAATGGCTCATTAAATTTAACTCTTCTAAAACGAAACTGCTCTCATTTACTTGCCTGAGAGATATCTTTTTTTCCTTTCATCAGCATGGCAGATGCTAACCTCCAGAAGAGGGATTCAATGAACTTTCACAGAGTAAAGTTTTACGCTGACATAAAGTGGAAATATTATATTGAATTAATTGCTAGTACCTCTGCTAGAAACATTGGTTCCCTGTATCGTGTTAGTCATTTTTCCAGCAAGAATCTGTAATTATAAATCTACCATTCGTCCTTGATTTGAATATCGCTGCTCCATCTGGTCTGCTGATCTTTCTATATATTTAGAGATTATTGATAAAATCCAAATAATATTCAGCAATTTAATTGGTACTGTCCTGGCATCTTGATTTCAGTCAGTTTTCTACCGTCGTAGTTTAGCTTCGCTCTGCCTTTCTATAAATAATTTAATTGTAATTGTTCTCTATGGTAACTAGGATTTATGAATTTAAGTGTAGTATTAGCTTTGCGGTAATGGTTCATCATTTTGCAGTTGAAATTATTAGATTTAACTGTAAGTTATATGTTTACATTTTCTTCTGTATCATTTCTCGCTTGTGGAACTCATCTTCTGGTCTATTGCTGCCTACCATACTGTGATCGTCCAAGATTTAAGTGCAATGTCAATCGTTAACTTATGTCTTTTATATTCTTGTTCTTTTAACGTTAATAGTATTTTTCCATATTCCCTAAGTAATGTCTTAATGACGATATAGCCTTCTTCTTTTCTTTTTATGTACTGTGCCCTTTCAGAACGTAGCCGATCATAGCTCTCGATTTCCCCCTATCTCTTGTAGCTCTCAATAAGATTCGTGCCTCTGCCAACTCCCCCAGGAAGTGAAATAATTAAAAATAGAAAAACGAAATAGCCATCATTTGTATCCGACTGACTTTATTGCTTGTTCTCGATATGATATTCCGAATATTTTTTTTTCTTTGAATATCAAAAACTATGGCATTTATATTAATAATAACAACCCAAGGAATTATATATTCTTCTGTTTTTGCAATATCCCACCAGATTACATCTGGCGGTTAACACGAAGCATTCTTCTTTCACACTCATAGGTTTAGTCTAGCGCCCTGTTCACAATATTTTTCGGTCTTTTGCACACTAATTCGTATGATCATCTTAATTATGTGGTGAAATATTTTCACGGGATACATATATATATGTTAGTAATAGCACAGCTTTAGTATTTGAATAAATGAACAAGTATTAAACTTTTTGGATTATCCTTTGATAATGTTATTTTTGATACTTTGTTTTAATAATCAGTTTTTAAAAGACCCTTTTGAAATTTTGTTTAGTGTGCCGTGATATTTTCATTTACTCCTATGCGTGCCGTTTCTTAAAAAGGTTGGGAAAGACTGATTTCCCACAGATTACCTCTGACGGTTAACAAGAAACATAATCTTTTCACACTCATAGGATTAGATAGATTCCCCCGTCCTGTTCACAATACTACTCGCATTTTTGAACAGGAGGAGAAGTGTATCCTTTGCTTCCTGTTTAGGATTGGTTTTCCGGTCCCCTCTGAAGTTTTTTTCCTTCTCTTTCACTTCCGGTGGTCCCTTATGTCTTGGTGGCATTATCACCTTCCTTAGGGTGGTATTTCTTACTCTGTAAGTCTCTATCTCGAGTGGCTTTTTGGCCTTGAAAATCATTGTAAAAAAAGACACCCCCCCCAAAAAAAAAGTTTATTCAATACAAATGTTAAACCTTTATTCATCCTGGGCATATAAAGTTCTAATTGCTTATATACTTAGATCTAATTCAGAATATCATCAGGGATGAGTAAAATGACAATTACTACTAATGTGATATCTATGTTATTTCCTTCTTTGATCACCAACGTTCAGATCCTAACTCCCTCGAGTCGTGTTTAGCGGTTGCTCTTTTAAATAAGGTTCATCTTTTGAACATCTGTTAAGTTCATTCTAGAACTCAAGTAGAACTTATGTATATAATCCTTTGTGAAGAGAAATATCTGTAGCAACCCATGAAGTAACTAACTCCTTCTGCACTGTACTTATATTTTTAAGTGTCAGATTAATCCAAAATATATCGCAGCTATTTCTGGACTGAAGATGTCCTATCCTCATTTTGTCACATTATTATCAAGATCATTATTATCAGTCAGTTATGTATCATTCGTGATACACGCTTAGGCGATCATGTATCTTTCAATACATGACTGACGAGGCAGATTCTTCCCCACAGTAAGGTGTCATTTCTTTCTGCGGTAGACCAGTTACCATCCAAGGCTATAGAACCCGGTCTGTTCTGCTATTTACCCATAGCTGGTGGGGAGAAGAAGAAGATTCATACCTTTCCCAAAGGTATTAGCACGTAAGTGAATGTAATGGATTCGACTGGAATTCGGACTCGGCTCTCCGATTCCTCAATCCAAGCCGCTATCCATTACTCCACAGTGCCTCCTTACCCCAGAGGAGCAACATTGCAAAATGGTCACAACTCTATCGCTATCCCCATGACACATATCTCAGTATATTTCAGTCTCTATTTCCACATGTTCAGAACTTTACTTTTACTAAACTTTATTCAACTCCCACGGAGTTGTATCTTCCTTATTGTCCCCTATTCAAAGGTAAGAAGGAAGATACATTTTGCTTCATCTGAAGAACTGCAACTTTCTAGAAAACCCTCATTAGCACTGATTATATCATTTTAAGTTACATGATGTCATTGAGCAAATGGGGTATGTTGGTGAATGTTGTGAAACTCCATCGTTATTCTGTCATTAGCATCCTCAGCATGCTTCTGCAGACCAACATCACTGTTGCTATGTGGATATTGTCCAGTATTCACTGCCATGTAGGAATTTATATTTCAATGTAGTTCAACAAAACTGTCTACATTTTTATCGACATTTCTCTATTTCTTGATACCTTATTTATTTTATTGAAGACCTCTTTCGCGACGCCTTTGCGCCGTGACATTCTGTGTCACATTTTTAACCCTCTGCTATGAATATTTTTTTTCATAGTTAAATTCCTGCACTTGTTTTAATTTTTGCCGTCTTACAATTTATGATTAGTATTTTCTAGTATTTTATTTGTTTCTAGAATTGGTGGTTAGTACATTCTAGAATTTGATTTGATTCTAGAATTGATGATTAGTATAGTCTAGAATATGATTTGATTCTAGAATTGGTGTTTACTCCTTTCTAAGTTTTCTGTGTTTATGTTAACTGTTTCAATAATTTCAGTAAATTTCTAATATGCTTAGTGCTTTTTTCTTGCAGGCTGCTCACTTCACTACTGAACAAGACAACAAAATTATTTACGAAGGGGTGGCGAAAATATTTAATCCTCAGCAGAAAACCGTACTGTCTGTTTCTAAAGCCTGCACGGCTAACCACGTTAATTATCTAAACAAGCAAATAAATATTCAGTTTATTTTCGGTCAATATCACTAAATTTGATTTTTATTTATATTTTATTTACGAAAATAAAGTTGTCTGGTAGTAAAATAGGTAAAAAATCGGTTAAAATTTCTGTATGCAATAATTTGAATGAATTCTAGCAGTGACTAAATTAATTATTTGGGGGTGCGAATCACCGGCAGTATCTTTAATCGATGACAAACGTTGTCTTCCACATCGTGATTTTAGTTATCATTATTATCATCATCATCATCATCATTTGGTGAAAATCCAAAGACAAAACATTTGGGAATGTTCATTTCGGTGTAATATTGATTATTTTGGAGACTGCAAATACTGAGGGTATGATTTAAGAATAATCTTGCAAATTGGAATCAATTAAAAGTTAAGACCGAAGAACTTGATAAAAGTATTGCGTTTTGCGAGAAAAAAACAAGTGAAATAATATTTTTCATTACATATTTCCTTAGTAATCGTTCTACAAGTATGTGCATGTAACGTATCGGATATTAGCGTGGGACTAGTGTGGCGAATTCAAACTGAAACGATAACTTTGCGTTTGCTTTTGCATACATACCATTTAAAAAGAACGAATCCATCTCATCGAGGTAGGGTTGCGTGATTTTTAGTTTTAAACTGGAAGTACAAGTCTATATCGTTGGGACTATCAAATCCATTCAATAAAAAAGATCTTTCATATGGCAAACCATAACAGCAACACTTAACTTGGAATGGCAGCGGCTCTATCATCCACTGAATGCATACAGTGTTAATAAAGGTCAAGTGACCGCTTAAAACATTTTGGGAATTATGTGTGAGTGCATACAATAGCAACATTAACAATGACAAATATTATTAATAAATGGCGAGAGAAGAAAAATAATAAAATGAAGTAGAAAGAGGAAGGGGACATTGCAGGAATGAAAAGAAAGAAAGGAAAGAGGTCATAGAAAGATAATAAGAATGAAGAAAGAAGTTTGATTTTGGAAAAGTGATAGTGGAGAAGGTAAAAGGGAAATAACCATGGGGATTAATCAGGTGGGATTAAATGGACAAATCGGTCGAAAGAAATGAAAAGAAATATGAAAGAAATACAGAAAATATTATCAATTGAAGAAGCGGCTATCCGACATCGAAATACAATCTAACAATAATAATAAAAGAAATGGATGAATAAAAAATGGGAAAATAAATAAATAAAAAAAAAACAATGAATGAGAAAAAAATAGAAAATGAAGGATTGTGTCAGTGGAAGATAATATATTGAGAGGACGTCGAAAAATAAAGAGATGTAGTAGAAAAAAAAAGAAAGACTAAGTAAATAAGAAAATGATTCATGAATGATACGGAAGAAGAAAAGGAAGGAAGGAAGGAAGGAAGGACAGAATGTAGGAAAAAGGAAAGAAGGAAGGAAGGAAGGAAAGAAAGAAGGAAAGAAGGAAGGACAGGAAGGAAGGAAGGAAAGAAGGAAATAAAGGAAGAAGGAAAGGAAGAAAGAAAGGAAGGAAAGAAGGATGGAGGGAAGGAAAGAAGGACGGAAAGGAAGGAAGGAAAGGAAAGGAAAGAAAGAAAGACGGATGGAAGGAAGGACGGTAGGAAGGAAAGGAAAGAAGGAAGGAAGGAAGGAAGGAAGGAAAGGAAGGAAGGAAGGAAGGGAGGAAGGAAAGAAGGAAGGTAGGAAGGAAGGATGGAAGGAAGGAAGGAAAGAAAGGAAGGAAGAAGGAAAGGAATAAAAGAAGGAGGGAAGGAAGGAAATAAGGAAGGAAGGACGGTAGGAAGGAAGGAAGGGAGGGAGGAAGGATGGAAAGAAAGGACAGAATGTGGGAAAGAAAGAAGGAAGGAAAAAGGAAGGAAGGACGGACGTAAGGATAGAAAGGAAGGAAGGACGGAAGGAAGGAAAGAAGGAAGGAAGGAAAGAAAATAAGAATGAAGGAAGGAAAGAAGGATGCAATGAAAAAGCGAGAAAATGTTAAGAAGAAGAAGAATCAGAAGAAAAATGAGGAAGAAGAAAAAGAAGGTTATCTGATATACCCTAGAAAATACGGGAAGAAGAGGTAAACGGATGGATGGAAGAAGAAAATATTGAGAAAGAAAATCTATTAAAAAAAGATATTTAAATGATAATGAAATCAAAAGTAAAAAAAAAGAGTCGCATGGTGAGCCAATAACAAAAAAAGAATATCTAAGGAACGGACAAAAACGGATGAAGAACAAGACAAAAGTGAACGTCTTGCAGACGGTCGTCAGTAAGAGCAACAGCAATGACAATTCGATTACTCTAAAGTGACTTTCAATCAGGCTTCGTTCTTGAGTCATCATTATTACTGGGTACGGCCATGCCCCTCCCAGGTCAGGCTGAGCAACAACAAGAGAGTACCTCTTGCCCACTACTCTTACATAGCCACACTCTTTCATATTCACATTTTATTCCACACCCTGCTTATTCGTTGTCATTCGCCTCACACCATCTCTCTTCCCTTCCCCATACTCAACAATCTGCTAGTTCACCCATTCTTCTTGCAAACTCGTTTTCCTTTTTCCATTCTGTTTTATTTTATTTTATTTTATTTTTTGTTCTCGTCACTATTTTCGCTGTCTCCAGCTTTTTCGGCTTTAATTTGATTGTTTGTTCATTTATTTACTTTTAATATATTTAAAAAAAAAATCACGTCGGGTTGCTGCGGTGAGTTGGGTTAAAAATAAGGTGAATGAGATGATGTCTTGAAATGACACTTGAAAATTTAGGGAAGAGCTTTTAGCAATATAAATGCCCTAACATTTTCAGCTAATGGGATAGAAGTGCTCGTTTGGAGTGTGAATCACCATCAGTATCTTTGATCGTCGTGACTTCTGTCATCATCATCATCATCATCATCATCATCATCTGGTTTGCCAACCACAGAAAATGTATATTGATATTAACACAGTCAGAATCAATGTCAATACCAGTGGAATTTTCATCATAATAACTACTATTCTTTTGTCTAATAATATTATCAATGCACTATAATGACGCCTTTGACTTCGTCCGCACACAAAAAAAAAAAAATAACGCTAATAATTTAAAATATGCTTGCCTAAAAAAGGTGTCATTTTTATCTCTTTTGTCTACAAACCCAATTCCTGTTGTTGATTTGTAATGGTTAGAGGCCATTAATTTATGGTGAAAAATTCATTTGAATCTTGCACTTCGTGTGGTCAATCTTTTATAGATATCTCTCTCGTTCGAGAATCGTCAGTTTTTGGCAGCCTTGACCTAGAGCAGGGGTTGGCAATCTTTTGGTAACTGTATATTGAAATAGGCTTTTCAACTAATTTAGTGTGCCAACAGAATACGAATTTTTATACAAGTCAAGGAAAATATACTTGTTCTACAATATATTTTATATAGTAACATAAAGGGTGTCCATAAAGTTCGTGTGCACTTTAAAAATTGTATAAATTTGTTTGTATTTGCGATAGAAATAATTTGTAAAAAGGATGAAAAAGAAGTAAATCTATATTTTTTAAAGTTTTATTGAAATTTTATTTAAGTTAACACATGTCCTCCATCATTAGCAATACAAAGGGTAATACGATTTTGCAGTTCACGGAAAACATTTGCCAACTGATTTACAGTAATGCCTGAAATCACATTAGTTATTTTAGCTATACTTAAAACTAGGTACATTAAACTTTATAACATTCTTTAGAGATTATTTCTATCGCAAATACAAATAAAGTTATAATTTTTTAAAAGTGCACACGAACTTAATGGACACCCTGTATAGTATATGTACTTTAGTATATATTAAAATTGAAACAGCTATATATCATCTTTGCGTTGTAGTAGTTATTGGTCCGGACTTCGTGATGTCATTTGCGCCTGCGTGCCATTGGAAATTGCTTGGCATGAAACGTGCGGCATCCATGCCGGAGGTTGTCAACCTCTGACCTAGAGGGTAATCAATTACCATATAGTGTCGTGATTCTCAACCGCCGGGCCGCAGCACCCTGCTCTATGTTGCCATATTTATCAGAACGTTTCGGCCGTTGTACGCTACGGTCTTCTTCAGAAACTGCCGAAACATTGTGATAAATATGGCAACATAGAGGAGGACAATAGTCCGAATAATGTAAAAAGTGTACATAATACCTCATCTCAGAAATATAGACAGATACTGAAAGGCTGAAACGTTGTAATAAACATAGCAACAAAGATGAGGACAATAGTCCGAATAACGTAAAAAGTGTACATAATACCTCATCTCAGAAATATAGACAGATACTGAAAGGCTGAAACGTTGTAATAAATATAGCAACAAAGATGAGGACAATAGTCCGAATAATGTAAATAGTGTACATAATACCTCATCTCATAAATATTGACAGATACTGAAAAGCCGAAACGATGTAATAAATATAGCAAGAAAGATAAGGACAATAGTCCGAATAATGTAAAAAGTGTACATAATATCTCATCTCTTAAATATAGGCAGATACTGAAAGGCACAAACGTTGTAATAAATATAGCAACAAAGATGAGGACAATAGTCCGAATAATGTAAATAGTGTACATAATACTTCATCTCAGAAATATAGACAGAAATGAATAAGTATTAAATTTTTTTCAAGTAATTATTTTGACTATTCTTCGATAATGTTATTTTTAATACATTGTTTTAATTTTCAGTTTTTAAAATACGCTTTAAAACTTTTGCTAAGTGTACCTTGATATTTTTATTTGGTACAATGCGAGCCGTTTTTTAAAAAATGGTTGAGAAACACTGATTTAGATTAATTCGCGTTGTTCTCGCCAGCTCCAAAGTTTCAAAAATAGTTGAAAATTATATGTTAAATTTATATAATTAGATATAGTTTTTTAGTCTTTTTTTCACTTGCATGCTTTACCATAAACGTTAGTTTTTGACGGGTACCAGCGAACTTCTAGACTAACTTAACGGATATCGGCGAGAAATTTAGCGTCGTCTAGTCGAGTTCAAATACTGAGCTATTTTATAGCGTCCGTTTTTGCACAGTGTCCTTCTGAGAGGCATGGACCCTTATGTCCCTCTTTAATTCTGGGTAAATTGGGCTCACTCGTCTTGGGTGGTAATTATTCTAACATAATGAAAACTCTGAATTTCAAACAGTAGAAAGCAACAGGAAACATATGTGAAGAGATATAATCGCCCGAAGACTAAGACTGCAACAAGCTACGAGCACGAATTGGTAAGACATGATAATTCGTTGATTATCTCCTCAAACAGTCCTCGTCATAAAGTTATTTAATTGTGAGATTGTAGTACCGAGAGAATAAATCCACAATGTTTCGACCATAGTGTGATTTTCAGGTGATTTCGGACACCTGGGGATATAGACCTATTCCTCGTGTCATGCCTCTTCCAGATGTCTCAGTATCAGTTATTTTATTTCAACTCTTTCCTTTTAATTCAAATCTCAGCATTTAACTCGACTCTGCAAGACATTATTCACCTCATCTCTAGCCAGGTATTGGACTCAAAACTCTTTGGGTCAAGTCACTGGTTTTTATCCACTGCGCCTTGACACATCAGTGAATGAATTATTAGATTCATTTTGTTGTTATTATTGACTTTCTCTAGCACTCCATATAACTGGTTCCCATATTGTATTCATTTCTATAATTGGTCAGCTTAGGAGATATTTGTTGCCTTGCATATGCGTTTATTCCTTAAGTTTTCCTATTTTCAGTGATGTTCTTTGTTGATTCTAGGAGCGTTGATCTCTCTTTTACAAGGTTGGTGTCCGATCAATTAGAAAAGATCAAACACTATCCATATGACGTTTGGCACGTAAGAGAGAAGTTTCACCTATGACAGTCATAGGCATGAAAATGAAATCGTTACCTCAGAACAGAAAGTACGGTTAGAGAGGGCGAAAATCATATTGATTGAGTTGTAAAATGTTCCTAGAATAATATATATATATCGCTCTCCCGTCGAACTCGACGTATGAGGGTCAGACAGATCAGTTCCCAGAAACTGAGAGCACGACAGCCACACAGGATTTGATTATAGTGGTGAAGGCTTTGTGCAGGGCCATCCACACTTTTTGGAGGGACGAATATAGGGACCTGGTGCAACGGATGCCACAAGGTCCCCAAACGACCCTCCGCAGGTTTTAAATTCAGTGTTGTCCTTCTTC
>OZ038484.1:10375553-10403053 GCA_964036315.1 Acanthosepion esculentum | reverse complement strand
AAACTAGGTAATCCATATGGATAGACCCAAGGATGATAAAATCCAGAGAGCTCAATGTCAATCAGAGCTAATAATTTAAATAAAAACAGACCATTTTAGGGTTCCATGTAATAAATTATTTCACCTCACCACTTTTAAAAGACCGCGGATCATCAAACTTTAAAAGGCCTGTGGTGAAATAATTTATTACGTGGAACCTTAAATGGTCTGTTTTTATTTAATATATATATATATATATATATATATATATATATATATATATATATATGACATATACAAATGTGCATATAACATAGGTTGCTGAGTTATATACCTGTATATTTGGACTGTCCTATCTTGATTTTGGGTGGGCAGCAGATACTGTGCACCTTATGCATTGTAGGTAGACTGTGATATATTTTTCATTGTCCTCTACACTCCGTCTAATTCTTGCTGGTGATTTGTTATTCTAAAGAATGCATATAATGCTGATTATCTGATGTTGATATAACTCAGCACATATGAATCCGTTTCTTCTTCTTTATTAACACTGTATACCAATGGGGGAAACAAAATCAAAGAAAGAAAATAATGTAAGCAATTAAAATATGTTTTAGAGGACGGAAAATGTTAGATTGGAATCGGCAGTCGTATTGGAAATGCGAAAGAAGCCTTTGCGAAATTAAGTCTTAATAAACAGTACAATCAAAACAAAGAAAGAATAGTGAACGGAACTCCTATACGACGAGCATTCTCTGGTTCCCAAACTAGGTTGGCATCTCAGCCTCACCCTTTAACTGTCGAAACTTAAATGTAGCCGTCTCTTCTACTCCGGTAGCTTCATGTCTCACACTTCCTGTATGAGGAACTACCTTCCGCTTTCTTGCTTCCCTGATAGCTATAATCTCGAAATATTCAAATGCAAGTTGTCTTGATCTATGCCCCCTGCTTCTCTTCATCTTTTCCTCTATCATGGCTCTTTCCTCTTGATCCCACTCTATGTAACCCCTTGCGTGCTAATGGCACTCCCGTCTTGTTCGGGTGAAATGCTTAATAAAAAAAATAATATTGGTAATACCTAATCTCAAGATGAAATATATATATTTTTTAAATCTAGTCGTTACTTATGTAACCGTTTAGCATCGCTTGTGATCTTTTGTCAGATCCAGCCAAGCTTAATGAATATAAGAAAAATGGGATTCTGTTTTTTGAGCAATCCGAAAATTACGAAAATCAACGGCGGAAATATTGTCACTAATGACTGAAATATGGTAAGAATTTTATAAGTATTGTTAGACGTATGTAGAAACCTTGATTTACTGCGAATTGTGGAAACGATTTAAATTTTTCCGCTGCAGATCAATGGATTTAACGATAAAGCAGTAGCTGTCTTGGAAACTATGTATAAAGTTATTCTGAAAATAAAACGATTGAACATGCCCATAACACAAAACATAAATGCTCAGGATATACAAAATCTGCTAAAGAGATGGAATGGCTTCGGTAGACCAAGACTGATAAACTTTGCCGCTAGTCTTTTACTGCGCTTAAAGTCATACATTATAGATACCACAGAGAAAAGCTCATCAGAAAATGACCATTAAAGTATTTTCAGAAAAGGCAGAGGGAAGCTATATTATGGCGCGGGAAAGTGACTGAATCCGACATGACAGGTCAGGAACAATAACATTGCAGATTCTTCTTTGGATTTTCTCAAGTATATCGAAAGATATAGCAAGAGTATCAGATTAGATGTGGCAGCAATATTCAAAGCAAGAACGAATGGTAAACTTAGTATTATTGATACTACTAATACTATTAATACTTGGTTTGGTTTGGTTTGTTTTGTTTTATGGCATATCAAACTCAATGGGTCATTTAATGCTAATAACTTTTTTTTCAGGTAATATTTTTGTTTCGTCAAAAATCTATTTCTTGTAATATATTTTTCCTCAAAAATGTATAGCTGGAAATATTATTTAAAAAAATGTATTGCTGGTAATATTTTTTTTTCAAAAACGTATTGCTTTTAATACTTTTTTTTCTTAAATTTTTCTTTCTTCTGGAAATAATTTTTTACAAAGTATTTCTGGTATTAAACCCTATTTTCACACTTTCAAAATGCTTTTTACCTCAGTTTCAGTGTTAACTATTTGCCCATAGCTGGATCCCTAACAGGTGGTTTCACGCTCCTCAAACCTCCTGATCAGAGGCCTTGCTGTTGGACGTAGTTTATCGACTTAGCCAAGACGCGGATGTAGTTTATCGTCATACCCAGGACTAACTATTATTATTATTATTATTATTTTTATTATTATTATTATTATTATTATTAATAATAATTATAATTATAATAATAATAATAATAGTAATAGCAACAATAATAATGATAATAATAATAATAACATAGTTTTCCTATCAGTAATAAAGTTTTCGTTTAACTCTACATATTATTTTACTTTTAAATACTCATGTCGTATTCATCTAATTTTTGCTTCCTGCCGACTTTTCGCTAGACCTTTCAGAAGCTTTATCAGTTATGCAACTGTCAACTATATTTGTCTTCATTACTTAATCCCACCAGCGAGGTAAAGATACTTATCCAGCTTTTCACTTTCATTAATCTCCGTGATCTGCTGCAAGATCGGAATACATTAGACGCCAATTTTGATTCTCTAGGCGGAATGAACTGTGCCATTTGGAAAGCAAAGTCCCAGAGGATTTCAAGTTCTTCTGTCACTAAGACAGATAAAGATTTTTTTCCATATGCCGTTGGCCTGCATGAATAAATTAGAATAGTTTATAAATAATAAAAAGATTAGTTAATTGGCACCTTTAATATTATTTGTATTATCTAGCCTTTCCAACCACGAATAACTTGTGTCCATCTCTAACAGTATCTCTTCCCGATATTCCAATTGTTTCAGCTTATTTGTACTTCTGTTGTCAATCGGGTCTCGATGCATGCTCGGAATGAAGAAAAGCAACTAGCAACGACTGTCGTAAACTATCCGTCGTTGCAAGCTGCTTTTGTACTCTTTCCTGTATTCTGAGAATTATTATTTTCATTATTATTATTATTATTATTATTATTATTTCATTTGATATCTGGCGTGTACACATTTCTTTCCGGGTCCCGCCCAGGGACCTAAGGTTAGAAATGGTATCATGACACTTTCCACTGGAAAAAAAAAATAATTACATAGATAAAGCCCTTCGTAAAGTCTGGGCTGTACTTGTCAGACAATTTTTTGTATCTCTTTGAGGCATGGACTTCCAGGGATCCCTTCAATTAGTCTACTGGAATCTTTTCCAACCAGTACAAGGGCTCCAACTACAACAGGGATTGTTGATGTTTCCATGTGCCACATTTTGAGATTTCTATTTCAAGGTCCTTGTATTTTGACAGCTTTTCGAATATCTTCAAAGATACATTGCAGTCTGCAGGGACTGCCATATCAATAAGGAAGCATTTTTGTTTTGTTTGTGATCTTTAATAACAATGTCTGGGCGGTTGGCTTTGATTGTTCTGTCAGTGTGTATTGTGTAGTCCCATACAATTGTAACAGGTACTATCTCCGTAGCCTGGTCTGGGTGGTGTTCATACCAGTTCATTTCAGTTTCCTTCCCGTAGAAGTTGCAAATTTTCCAGTGCAGACACTGGCACACTCTTTCATGCCGGGTTTTATATTCAGTGGGTGCCAATATCGTGTGACCTGATATAAGATGATCAATTGTTTCTGGATATTTATCACAGAATCTGCATTTTGGGCTAACTCAGTATTTTAGTATAAGTGCTTGATAATTCTTGGTTAGCAAGCACTGATCCTGTGCAGCAAGGATAAAACTTTCAGTTTCAGCTTTCAGCCCCGCACTACGTAGCCACTGATGGGTACGTGGTTTGTCTACATCAGCTTGTTTGGTACGGGCAGAGTATTGGCCAAGAAGCTTTTTATCTTTCCATTGTTTCTGTATCTGGTCGGCTGCATTTGTCTTTGCTTTCTTTTTTAAGTATTTTGCAGCTTCAGCCGGTGTACTGTGCTTTATTATTATTATTATTATTATTATTATTATTATCATTATTATCATCATCATCATCATCATCATCATTATTATCATCTTTATTATTATTATTATTATCATCATCATCATCATCATTATTATCATCTTTATTATTATTATTGTCATTATCATCATCATCATTATTATCATCATTATTATTATCATCATCATCATCATCATTATTATTATCATCTTTATTATCATTATTATTATCATTATCATCATCATCATTATTATCATTATTATTATTATCATCATTATTATTATCATCTTTATTATTATTATTATCATCATCATCATTATTATTATCATCTTTATTATTATTATTATTATCATCATCATCATCATCATCATTATTATTATTATTATTGTTGTTGTTGTTGTTCTTTGATTTCTGTTGCATACTTATTTCCTTCCGAGTCCCAACTAGAGACCTAATGTCATAAATGTTTTCGTGATATTATCCACTGAGTATTTTTGTAAAAAAAAAAGAAAATTAAAAAAGTTTAATCTAAGCCCACACAGATTTTACATAGATAAAGCTCTTCTTAATTCTTCATGGTACTTGTGAGTACATTATTTGTATTTCTTCCAGGCGTGGATTACCAGGAATCCCTTCTGTTTTCTATCGGATGCTTTTCCAATCAAACCGAGTGCTCCAACTACAACTGGAATTATTGATGTCTTCACGTGCCACATTTCTGAGATTTCCACTTCATGATCCTTGTATGTTAATAGTTTTTTGAAGATCTTCAAATATACATTCCAATCTGCGAAGACTGTCAGTAAGAAAGCATATTTTGTTTTCGTAGTCTTTCATCACGAATTATGGGAGATAAGCTTTAATTGTTCTGACTGTGGATTTTTTAAATTATTATTATTATTATTATTATTATTATTATTATTATTATTATTATTATTATAAGGCATACACAATTTCCTAACATATTGTTTCATTATCATTTGTGTATATCATGTTTCCTGTTTTGTATCCTTCTTTTTCTTCTTCTTTTCTTCTTCTTTTTATTATTATTATTATTATTATTATTATTATTATTATTATTATTATTATTATTAGTATTTTATTATTATTATCATCTTAATCAAGATTCTCTTTAGCAAGTCAATTATTATACTAAAAACTATTTGAAATCCACACATGTGATAAACTTTTCAGAATATAATTATAGTGTTATGATAAATATTCCACGTGAAAGCTGGCTTAAAAAAATGTTTTATAAAAGTAAATTACAATACTTTACGTGGTGGCGATAGATCTATGATAAACATTGACAGTTTTCCATCATACTTTAAATAAATATTCATAATAGTACAACTGGTTTTATTTATTGTTCTAATTTTAGACAAAAATATTGCTATATGGCTTACAAAAGACAAACTAATAAAATAAAATGTTACTTAAGTTGTTGAAACAAGAAGCCGAACGTTGCGGAAAAGATGAATGAAAAGTCAACATGAAGATGAATGCATAATTAAAACAAGAAAATTCATTAAAAAAAATATTCAAGAATATTTAACTGTTTAATATTCAAGCCAATTGAATTAACCAGAAAGAAAGAATTGGGTGATGATGGTAGTGGGACTGAAAATACAGAGAAACGATTAACAGCCTTATGAATATTGGTTAAAGCTGTTACGTGATATCGGTCCTCCTTTACGGCAACGAATATTGGACGGATTCCTGAGAGATGAAGAAGAGACTCGAGGCGAAGGAGATGTTGTTCAAATAGAATAATGCTGAGGATATCATGGACCGAGCGTGTGAGCAACGATGATGTCTTGGAGAGGATGCAATAAAGGATGACCCTTATACTTACCATCAGGAAGAGTCAGCTGATGTTACTGGGACACGTAATGAGAAAAGAGGTCCTGGAAAATCTGATACTCACAAGTCGCATAGAAGGAAAGTGAGACAAGAGAAAGCAATGCATGACATACCTGGCGGGTCCAAGCAAGTAGATGACAGAACGTGGTCTGGAGGAGGTGGCAGAAGGAAGAAAATTCTTGAACGCCACAAGGTATAGGGGAAGTGGAGAGCCATGATCGCCTACGTCCTGAAAGGACAGGGCACATAAAAAGAAAAATGTTAAAGATATGGAAGCAGATCCACTTCTACCTTTGAGTCAAAATCAAAATGTGTAATGTACAAGCTGCGTGAAGAGCTATGTATAATATGGTTCCTGAACATTAATGTTTAGTGACGAATATTGAAGTCATAGATAAGTTTAAGTTTGCATCCTTAACGTCACTTCAGGATTTGATGATGTTGACCAATTTTAGATAAACTATTATTTTCGCTTCTTTGCGATAAATATGTTTGTCTTAAAGGTCACGATTAAAAACTTTAATCGTAAGAATCTATTCGTACAAGACGATGTTCTTAGACATTTTTAAGATTGACTATTACCACCCTTATCAAAGAAAATTTCGATAACACAGAATTAGTGAAATTATTCGCAGTTTCTCCACATGCCTTCAGTCGAAATGATATATTTATTACAACGTTTCGGGCGTTGTACGCTCCGGACTTCTTCAGTTGGTTGGAATGTCGAACTAAACCCTTTATTTCACTCAATGGGGTAGACTCTTCTAGCCCCACGTGCCATGTTTTAATGGATGTCAGTTAACCGTTATCTCCTGTTAATTCCCCTCTCCGAGTTCGCCAGGGTATCCTTAATTGGGTATTGAACTCACGCTCTTTTGGTCCTGTCAATGGATCTAACTAACGCCTTATATGAGAGAGAAAAAAGGAATACATCTGTAAAGAAAGAAAAATGCTGCTAGTATTGTTAAAAACTGTAGAGAAATTAACAAAATCAATGACTGATATACGGAATATTCTTATGGAATGTCTAGGAAACCAGCTTGTAAATATTTAACCTGTCTATTCCAATACGCTGAGTTATAAAGTTAATCAAATTATGCTTCTGTTGATATTATAAATTATATTTTCGTTTTATTTATAAATAAGATTAATATTTCACTTATTGTTCATGCATGTTAAACATGAACTCACCAAGGATTTAATCGCAATTTTTAATAAAGATATAAGTTACAAGACGGTATTGAAAGGACATTACTTCTATTGACATCCGGAAATCCATACATTTGCAAGTAAATATCAGAGAAAGAATATTGTAAATTGTGTTCTGTCAAATGCCATTAAAACACACACAATATATTGCTCATAAAAATGTAAATTGAAAGCCTTTGATAACATATTTATTAATATTAATCTTATCGTCGGAACATTGACGTATAAACTCCCGATATAATACAAAAATGAAAACAAAATGTCAAACAGTGAAATATATTTAAATAAAAGCAAGGAATTATTAAAATAAGAAATAAAATTTAAAAAAACTATTTCGCTATCCTAGCATAAACAGAATCTATAGGAAGTGTCTCAACCTTTTACTATAATTCATCTGTTATTAACATCTCTTGGTTTAAAATGTATTTGTCTATATTTCTGAGATGAGGTATTATGTACACTATTTACATTATTCGGATTATTGTCCTCATATTTATCGCCATATTTATTACAACGCTTCGACTGTTGAACGCTCCGGCCTTCTTCAGTTGATGGGAATGTCGAATTGAAACCTTTCTTTTGATAACTGGGGTAGACTGTTCTAGTTCCACGTGCCATGTCTTTTAATGGATGTCAGTTATCAGTTATCTCCAGGTAATTCCCTTCTCCATGTTCTCCACTGCCTTAATCGGGGATTGAACTCACACTTTTTGGGTCCTGTCTCTGGATCTAACTAACGACTTCATCCACTCTGCCATGTGTCCTTGATGACATGTGTGTGTGAATTTCTGGGCATTATAAACCTAATATCTTCAGCAATCTCCTGAGCCTGACCAAGCATAGAAATGAATAAAATATGGGAATCAGTAATAGGGAGTGTCAGAGAAAAGCAATAACAGCATCAAAAATTGCAATATGAGCTCTGGTAAAAAATGCATCGATAACAGAAAAATTGAAATATGAACACCGGAAGAAAAAACGGTTGCTGGAGACGTTAGGTTTATAATACCCAGAAATTCATACACATATGTCCTCAAGGACACATGACACAGTGGATAACGGCGTTAGTTAGATCCATTTACAGGACCCAAAGAGTATGTTCAATACCCAATTAAGGATACCCTGGAGAACATGGAGAGGGGAATTAACAGGAGATAACTGATAACTGACATCCATTAAAACATGGCACGTGGAACTAGAACAGTCTGCCCCAGTGAGTGAAATAAAGGGTTCAGTTCGACATTCAAATCACCTGAAGAAGGCCGGAGCGTACAACGGCCAAAACGTTCTAATAAATATGGCGACAAAGATGGGGCCAATTGTCTGAATATTATAAGTAGTGAAAAATTTGATTATCTTACAATCAGTGTCTTCTTCACATGGTTAAAATAATAAGTGATGTTGTATTTACGTCTTTATATTTCTCATGTCAAATACGTGTGGCATATGTTTTTTTTATTATCAGAAAGCTTTCCTATAGAGTAACAGAAATGCATAAAATCTTACACTTTCCTTTCATAGATATCGCAAAAGCATTTGATAAGTTACGAGGTAAAGATCTATTTGTAATTCTTTGAAGCCTTGGTTTATTTGGGGAAGTCAGTAGAATAATAGATAGAACTTGCCACCGATACAAAACTAACTGAGGGGCGGGCAAAAGCAAAAAGTGACTTAAGAGTAGGACACGTCTTTTCATTCGACGAATTCAATCTAAACAGCGAATCGATCCTGGCCAAACTAGAAAACCACCAGGACTTAAGATCGATGGACATATCAACAAGATTAAGAAGGGAAACTGCAATTCCTCAAAGGAGGGACGGAAATCAAAAACAAAATGACTAACTAGAGAGACATGGGAATTATCATATCGCTTTTGTGGGATGTCCAGGTGGTTTAATGTTTAGACGGTCAGAACAAGACATCGACGAGGCGAATTCGTTTCATTCACTGTCGCAAAGATAGCTTCCGTAAATGTATAAATACTCTCCCCATGAATAGTTTAAATAGCAGGTAAACAGCGCTCTCTTGTGGTGGTTGACAACCTGTCTAGGCAAAGGACCACTCTGAATTCAAAGCTGGCTGGGAGCCTGGCAGAGCACATACTATGTAGTCATTGACATTATCACGACATTCATAAGAAACACTATAAGCATTGATAAACACTATAATCGAGATTGCGGTCAACATAAGTTGTCGATAAATAATAATAATAATAATAATAATAATAATAATAATAATAATAATAATAATGGACTGGTTGGAAAAGATTCCAGTAGGCTGATTGAAGGGATCCCTGGAAGTCCATGCCTCAAAGAGATACAAAAAATTGTTCTGAAAAGTACAGCCCACACTTTACGAAGGGCTTTATATATGTAATTATTATTATTTTTTTTTTTTTTGCAGTGGAAAGTGTCATGATGCCATTTCTAACCTTAGGTCCCTGGGCGGGATCCGGAAAGAAATGTGTAAACGCCAGATATCAAAGGAAATAAAAATAATAATAATAATGAGTATTATTATTATTATTTTTATTATTATTATTATTATTATTATTCCTTTGATTTATGTTGTAAAGACATTTCATTGTGCTTTCCAACGAGGGACCTAATGTTATATCACACACATTTTACATACATAAAGCTCTTCGTAATGTGCGAGCTGTAGTTCTGAATATTTTTTTTATATTTCTTTGCGGCATGAGCTACAAGTAATGCCCTCTATAAATCTAGCGGAACATTGTCCAATCAATCCGAGGCGTTCTATTACAAGTGGAATTATTGATGTCATATGAGACATGTTTTTATTTCCACTTCAGTATCCTTATATTTTGATAATTTTTTGAAAACTTTCAAAGATATGCATACTGCAGTGAGTGCCATGTCAATAAGAAAGTGCATTTTGTTTTTTGTGGTCTCTGATCACGATGCCTGGTTGATGAACTTTGATTGTTCTCTCTGTGTGTATTACAGGGGGGCGACACTATTTTTGGGATACTTTGAAAAGTGTGCTTAAAGGTGTTTTTTGCTTCCGAGAGCTTTTGTGTTGATGTAGTTCAGCAGTAACTGTCCATTAATGGTATGAACATTGATTGATGGGTTTGTCTTTGGTTTCAGGTTTACTGTTTTTCGGACATGACACAAATTCCAGGTTTTTTAATGATTTAGTCGTCGAACGTCTACAATATGCAAATTTTCTGCAGGTAAATTGTACCCTGACCATTATATTTGAGTATCTTTACCATTAACTGCGAAAACGTTTTAAAATCCTGAAGAAGAATGCATTCAAAAGAAGTCATCAGTTTGGTCCAAAAGAAGAGAGAAGACGGGCACAGCATCCGAAAGATCGCCGCTGATATGAAGCTACCGAAGTCAACAGTTGAAGACATGCTAATGAACAGACTATGAGCGCAAGAAGAAGAAAAGAGGACGGAAAAAACAATTTCCAAGAGAACAGAAAGAAGAATGAAGAGGAGTGTTACGAGGTTGTTATCATCTGGAGAAAAGGTGACAGCAAAGAAAGTAAAGGAGAAGTGTGAACTTGACGTCAGTGTTTGAACTGTACAAAGAAAGCTACACGAAACTGAACTTAAGTATGCTAAAATCAAGAAAAGAATTACACTAAAGAGAAAACACAAGGAGGCAAGGCTGGGAAGCGCCAAAAGATGGATAACAAACCATGTCGACTTCAAGAAAGTGATATTTACTGATGAAAAACGTTTTAAGTTCGATGAACCTGACGGGTGATGTACATGGTCGAGAAAAGGTGAACCTGTTATTCTCAACAAGAGGCAGATGGGATGAGGAGGAGTCATGGTTTGGGGTATGGTATTTCCGAATGGAAACTTGTGGCTCGAGTGGTTAAAAGGACGTCAAAATAGCTTGAGCAACAAAAAAGAGACCCCTACCACCCATAGAAAAAGAAATGTGAAGTAATTTTATTTTGCAGCAAGATAACTGAAGCATCCATGTGGCCAAATCAGTGAAAAATTGGATGTGTGAAGCAAATATAACTACTCTGGAATGGCCTGCAAGAAGTCCAGACTTAAATTTAATTGAAAACATACGGGAAATGCTTGCAGAGCTTGTTTACGACGGGCCAGAAATAACCAGAGAGGCTGAGCTGTGACAGCGAATAAAAGATGCTAAGAATAGACTGCTAGAAACACGAAGAGACGTTATTATCAATATGTACGAACATTATGATGATAGACTGATAGAAGGCATTGAAAAAAGGGTGCTGCCATAAACTATTAGCATTGTTTCTGCAATGTCTGAAAAATACTGTCGCCTGTGTAATGTGAAAATTTGTAAAAAACATAAAAATATTTCTAATTTGAATTCTGCTTTTCCATTTGTAGTATTGAAACAGTTTTTAAATGTTATTGCCATTACACTAAAACAGAACAGACTGCCTGTGCTGCCTAAAACTTGAAAAAATAAAGTGTCTGAAAAATAGTGTCGGCCCCCTGTATAAAATCCCATAAAATCATTATAGGTCCTATAACTATAACCGGGGATGGGTGATGTTCATGCCAGTTTCTTGCCTTATTTTCTCTGTAAAATATTCATATTTTCCAGTGCACATGCGCCAAGAACATTCTTATCTGTTTAGAAGAATTAAAACCAGACAGAGAAAGAAACGTTGAGAATAATTTTTGTTATGAGAAAATTTCACATATTCATCCACGGTATAAGGATCACACTACAGACGGACTACCGTTCGTTGTTATCTATTTTCGAGTCGAAAATGTCTGTCCAGTTACACACACCGAATCGACTAGAGATTCTGTTAAATTACAATTTTAAAAATGGATTCCTACCATCAAAAAGCTAATTCACGAAGATGGTTTGTCGAGAGTCATATATTAATTATGTGAAACTTTAGAAGATACGGTAATTGAAGCGCTCAGAGCTGAGAATGAAATTAAGAACATTCTCTGCAATATCGTACGTGATCTACCAGTGACGCTGGATGATTTTAAAATAAAAACTCAGGTTGATACATTTATTAGAAAAAAAAAAAAAACTAGCAAGTAATATTGAAATTGAAGAAGAAAACTAAACTTAAATCGAAAACTGACGGTGACAATATTTTCTCAATCTGCGATGAGGTCTTACTGTATGGCGACATAGTAGTAATCACTGCATCTCTTCAAAAAAGGATTTTGAAAAAAAGTAGTCATCCAGGTATCTCTAGAAAGAAATCCCTAATGGGAAGCTATGTCTACTGGTTTAAATATGGACAGAGACAGCGAGATTGGTAAAAGCGTGAAGAGCTTGTGCCATGGCAGTAAAATCAACATCAGTTAAATTCCAACCCTTGCCAAAGACAGACACACCTTGGTCGAGATTACACATTGATATCCCAGGAGCGATAAATAGTGTCTACTACCTAATCATTGTTGACATTTTATCCAAATGGCCAAGGGATTTAAAATGCTAGAGTATAACTTCTACGATTACAATAAATTTCTTGCATTAATTATTAACTATATACGGTAACCCGGATACCATTGTTCGGACAACGCTATGTCATGTGAACACGGCAATAACGATGAGGACAATATTCTGAACAATATAAATAATGTAAATAATTACAATACTACATCTCAGAAATATATACAGATATTGAAAGTTTTTGTAAAATCTATCAAATCTTCTTACCAACCAAGATCGAATGTGCAAACAGAACGATTCGTGGATGCATTCAAAAGGGTACCAAAAACATTCATGTAGGTGAAACAGAGGATATGTTATTGCTGGAGTTCTTACGTGTATAGTAGGTGACACCTAATTCTAACACTGTATCAGATATGTACCTACCAGAACTAATGTTCGCAAAGAAAATTAAATCGGTGTTTGACAAACTGCTTCCGAATAAAAAAAAAAAACGCCGAAAACATGAAAAAATCCGATACCCAGAAATACGTCAAACCCGATGAAAAAGTATTCTTTCGAACTTAAAAAAGGGAAAGTAATGCTGGGAAGATGAGGTAGTCGAGAGACGATACGGAAAATTATCGTACATTATAAAAGGATTTACATGTGTGCATAAATGCGTCTAAACCAAATAAGAAAAAAGGTACGAGGAAGAACAGATCATCTGAGAGAGGATCCGATGGTGGTTCGAAGGATGTTCTTTATGTACCTTGGCCCCAGAGAGCTCTGGTAAGCACACACCTCAGTAAAAGAAAGAGACAGCCGGCAGAAATGTTGGATCTTAAACCAAAACGAAAGAAAGTATAACTTCCATAGGAAGTAAGTCTCAAAAGAGGAGATATTTTGGTATGAGCCAATTACCCTAATTACTATCAGGCATGGACTGATCCATTCATTATAGGTAGTCCTGGGTAATCGTCTAAGAAGATAATACGATTGCAGTGACTAGTGTAGCTGAGTATTGAATACTACTAACAAGACTGACTTCGTCGAGGTTAGTGTTGTGTATTGCCAGACTCCACATCACAATAGAAAATATACTAAACAGAGCGTCTACTCAAATATGGGTATTCAATAATTATAACGTTTATGTTTTATTTGTAACAAAACAGCAATAAAAATCGTAAATAACTCAAATGTTTCAATACAGTAGCTTCGTCTGCAATGCAAACAATTCATGCTGGATCTACTTTGAAACATTTTAGGCAGGTTTGATTAAATAAATCTTTGAAACGTTTAGGATTTAACTGAAATCCACAAAAGATATAATGGACTACATGAAAAAATTGAGATTGAGACACTATACCAGACCTAATTAAACTCCACAGCATAGAAATCCGTGATCAACTCAAGGCTGAATCTATAGAAGACAGACATGATAAAAAGAAACATTCATCTAAACTTATAAATAAATCACTAAAGGTTTCTGCAAAAGAATAAACCCAACTATCCTGAAATAGTAAATAAGAAAGCTGATAAAGCAAACATCTTTATTGTTTTAAACAAATCTGACTACAACTCAAAAATGGAATAGTTACGGGACGATCACACCAAATTTGGAAAACATACTAAGTACTAACTACTACTTAGCTAAAAGTGAAAATTAATAAATTAATCACAGTTAACAATGCGGAACAAGACAATCTAAAACTTACCAAAATAATCGGAGACTATAAACCAGAATGCATTTGAAAACGCACAAACCTAACTTTCCACTCCGTCCTTTTATATCCTATATTCCCACTCCTCTCTACCAACTAACTAAAACATTCAACCAATCAATTACACCATACATTCCTAACAAAATACAGCATTAAATCAACCCAGGAACTTATACCAATATTGCATGATTCGATTGTATCACACGTATCATATCCATGAATATGAACAGATTATGCTAAAAATAAGTCTGTAATTTATTTAATCAGAAATTCCTAAAAGAGAATTTGCTGCCTAAATAAAAAAAATTGAAAAATTTGTTTATTTAAATTACACCTGTTTGGAACGATTAAATTAAGAATATACGTCATTTCTCAATATATGTCATTTTCTAAAATTACTGATATTCTAACATCAGCAATTTTTAAACAATTTCAGTATTTGATATATTCAAAATTACAATTAGAACAATTTAATAAAACTTTAAGTTTATTTTTTTAGTTTCAAATCTATGTGCCAAACACAAAGAAATCAGTATGTCTTTAGAATTGTGCGCAGGCAAACTAAATTTTGTTGAATAGAGTTAATATCAAAGTTATTTTCGAAACAGCAATTTTACCAGTTAAGAAAATGTATTCATCATCTTAAAGGTAACGAAAAAATGTAAAATCCTGTACGAAGCAGCCATGACATGGAATTGTCGAACCCTGACCGTGACAATAAAAGACTCCAAGAATACCACACCGGTTTTCTTCAAGACAGTTCTGTAATCGATACAGAATTTAGTTATAAATTTAATGTTGTTATTTATTGGTCATGAGTTCAATCCTTGCATAAGTTAGTGAAATAATATACACAGGTTTAGCTGTAACAGACCAGAAACAAAATAACATAATAATTAAAACATATCCCATATCTTTCCCAAAATTAATTTGTCCCTAAAATGACATCCATAATAATTAAGATGAGAAAAAAATTTGAATCTTTGACCTCAAATTGGTGACCCCAATATGTACAGTGGTCACACAAAGAGTTAAAACAATTAACTTCGTACCCGTTCACACGTTATATCAAAGAAGTCAGCTTCCTCGGATGCTTAGATACCAAATACACAGTGGGGCCTCAATTTGTTTTCGATGGCTGCGTCGATAAAAACTAAGAAGTCATTTCAACTGGAATTAGAATATATACACACCAACAACCGGCTAGGAAGGTAACGATATAAACTATCGATTCTTGAGTTGAACATATAAACCCTCATCGCAAGAAAAGAGACATTTCGTGAATAAACAATAATTTTACGTACGAAAACTAGCGTATCGTATTCTAATCAAATTTTTCAAGCATAAAGTTATACACTAAAACAATGACAAAAATATTCCTAAAGAGTACTCTCTTGATCGTTTATGATGGTAAGTATTTATTAAGTTCTTAATATAAATTTTGCGTAGTTTCACAATTTCTAACGACTTACAGTCGGTTGATTTGTGCACGGGAAGTTAAGTAATTTTCTGCGTGCTGCCATTTTTTAATTTATTTTTGGTCGGGTCAAGATCTTCTCAATATTTGGATGATTGTCCTCATCTTTGTTGTTGTTATCGCAGCGTTTCGTTCGCTTTTCTCTCCGGCTTTCATCAGGGTACTCTACACGGAATTCTGTACAGAACAATTTATAATCTACGGGGTTAGACTGCTCTTCTTCCATTGTCTATATCTAGGGACATTAGTTATGATATTTTATCACTTCTCAGTTACTGTACGACCGTTTTCATGTACACACTACTCGACCCAGGGATTGAACACAAAATTAATATGTCACCAATTTCCCGAATCTACAAATTTGATCCATTCGATTATTGTCTTGTTCTGCCTGCCTGCTGCTGCTTATGCCTTAATACTAGCTGTCATTTTGTTTTATTTATAGTGTATTTTGTATTCATTTATATGCTAAGACTATTAAGGAGACCGCCATAAGCGTATGAGCTGATTGTTTCAGACGTCTAACTTTTCAGTGTTTTTCCTTTTCCAGTATTTTCACTTTATTTCTCTGGGGTTGATGACTACTCGTTTCCTTCCATATAGGATCAGCCATGCCTGATTTCTTTGTCTTACCCTCACTACAATTTTTTGATGTTCGTTCTTCAGACAAAAAATTATCCCGTAAGTGTTGCGTGGCGATAGTTATTTCGTTAGCCACATTTTGTGGGGATCGGTCAGACGTTGCTATTTCTGTCGGTAGCCCCTCATCTTCCTAGTTCATCTGAAGAAAAAATGCCATCATAAAATTCGATTCATATTCTCATATAGCCTCGACAGATCTAGACGCTCATATGAATGCTATGCATGGCTTGCAATTCGATCAAATACAATCTGCAAACGGACATTTTCTTGATGAAAATGTCTTCAAGCGATGATTCGTCTAGGTTCTAATGAAGTAAGCCCTTGATCACATCTTATAGACTGGCACTACAGAATCACAAAGAAAATAACAAAAAGACTAGACGGCTTGAAGCATTCCAACAGCAGCAACTACTGAAATTGATAACACATGCAACTGGAATAGAAAATAATTATATGATCGCTTTTCTACACTGTAAAAAAAAAAACTGTCATAGAAAGGAACTCCCTTCAATAAAAAAAGTGAGCTATAACAGTGTATTTGAGAAAGTTAAAATTTTGAAAAACAGTTTTAAGAAATAGATGTCAAATTTCAACCGGGAGTAACGTTAAATGAATGTCTACTGTTTCCTGTAAAAATGGCTGCTCTCTCCAATACTCCTATTTCAATCGAGTTCTATACATTCTCTTAGGCTGGTATGCAATTGGGAAAGTTATTCATCCACATACTACCCAGCTATGGGTCACAGAGTAGGACATGTACCTGGAAAAATTACTGTTATTCTAGAATTGTTGTTAATATAATATTCACTTGCAAAGAATTTTTATTCTTACAATCACTTTTCAAATGACCCACAAAGTTTGATGTGCCGTAAGGACAAATCCCTAAATCAATCATTCGGGCCCCTAATACATACATACATACATACATAATATAAATATACAAAACATGTCTATAATATTTAATGAAACATGCACTAATGAAAAATTGATGCCGACATATACACAATATACATATATGTAAATATATATATATATGTATATATATATATATATATATATATATATATATATATATATATATATATATATATATATATATATATATATATGTACACACACACACACACACACACGCCACGTCTGCTACCACTCTCTAGAGCTTTCATTTACTCACATTCGTCCCCCACTCTCATACATACACTCTCACTAAATTTTATTTTTTTATTCCCGGAGTTATTTTTTCTGATTTCTTTTTGAATTTGTTGATCTGATGAATTGGATCATAATTACGATTCCAATGTAATAAATTATAACCATCGAATATTAGTGTTTAAGTCTTTTTATTATATATATATATATATATATATATATATATATATATATATATATATCTATATATATATATATATATATATATATATATATATATATATATATATATATATATCTGTGTGTGTGTGTGTGTGTGTTATGTGAGCGTTATCGTAAAATGTCAAGCATTTTTATATTTGTATGTATATGACTTAAGCAAAATATATACATATGTCTTTACACATATATACTCACACAGACGCCTGTATATATGCACACGTATTAACTGAAGATATATCAATATTTGTATGAACATATGTGTATATACTTCAAATGTATCCGCATAGATAAAATTACAGTAGAAAAAGCGAGAAAAAAAGAAGAAGGTCAATGCCTCCATGGAAGCCTTCACCAAATAATAATGTCTGATGCAATCTTGTTACTGATCCCATGGAGGGAGGGCCACAAATGTAACCCACGATACCAGGAGACCTTCTTCATTATGCATCACTGTGGAAATACCAGATTAATAATGAAGAAACTTCTACTTGAATTTCGAATATCTTAATATATTGCACTTTCCCTATATATATATATGAAGATATATAGTCTTAAAGTGTGCTATATTTATGGGATAAAGTGCTCAATATCAGAGATAGAGCGTGTGTAAATATCAAAGTGAACATAGATGCAATCGTCAGGCCTGACGATTGCATCTAGCATGAAACAGCCTGTCGCTTCTAAGTGTTGACTTCTATGTTCACTTTGATATTTATATATATATATATATATATATATATATATATCAATATAATATATATATATATATTAATATATATATATATATTAATGCATGGTTCATTAAATAATATAGTCAAGTTTTGTCTATTTATATTAATAAGTTCATTTCCTATTACCTGATAAGCTTAATCACATTATCATTGAAAGACGAAAGGAAATCACCATATTGGTATATGTTTAAATACATTCTAAGCTTTCGGCTTACATAAGCCATTATCAAAGATGACAATTTCAACATATCAAACAACACACGGACGAAACAACAACGATAGTCCGCCCTTGTTGCATGAAAAGTATCAGACAATATGAAAGGAAATTACTTAAAATGAATGGACAAAACTAGTCTATATTAATTAATGAAACATGCATTAATGAAAAATTGCTGCCTAAGTATACACAATACACACACACACACACACACACACACACACACACACACACACACACACATATATATATATATATATATATATATATATTGTACAAATATACCATAATATTTTAAACTAAATTCCGTGTTGTGAAATGGGGGTTTTAACACAGGGCAATCACTTTTGGTATAAACATGTCTCGCTTTTATTTTTGTCGAAGAAATGTATTTCAAACACAAAAAATGTTGTGCTATGTACACGAAAACTAGTGGCTGATAAACTTAGGACATGTATTTACATACATTGTTGCATCTTGTTTCTGCTGTAATGATCGTCCTTTGTTCATGTGACCTAGAGGCTCGACCAACACACGCCTGAAGAAAACAGACAATTCAGTCAAGATGGCTGCCTGTAAAAGCAGAGTAAATCAATGCTCCTCTGATGAATATCCTTTCCCTTCGCCGCAACTCTATATTATCCATTTACCAATATCTTTTGGCCGTTACTCGCCAGGCGAAGTGTATGACCTCAAGGGCAAAGATATCGGAGAAAACTAGTGAGGAACAAAAGTAGGCATTGATGTGATCCACTCATAAAGCCGGACTAGAAAGCTGTAAGGCTTGACAGAAATTGGAAAAAAAAAACAACTAAGTAAATAAATACGGAAACAAAGAAAAAAAGGAATTGAATTTTAAAAAGATGAAGACAGAAGCTCTGAGTTTTTAGAAATCTATTGAAACATTGCAATGAAGTAGGAATAGAGGGACGTAATGGAAGAGGAAAGGTTGTAGGGAAACGAAAAGCAAATAAACAAGTGAAAAGAAGAGACTAGCGAAAAGATGTATTAATTATACAGCGGTTTTCGATAAAAGTGACTCACCTGATTTTTTTGATTTTTTTTTTTTACTAAATGTTCCCTTCTCCGATGAAACGAAAGTTGAGCTAAATTCAAAGGATAAGCGATCTAAAATCCGAAGGAAAAGCTTTTGAATCTCTTTGAATTTAGCAGTGAGTACTGTCAAGCATCCGTTCAGTATAATGTTCTGGGGATGCTTTTCTTTTCATGGAACTGGTTTCTTAAAACCTATTGAAAAGACCCTCAGGAGCGAGCAGTACAAGAGAATTTTAGAGACTTGTCTGCTCTCTTCTGCTGAAAGGGTGCAAATCAACCCCACCAAGCTCATTTTTATGCAGGATAATGCTCCTTCTCACAAATCAAAATTGATGAAGGAATACTTTGATGAGAAGCAGGTAAGTGTTATGACATGGCCACCTCAATCTCCTGACCTCAACCCCATAGAAAACTTATGGAGCATTATAAAGTACAGGCTCTCGAGAAAGCAGTTGAGTAACAAAGACGATTTGATTGTGAATTTCATATCCGAATGGAATTTAATGCTTGGAGATGAGATTTGCCAGAACCTAATGAAGTCAATGCCAAAAAGGGTTGAAAAGTTTATTCAAAATAAAGAAGGACCCATAGATTATTAAATATTTCGAACTATATTACCTATTATAAATAAATTATACCTCTATTATTCTTTATTTAAAGGTGTTCTGTTCTGTCTCTATTGATTACTAGATGCAGGAAATAAGTGAGTCACTTTTTTGGCACGGATTTTTTCCCTAAATCTCATTTATATCCCAAATTATATTTATCAATAGAATACCTTAGGGTGAGTAAAAAATTTTACTAGGTGGTCGGGAAGGGGTATTTATATTAGTAAGATTAAAAATTAGTTTGACCCCCAAATACAATAGGCGAAAATTTTAAGTAGAGAAAATCAGGTGAGTCACTTTTATCGAACAGCACTGTAGACGATACAAGAGGAATGAAAAAAATATATATAAACTAAGGGAATGAAAATAGTTTTATATTTGCGAGAGAGTTATCAGATAATGAAAGAAGAGAAATCAGGTCGAAAAATAGGAAAGAAGAGAGAAAAAATGATAACAAAAATGATGTTCAAGCCGAAAGCTGTTGAAAGTAAGCACAACAAATAATAAGCACAAAGATAAACAAAGTGAAATGTAAGAAGAAAATCGGAAAGTAAAATTGAGTGTCGAGGAGTTCAAATAGATTGATTTGTTTTTTACGGGTTATCAACCGTTTGAAGATTATTTAAAGCCCAAAATATTCTTGAATTGTAAGAATAGATAAAACGCACATTCGGAGGAGAATACAAGATTTCGTACATTTCCCCAAAACTATATACTTCTAAAAGTATGTTCACATAGCGTTGAATCGGAGTGGCGCGTAAAGATTCAAATATATAAAAATAACGAATATTCTTGAATTGCAGGATTTTTTTGAGATAATAATCATTTCCTGATACAATTCATACTATTTAACCCACTTTTGGGGGAGAAGCGGTGCCTTCATATATTTCCCATATAAGTGGATATAATGAACCCAGGTGGAAATGGAAATCTGCTCTCTAATTACACCCACCGTACATCCAGGCTTACAGCACTTGATATTCTCAAGCGGTCACCTATCTAGGTACTGAGCAGGCTCGACGTTGCTTAACTTCGTTTGTTCGACGCGAATTAGTGTTTCAACATGACATGTCCATATGTTTAAAGAAATGAAGAAAGAAAGACAATACATGGAAACATAGCAAGAGAAACATGAAAGAAAAAAAATGAGAAAGAAATAATGTAGATAAAAAACAATTTATATGGAAAAGAAGAAAAGGAGTGCTAGAGAAAAGCAATGAATAACAATAAAAATTGCAATATAAGCTCTGGTAAAAATGCAATAAGAATAACAGAAAAAATTGCAATATGAGCACTAGTAAAAATGGATGGTGAGACATTAGGTTTATAAGTCTCAAACATTCACACACAGATGTCTTCAAGGACATATGGCCCAGTGGATAATGACGTTGGTTAGATCGAGTGACTAGACCCTAAGCGTTGTGAGGCCACAGCTGTGGTGAACCAAAACTTAGAGAGTTGAGTTAAGTAACTGAGACATCCGGAAGAGAAATGGCAAGTAGGACTAAAAGAATCTACCCCGGTGGATGAAATAATGGGTTCGCTTTGAAATCCCAATCACCTGAAGAAGGTCGGAGATTGTGAATATGACAATGAAGATGAGGATAACATTATAAATAATATAAATAATTCTACTAATCATAATACCTCAGATAAGAAGAAAGAAAGAAATGGAAAAGTAATAAAGATTTTAGAGATAAAATCTAATGATTATGTAAAGCTGAACCAAATAAAAAAGATACATGAAAAGAAGTATTTTTGTTTTTTTAATTTCGAAGTGGAAACACCGTTGTGTCTTTAGATATTAGATGAGCAGCAAAGCGCATATGGAAAAGAGTGAAAAGAGAATTAAAATAAACATTAAAGAAATAAAAGTTTCCGATGAAAAAATATCAATAAAACTGACAAGGAGATTTGAAAAAAAATATATATAAGAACTTAACAAAATCTTGACACATTTGAAGAACTTATCTCAAAAACGTCGGATAAATAACGAAAAAAATATTTAAAAAAAAAATTGAAAAACCACTAAAACTTCGAGTATTAATAGAAGGATCGTTCGATAAAAAGATAAGAATATCACTGAGACGGAAATTGATCAAAACATTTGGCAAACAACGAAAGAACGTGAAAATAAACAGAAGACATCAAATATGTGATAGGTTTTTGAAACTATATTAAGCGCGTAGACGACATAAAAATGTAAAGATTAACTTAGGAAATCGAAATAAATATTAGATCTAAAAATATGTAGTTGAAGCAAGGAAGGAATATAGAATAGATACAAACGGTTGCAACCATCACCATTCTCTTCATGTTTCTTTGATGAGGAGAAAATTCAACTTAAACAACATTTTTTCACAGAACTGTTGCTTTGTAGAACTGATTCCGAGAAATATAATCTTGGTCTCTTCAGATCCAGGATAAACCGATATCTACCCTACACGTCCTTATAATATGCATTTCTTCATTCCCACTTCCCCCTTCTTTACAACAATCTCCTTCAATAACCCTCTTCTTTGAGTGGCCCTTGGGCCTTGTATTAAGTGAAGTATGAAATAAAAAAGAAAGCATCTGAGATAAAAAGAGAAAATTAGTTTGGGAATATAATAAGAACGCTAGGATTTGCACACAAGATTTATACGCGCATAAGAATATACTAATCTAAGAGAAAAATAAATAAAAATAAAATAATGTTCTTAAAGATGCTATCAATCTCGAAGAACCAATTGAAAACCCGTCATCACCTTTCTGGCAAAGCCCTTATCTCCTCTCACGTTTAATCACACCTTCATTTGTTCTCCCACTTCAGAATGCGTTCCTGCTCTTGGTAGAATGCTATTCGACTTGCCCTTCGAGCTGAATTTTCAAGGAGAGAGAAAAGAGGGGAAACAGGAAAGACAGGGAGTTAACCTGAACTGCAAGAGGATGAAGCGGGTTAGGTCCTTCATGTCAAGGTCTGATCGATTCTGTTGGTGCCTGACAAGTAGAGATAAAAAAAAGAGAAAGAAAAAAGATTTAGGTGCTGAAACAGGCAGACGTTGGCGGAGAGGGAGACACGCTGGCTTAGTTAAAAAGACGACCCTTACGGCGATTTCTCCAACGATTGGTAAAAGTTGTCTAGGAATAAAGAAGTGGAATGTGGGTGGGTGAACCTAGGCAGACCGGCAGTGGTCAATCTTGAAGAGCTATTGATAGAATGTAGATAATTGGCTGTTTTATTCGGAGGCAAAATGGCGTGGAAAGAGTCAGGTTGATATCGAACAGGAAAGGAATAATAATAATAATGATAATAATAATAATAATAATTTTTCTTCTTCTTCTTCTTCTTCTTTTTCTTCTTCTTCTTCTTCTTCTTCTTCTTCTTCTTCTTCTTCTTCTTCTTATTATTATTATTATTATTATTTTAAATGCCTTGATACTATAAGGGGCATACCACTCATGACCCGGATCTTAATAGATTAACGGTGTTAGATTGTACATATTTTGCCTTAGCGGTATAAGATGGAATTCGGTATACAGTAGAACCTCGGTTCGCAAATTTATTTCATTTTTGAAGTCTGTTCTTGACCCGAAATGTTCGTAAACCGAAACCATATTCCCAATAGAAATCAATCTAAAATGGATTAATCTGTTCCCGGACCCCAAATGATTGTTTATTTAAACTTCTACACCACTATTTCGTGCATAAAAAAAACAATGAAAATCAAAATAGGACAAATACGATACGAAACAAATGAAATTAAATGAACATTTAATTTAATTTTACCGTACCTGTATGAGGGTGGGCGAGTCGATGGCGAAAGTGGAAGGTGGTGAAGAAAGGGAAGGAAGGAGATAATATTGTCTGGAAGGGATGCCCGCTTCCATAAAAATGCAGGTAACTGTCTTTTTGTCGTTTCTTCTCTTTTACCTCTTAGATCTGTCTGGCTTGCTGTCGAACGTTGTCGCCGGCTTGTGTGTTCGTCGTTCGGGACACCGTTCTTGACGCGAGACGTGAACCTATTTGTTCGTGATGAGAAGCATTCGTAGGTCAACAGTATACATCTTTCAGTAGAACAAATATTCTTTGACAAGAATGATTTGGGTATATTCCAGTGGGTTTGAGACATTGTACATGATTGGGTGTGGTCGGGGAGTATGGTGATATTGTTTATGTTTGAAGGATGAGTCATCTAGTTTTGGGGGAACGCCCTCAATTCGAAACCGTCTGAGAAGATTGTGTTCACTGATCTGAATTTAACTATGGCTCACCTTAAATGATTGTGTGCTGCATTTATCAAAACCTGTCAATATATTACACACTTTTCTCTGAGATGCATGTGCCTGATATAAACATATATGATTAGGACGTAATGGATATATTATGCTTCGTATACATCTTTGTGCAATTCAATTGAAACAAAACGAATAATTCCGTTATTATTTACTTTTTGTCGTATTTTTCCAATGAATCATGACCCAGTGCACATGTTAGTACTTCGTATGTCCATTCTGCGAAGTCGTTCCTTGCAGATCGACCTCAGATTCTCGATTGGATTTAAATCAGGAGAGTTTCCGGGTCACTTTATGAAACCTTGATTTACTCACAGGTAGTGCTTGTCATTGTGTTCGTGCAGCGTTACATTCTTCGTACGCTACCTTGGAGTAACGTCCATCGCAGACAATGGCTGTATGACAACTAACTAGTCGAGACAATAATGTCTGGGCATGATGAAAGTCTGACGCAATCACTATTGACGCAATATTTTTCAAGGCCAAAAGAATTTCATCATACCCCCTGAAAACAGATTCATATTACCATATTCATTAGGAAAATTAGAAATCGATTATACCCTGTAAATCCATTGGGGCTAAAACTAATCGTAAGTGGAAGAAAGGAAACTAAAGCGGTGGTTTCAATTAATTTGCACAAGGGTGTATTTGTACTGTAGCATTATTTTCTTTGGATTGCTTCCTCCTTCAGTCAATATAAAAGATATTTTATACTAAGTATTGAAAAGACTAGTTATTTGATATCTCATGTGAACCATATTAATACACGAGGATTACAAATGAACCGATATCATTTGGACTATCAAAGTAAAGAAGAGCTACATCCAACTGAATAAAATATAGGAAACAAACGAGGAATCGTAGCGCAGGTGATGAAGACATGTTTCCAGCGAAGATAAAATTAAAAAAAATTAATATAATTCCTTGTAATATTATTTCAGAACAATTAAACAATGACAAGAATATACTAAATATTGCTTGTGATTTTATACTGTTTACTTACAGATGAAATTGTTGAGCCAAGCGAAACCGGGTGATTTTGATACTGTTAATTAACAGATGAAATTGAGACAAGCGAAACCGGGTGATTGTTATTCTATTAACTTAGAGATGAAATTAATCTTCATATTTTAGTCTTTAAAAATATGAAGGTTGCCTATTCGACATAGAATTAAGAAATCCAGATATCAGTGAACTGATGCTACCTAACTGAAAGAACAATTTTTTTTATCTGAACTTAATATTCAATGAAATAATCATTTGGAGTTTAAAAGCGTAACCTTAGTGAAATTTTTATTCTATAAGTAAACAGCACTTCGAGAAACTTTTTACTGATGGAAAGTTATAAATCTTTAAATCCAAACTGAATAAACTCGCACTTTTCTTTACCTGCGATTCGAATCAGGCATTAATTCCACAGTCGAAAAATTAATCGGTTATATTTAGAAATCGATAACAAATAATTCACAAAGATCAATGAAACCTGTAAGGATTGAGATAAATCTAAACTAAAGAAAGAATTCAAAATGGATTAGGATAAGATTAAGAAAATGTAATGTTAGGAGAGATTAAATAACAAATGTGCATTTGGCCGGACACATTTAATTTGAAAGTTGCATTATTGATTGCCAATGACTAGCAAATCTTCACGAAAATTAATTCCTGAAGATACAAAGAGTATTTTGTTATACCAGGTCTGATCCAAAAGTATAGGGGCTGTAGTTATACAAACATCGCTAAAATACGCAGAGTGAATCCGATTGGCACACATTGACTTTAACCAAGCATAGAAATGAATACAATATGGGAACCAGTAATAAGGAGGGCCAGAGAAAAGCGATAATAACAACAAAAAATGAAATATGAGCTCTGGTAAAAAAGGTTGCTGAGACATTAGGTTTATAATAGCCAGAAATTCATACACAAGGGCACAGTGTATAAAGGCGTTGATTATATAGGGAAGACAAAGAGTGTGAGTTCAATACACAATTAAGGATAGCCTGAAGAACTTGGAGAGGGGAATTAACAGGAGATAACTGATAACAGTCATCCATTAAAACATGGCACGTGGAATTAGAACAGTCTACACCAGTGAGCAAAATAAAGGGTTCTGTTCGAGATTCCAACAAACTAAAGAAGGCCGGAGCGTACAACTGCCGAAACGTTGTAATAAATATGGCGACAAAGATGAGGACACTAGTCCGAATAATGTAAACATTGACTTTGAACATTGTTGCACATGATCACGAAGTTATAACGTTCTCGCACACTTCGGTTGGTTAAGCAGTGCTTGCAAGTTAAGTGTGTAAATTGTCATCACTACACAAGACCCCAGAGGTTCTACCAGTGGCCATGACTTGTGCGGCAGTTTTTGACCAAATAAAATATTCCAGAGCTCCGTCAATCACAGCGTTCCACATCAACAAATTTGATCTCTTAGAAAATCAATTCCGAATTTAAAGAAAGAAGCTTTCAAGACGTCGAGAAATGTAAGAGAATGCAAAGAGGCGGCTGCTCGCTATCCTAAAAAAAAGGACTACAAGAATTCTTACATCAATTGAAACGACACTGGATAAAGTGTGTGTATTCAAAAGGGGACTACTTCCAAGGTGATTAAATATGGAATTGATTTGTGCCGTTGCTTTTTTTTTGTGCCACCCCTGCTGATAAATTTTGGTCAAACATCGTATACTAATTTTCAGCCAAGGCCCAAGAACCCCTCAAATTAGAGTGAAACTAAATTAGATTTTTGTAAGGACGTACAACGATGGAGTAAGAGGGACATACATTGAGTACACTGATGATGATGACGATGATGATGACGGTGATGCCGATGATGACGATGATGATGATGGCGATGAGGACGATGGTGGTGACAATGATGAGGTCGACGACGACGACCACTACGTCGGAGACGTACGAAACTCG
>OZ038484.1:10303053-10368053 GCA_964036315.1 Acanthosepion esculentum | reverse complement strand
TGTAAATCTCATATGACCCCAGAGGAAGATTAATACTCAACGACAATCATTCACAATGAACAGTAACTTCACCACAGACAACATATTTCTTACCCTAGTTTTGTGTTTAAACATTATTCTATTTTTGTACGAGATTGATGTATCGGTCTATATTTCTGAGATGAGGTATTATGTACACTATTTACATTATTCGGACTATTGTCCTCATCTTTGTTGCCATATTTATTACAACGTTTCGGTCTCTCAGTATCTGTCTATATTTCTGAGATGAGGTATTATGTACGCTATTTACATTATTCGGACTATTGTCTTCATCTTTGTTGCCATATTTATTACAACGTTTCGGCCTTTCAGTATCTGTCTATATTTATGAGATGAGGTATTATGTACACTATTTACATTATTCGGACTATTATCCTCATCTTTGTCGCCATATTTATTAAAACATTTCGGCCGTTGTACGCTCCGGCCTTCTTTACGTGTTTGGAATGTCGAACTGAACCCTTTATTTCGCTCACTCGAGTAGACTGTTCTAGTTACACGTGCCATTTTTAATTTATGTCAGTTATCAACTGACATCCATAAAATAAGGGGTTCAGTTCGACATTCAAACCACCTGAAGAAGGTCAGAGCGTACTACGGCTGAAACTTTGTAATAAATATGGCGACAAAGATGAGGACAATACTCCGAATAATGTAAATGGTGAGATTGAGGTGGCATAACTAACCATAATCGAAATCATGCCGAAATTTCACATATTGAAGCTTTATGGCGTTTCTGGTTGTTTCTTTGATTTGATTTTAATATTTCTCAACAAACTCCATAATGAATATCGCTTGAACGACCAGTCATCTAGATCTTTTTGGATTAATGCAGATCTCCCTCAGGACTTTATCTTGGACACGCGCGTTTCCTTAATGCCGTTAATGATCTTCCTCATGATACGAGATTTTACTTCTGTCTTCATAATAAATCAGATAAGTTTGATAAAATCAAATTGGCAGATGATCTCAGAAATGACCTACAATCTGTTGTTAACGGAGGCAAAAAAGTGCCTTGTTTAGTTTAGCGCTTCTAAAGCCAAATCTTTCACTATTATCATCTTAAAGAATCTTTGTTCTGACTTCCATAATCATAGCATATGCTAAGCTCCAAGGAAAGCAGATCACTTCAACTTCATTGTCTCACTGACACGAAGTGGACTTATTCTTCCTCCACTGGAAGAAATACCTTTTCACTACCACGTACCAGACACATTTCTCGTAATTTATACGTCTACTATTCGTCTTTGCATGCCATATCTGGTCTGATATATCTGTCTTTTATCTAGAGATTCTTGACTAAATCTAAAGAAAGATCTCTAATATTGTTGGCCCTCACTTGACATCTAGTCTTCAGTCACTTTCCTATCTCAGTAACATGGCGTTTCTTTTCTTTTTTTCTTCTTTGTTCATCTTTCATTGTAATTGTACTGATGAACTCTCCTCGTTGGTACCTCGACCTATGGACTTTAACCGCAGTATTAGATTGCCAGCTTGATCTCATAATTTCATTGTTAAAATCGCTAGATGTACCAATTATTTCTACATTAATATATTCTTGTCCCGCTTGTGAAACTCTCCTCTGACTTACCACTTCAGTGTCAACTACTAACTTCAAGTATTTAAATTCAATGTCGATCGTAATTTTCTGTCTTCTTGAATCCTGCATTTTTATTTCCCTTTCTGTTTCATTCACTTTGAATAACACCTTGTATCCTAGTTGCTTTTTATTGCTTGCTTTGTGGTGGAACTATATATAAAAAAAAGTGTTCTTCAGCAATACTTGTTCTTTATGACAGTGTAGATGACCTATTTCTTCGTCTGTCGTTTAATTATACTAGGTGACTTTTAGAATGAAAAAAAAATGCCTGAATATCTGAAATGAAGATGAATGATGTTAGTGAGTGTAACCGACTAGTTATTTGGTTTGTCTCAGATATATCAATTAATTTCTGGACATTACAATTTAGTCCCTATAGACTGCACACTCTTTCTTATTCAGAAAATCGAAATATTCTGCGAGAACTAATGATACAGGCACGCAATTATTCACTTTTTCATTTCTGTTTTATTGTCTGCTGAAGTGGATACATCTCTAATGTGAGGGATCATATATGTTTTGCTCGTAAGAATAAAAACTGCTTTTCGTTACTACTGGATATATTTAATAAGTTGTTTTTTTTTTATTTGTACGCACTTTGAATTTCCATACCAGTAATTACTGGAGCGTTACAATAAAGATGAAATCGCCTCTCCACTCAAGCACTCTCTTCAGTAGTAATTTTTTTTATCATCCGTCTGTATATTCGTGACTCTTTCTTGGCATTCTAATCCATGCTGTTTTATGTTAAGTGCTGTAGGATCATTAACAATAATTCAAAGACAAGGGAAACAAATACAAAAATAAAAGCTGTATTGCATTTTGCTTCGCTCGCTGTTCGAATTTATTGTGGAACCTTTATACTACTCTTAAATGTACTGTTATACAACGCATATTATTTTCTTCTTTTCTATATGCCGTGTCCATTAGGACGGCAGTGAGCATGTCTCAGCAGAAATTCCTATCGTTTGTACTTCTAAGAAATATGAGTCCTTTTTCTTTCAATGTCGGTTCCTGTTCTGTTTTAAGGGGATATTTGTTGTAAACCTTGTAAATATTCTCACTGAGTCGGATAGATTAAGATTGTAAATTATATTTTGCGCAGTTATAAATATGAGGAAATAGAAAAGGAACGGGAATACTTCTTTTTTTTAATATGTTCTTTATTATTTAGAACGTAATAAGCTGAATGACTGTAACACGAAATGCTTTTTTGGGCGTTGCCAGTTAAGACATTTCGGAGAACGTGATTACAACTGGGTGTGCTGTTATTGATGTGGCAAAAATGGGATCAGAATAACGAGTTTAACTTTCGGCCACATTCGTTTTGTTCATTTTCGCAAAAAAATACTCTACACTGTTTACATTATTCGGACTATTGTCCTCAGCTTTGTCGCCGTATTTATTACAACGTTTTGGTCGTTGTACGCTCCGGCCTTCTTTAGGTGGTTGGAATGTCGAACTGAACCCTTTATTTCGCTCACTGGAGTAGACTGTTCTAGTTCCACGTGCCATGTTTCAGTTATCAGTTATCTCCTTTTAATTCCCCTCTGAAAGTTTTCCACTGCTTTAAACAGGTATTGAACTCACCCTCTTTGGGTCCTGTCACTGGATCTAACCAACGCCTTTATTCACTGTGCCATGTGTCCCTGATGATACATGACACAGTGGATGAAGACATTGGAGAGGGGAATAGTCTGAATAATGTAAATAGTTGACTATAACACTCTGCGCGGGTCGTGAAGAATGAGAAGTGTAGATATTTCGAAAGGTTGAATAATTTCTGCAAAATAAATTAAATAATTAGAGATTTAATTCTAACACAGTCAATTCCATATTTACTCAGAATGTGGCTATTATCCAATGTCCACGCCTTTATTCACTGTGCCATGTGAAGAATGCCGGAGCGTACAACGGCCGAAACGTTGTAACAAATATGGCGACAAAGATGAGGACAATAGTCCGAATAAAGTGAATAGTGTAAATAATACCTCATCTCAGAAATATAGACAAAAATACTTTACTTTATTGAAAGGCATGAATCCATCTCTTTCCTTAGCTATGATAACGCTGAATTCAAAACCATCCGTGTGATGGAGTGGCAACTCCAAACTGTAAAAAAGCCTTCTTGCTTTGGAAAGCACAGAAACAAAACTATCATAGTAAGTATGTGTCACTGTATTCCTCGGTGAGTGCAAAGGACAAGTCTCCTTTTTTGTCTCGTCTGCGCTTACTAAAATAAAACCTATATAATTCTAAAGGTATGTTTGCATTGCGATGAATCGATGAGGAGTGTCAAGATTCAAATAAGCACAAATAACAAATATTCTTGGATTGTAGGAATTATTTGGAGATAATTATGGTTTCTTAATCCAAACTGTACTATCTAATCCACAGTTGGAGGTGAACAGGTGTTATAATTTTTGGATACTGTATTAGCTAGTGAGTCAACCAAAATGAGCTGACTTATTTTATAGTTTACCAAGGGAAGGTTAACCAATCAGAAGACTTGGAATATTCAATCCGACATGTATAAAGGCGGCCATTTTGTTTTCTTGTCCGAATATCCACTGCCAACCTCTGATATGGAAGACCTTAAGAATGCCTGAATGGCTTCTACTAGATACTGGTACTGTTTTATCTGAACAAATTACTTACTGAGTTGTATTTCTACATTCGGTCTACGGTGAACATCTTTTACAAGAGGTGCATTCATATTTTCCCCCAGGTTATTTGCACGTAACAAACCCGACTTGAATTGGAACTCAGTTCTCTAATTTTCATTACTGAGCAGTTATCAATTTCACCCACCGCACATTCAGACTTACAGCACTTGGTATTCTCAAGCGTTCACCTATCTAGACGCGTAGACGCGATAGTTGTTTAACTTCGATTCTCGGACGAGAAATGGTGTTTCAACCTGATATATCCATGAGCGCGGGAGTATAAAGAAATGGAATAAGAAATACAATACGAGGAAAAATGGCAAGAGAAACAGAAAATAAGGAAAATAGGTCATTTACACGCACAAATAACGTTGGGAAAGGCATGAAACCATCCCTTTCCCTTAACCCAACGATGAATTAAATAACAGGACAAAACGTATTCTCTATCTTTGATTGTGTTATGGGATCTTACTTGTTATGACAATGAACTCTTCCTGACACTATAAAGACTGCGCCTCTCAAAAGAGACGTAGAATGAACCTGGAACGAGTCGAGACGGATTCGAGTCGAGACAAAAGTAGTTCACTCTAAACCAGACTGACAGTCATACTAACACATTTCAACTATTTGTATTATTATTATTCTGTTTAATATATCTTTGTTATTCCTACTCTTGTGTTCGTGTTGTCCTTCCTTGATCCTAACCATAACAGTGGTGCGAGGATATTGGAACATAACAGATTGACAACCAGTTTAATAGAAGATCATCCCCAAATTCAAAACAGATTGGATATCAAGTTGGCAAATACATCCGGTAAGAACTACTTCTGGTAAAAAACCACGGATGAAACACGCAGTGTGTTGATGTTCTAATTCTTTCAACATGCTAATGCCACTAAAAAGTCATGAACTGGATACTTTTAAATCTGTTATCGCTGAAAAAGTATTACAATTGTTATATCCAGTTATTCATTTGAGCTCATATGTTCTTCATATATTATCATTTGAAAGAGGTAGTCGATGGGTGTTAGTTTCAACAGGTCAATAATAGACTTATATTTAAGTGATGCACATTACTTTAACAGTTTGGTAGATAATTTTGTCACATTCTATAAAATATGCACATTTTACTTCTGTTGATCAGCATTGCTGAATGTATGAGATTATTGATTTTCCATGGTTAAAGTGTAAACTCATTATGCAATATGGAAACAGATAGATGCTTTATAAAATGTTACAATTGGTGGTTTTAATTTCACGATACACTGAAGACTGATTTGAATTTCTCGTAATTTATTTTACATAGTTACTGAAAATTAATTTCAATTCAGTGAATCAATAAATATTTTTATTTCATTATTTTATTTAAAATCAGCGATAAAATTTAATTTTCGTGAAACAATTGTTAGCATATTATTTTGAATCAGCGTTGACTCTTGAGTCTTCAATGGTTGTGTCACAGTTGGAAAGTTTTTTCATACAACACTAAGCTTATCAACTTTCAAATTTATATGCATATTTTCATAGTGTCATGAATATGTATTCTCAGAGTATATACATATTCGTTTACAATGTTCGTTCACACTGCGTGGAACAGACATGGGATCTTTTGCCAGACTAAATAAAGGCTTGTTCGACATAAAGGTTTCTCGGCAAATGCCTGATGATGTTTACTAGCGTTAAGAAAAATTATGTTGATATATCGCTCGAAAAGCCACTGTAGACATCGCCGCTCCAAACATACACGTTATAAAACGTGGCGTAATAGTTGAATACGCGTTGATATAAATACGCTTATGGGTGAAATGATTCAGCATATTGAGGATTATTATGCATTTTCTACACGTTCCTATCCGTTGAGCGGAAACAAACAGTCTGGCAACTTACCGGATTATTTCTTTAGAAATTTCGCCTTGCTTATCTTTAACTGCCCGAAAGGAAAACAACACCTGTAATAAAATATTTGACTAAATGGAATTGATAGATACATTACCTTTTACCGGACATGCTCCTGAAGGAAGACAAAGACTTTAATAAAAGGGATGACAAAATGGAATTGATAGATACATTACCTTTTAACGGACATGCCCCTGAAGGAAGACAAAGACTTTAATAAAAGGGTTGACAAAATGGAATTGATAGATACATTACCTTTTACCGGACATGCTCCTGAAGGAAGACAAAGACTTTAATAAAAGGGTTGACAAAATGGAATTGATAGATACATTACCTTTTACCGGACATGCTCCTGAAGGAAGACAAAGACTTTAATAAAAGGGATGACAAAATGGAATTGATAGATACATTACCTTTTACCGGACATGCTCCTGAAGGAAGACAAAGACTTTAATAAAAGGGATGACAAAATGGAATTGATAGATACATTACCTTTTACCGGACATGCTCCTGAAGGAAGACAAAGACTTTAATAAAAGGGTTGACAAAATGGAATTGATAGATACATTACCTTTTACCGGACATGCTCCTGAAGGAAGAGAAAGACTTTAATAAAAGGGTTGACAAAATGGAATTGATAGATACATTACCTTTTACCGGACATGCTCCTGAAGGAAGACAAAGACTTTAATAAAAGGGATGACAAAATGGAATTGATAGATACATTACCTTTTACCGGACATGCTCCTGAAGGAAGACAAAGACTTTAATAAAAGGGATGACAAAATGGAATTGATAGATACATTACCTTTTACCGGACATGCTCCTGAAGGAAGACAAAGACTTTAATAAAAGGGTTGACAAAATGGAATTGATAGATACATTACCTTTTACCGGACATGCTCCTGAAGGAAGACAAAGACTTTAATAAAAGGGTTGACAAAATGGAATTGATAGATACATTACCTTTTACCGGACATGCTCCGGAAGGAAGACAAAGACTTTAATAAAAGGGATGACAAAATGGAATTGATAGATACATTACCTTTTACCGGACATGCTCCTGAAGGAAGACAAAGACTTTAATAAAAGGGTTGACAAAATGGAATTGATAGATACATTACCTTTTACCGGACATGCTCCTGAAGGAAGACAAAGACTTTAATAAAAGGGTTGACAAAATGGAATTGATAGATACATTACCTTTTACCGGACATGCTCCTGAAGGAAGACAAAGACTTTGATAAAAGGGATGACAAAATGGAATTGATAGATACATTACCTTTTACCGGACATGCTCCTGAAGGAAGACAAAGACTTTAATAAAAGGGATGACAAAATGGAATTGATAGATACATTACCTTTTACCGAACATGCTCCTGAAGGAAGACAAAGACTTTAATAAAAGGGATGACAAAATGGAATTGATAGATACATTACCTTTTACCGGATATGCTCCTGAAGGAAGACAAAGACTTTAATAAAAAGGTTGACAAAATGGAATTGATAGATACATTACCTTTTACCGGACATGCTCCTGAAGGAAGACAAAGACTTTGATAAAAGGGATGACAAAATGGAATTGATAGATACATTACCTTTTACCGGACATGCTCCTGAAGGAAGACAAAGACTTTAATAAAAGGGATGACAAAATGGAATTGATAGATACATTACCTTTTACCGAACATGCTCCTGAAGGAAGACAAAGACTTTAATAAAAGGGATGACAAAATGGAATTGATAGATACATTACCTTTTACCGGATATGCTCCTGAAGGAAGACAAAGACTTTAATAAAAAGGTTGACAAAATGGAATTGATAGATACATTACCTTTTACCGGACATGCTCCTGAAGGAAGACAAAGACTTTAATAAAAGGGATGACAAAATGGAATTGATAGATACATTACCTTTTACCGGACATGCTCCTGAAGGAAGACAAAGACTTTAATAAAAGGGATGACAAAATGGAATTGATAGATACATTACCTTTTACCGGACATGCTCCTGAAGGAAGACAAAGACTTTAATAAAAGGGATGACAAAATGGAATTGATAGATACATTACCTTTTACCGGACATGCTCCTGAAGGAAGACAAAGACTTTAATAAAAGGGATGACAAAATGGAATTGATAGATACATTACCTTTTACCGGACATGCTCCTGAAGGAAGACAAAGACTTTAATAAAAGGGTTGACAAAATGGAATTGATAGATACATTACCTTTTACCGGACATGCTCCTGAAGGAAGACAAAGACTTTAATAAAAGGGATGACAAAATGGAATTGATAGATACATTACCTTTTACCGGACATGCTCCTGAAGGAAGACAAAGACTTTAATAAAAGGGTTGACAAAATGGAATTGATAGATACATTACCTTTTACCGGACATGCTCCTGAAGGAAGACAAAGACTTTAATAAAAGGGTTGACAAAATGGAATTGATAGATACATTACCTTTTACCGGACATGCTCCTGAAGGAAGACAAAGACTTTAATAAAAGGGTTGACAAAATGGAATTGATAGATACATTACCTTTTACCGGACATGCTCCTGAAGGAAGACAAAGACTTTGATAAAAGGGATGACAAAATGGAATTGATAGATACATTACCTTTTACCGGACATGCTCCTGAAGGAAGACAAAGACTTTAATAAAAGGGATGACAAAATGGAATTGATAGATACATTACCTTTTACCGAACATGCTCCTGAAGGAAGACAAAGACTTTAATAAAAAGGATGACAAAATGGAATTGATAGATACATTACCTTTTACCGGATATGCTCCTGAAGGAAGACAAAGACTTTAATAAAAAGGTTGACAAAATGGAATTGATAGATACATTACCTTTTACCGGACATGCTCCTGAAGGAAGACAAAGACTTTGATAAAAGGGATGACAAAATGGAATTGATAGATACATTACCTTTTACCGGACATGCTCCTGAAGGAAGACAAAGACTTTAATAAAAGGGATGACAAAATGGAATTGATAGATACATTACCTTTTACCGAACATGCTCCTGAAGGAAGACAAAGACTTTAATAAAAGGGATGACAAAATGGAATTGATAGATACATTACCTTTTACCGGATATGCTCCTGAAGGAAGACAAAGACTTTAATAAAAAGGTTGACAAAATGGAATTGATAGATACATTACCTTTTACCGGACATGCTCCTGAAGGAAGACAAAGACTTTAATAAAAGGGATGACAAAATGGAATTGATAGATACATTACCTTTTACCGGACATGCTCCTGAAGGAAGACAAAGACTTTAATAAAAGGGATGACAAAATGGAATTGATAGATACATTACCTTTTACCGGACATGCTCCTGAAGGAAGACAAAGACTTTAATAAAAGGGTTGACAAAATGGAATTGATAGATACATTACCTTTTACCGGACATGCTCCTGAAGGAAGACAAAGACTTTAATAAAAGGGTTGACAAAATGGAATTGATAGATACATTACCTTTTACCGGACATGCTCCTGAAGGAAGACAAAGACTTTGATAAAAGGGATGACAAAATGGAATTGATAGATACATTACCTTTTACCGGACATGCTCCTGAAGGAAGACAAAGACTTTAATAAAAGGGATGACAAAATGGAATTGATAGATACATTACCTTTTACCGGACATGCTCCTGAAGGAAGACAAAGACTTTAATAAAAGGGTTGACAAAATGGAATTGATAGATACATTACCTTTTACCGGACATGCTCCTGAAGGAAGACAAAGACTTTAATAAAAGGGTTGACAAAATGGAATTGATAGATACATTACCTTTTACCGGACATGCTCCTGAAGGAAGACAAAGACTTTGATAAAAGGGATGACAAAATGGAATTGATAGATACATTACCTTTTACCGGACATGCTCCTGAAGGAAGACAAAGACTTTAATAAAAGGGATGACAAAATGGAATTGATAGATACATTACCTTTTACCGAACATGCTCCTGAAGGAAGACAAAGACTTTAATAAAAGGGATGACAAAATGGAATTGATAGATACATTACCTTTTACCGGATATGCTCCTGAAGGAAGACAAAGACTTTAATAAAAAGGTTGACAAAATGGAATTGATAGATACATTACCTTTTACCGGACATGCTCCTGAAGGAAGACAAAGACTTTGATAAAAGGGATGACAAAATGGAATTGATAGATACATTACCTTTTACCGGACATGCTCCTGAAGGAAGACAAAGACTTTAATAAAAGGGATGACAAAATGGAATTGATAGATACATTACCTTTTACCGAACATGCTCCTGAAGGAAGACAAAGACTTTAATAAAAGGGATGACAAAATGGAATTGATAGATACATTACCTTTTACCGGATATGCTCCTGAAGGAAGACAAAGACTTTAATAAAAAGGTTGACAAAATGGAATTGATAGATACATTACCTTTTACCGGACATGCTCCTGAAGGAAGACAAAGACTTTAATAAAAGGGATGACAAAATGGAATTGATAGATACATTACCTTTTACCGGACATGCTCCTGAAGGGAGACAAAGACTTTAATAAAAGGGATGACAAAATGGAATTGATAGATACATTACCTTTTACCGGACATGCTCCTGAAGGAAGACAAAGACTTTAATAAAAGGGTTGACAAAATGGAATTGATAGATACATTACCTTTTACCGGACATGCTCCTGAAGGAAGACAAAGACTTTAATAAAAGGGTTGACAAAATGGAATTGATAGATACATTACCTTTTACCGGACATGCTCCTGAAGGAAGACAAAGACTTTGATAAAAGGGATGACAAAATGGAATTGATAGATACATTACCTTTTACCGGACATGCTCCTGAAGGAAGACAAAGACTTTAATAAAAGGGATGACAAAATGGAATTGATAGATACATTACCTTTTACCGAACATGCTCCTGAAGGAAGACAAAGACTTTAATAAAAGGGATGACAAAATGGAATTGATAGATACATTACCTTTTACCGGACATGCTCCTGAAGGAAGACAAAGACTTTAATAAAAAGGTTGACAAAATGGAATTGATAGATACATTACCTTTTACCGGACATGATCCTGAAGGAAGACAAAGACTTTAATAAAAGGGATGACAAAATGGAATTGATAGATACATTACCTTTTACCGGACATGCTCCTGAAGGAAGACAAAGACTTTAATAAAAGGGTTGACAAAATGGAATTGATAGATACATTACCTTTTACCGGACATGCTCCTGAAGGAAGACAAAGACTTTAATAAAAGGGATGACAAAATGGAATTGATAGATACATTACCTTTTACCGGACATGCTCCTGAAGGAAGACAAAGACTTTAATAAAAGGGTTGACAAAATGGAATTGATAGATACATTACCTTTTACCGGACATGCTCCTGAAGGAAGACAAAGACTTTAATAAAAGGGTTGACAAAATGGAATTGATAGATACATTACCTTTTACCGGACTTGCTCCTGAAGGAAGACAAAGACTTTAATAAAAGGGTTGACAAAATGGAATTGATAGATACATTACCTTTTACCGGACATGCTCCTGAAGGAAGACAAAGACTTTAATAAAAGGGTTGACAAAATGGAATTGATAGATACATTACCTTTTACCGGACATGCTCCTGAAGGAAGACAAAGACTTTAATAAAAGGGTTGACAAAATGGAATTGATAGATACATTACCTTTTACCGGACATGCTCCTGAAGGAAGACAAAGACTTTAATAAAAGGGATGACAAAATGGAATTGATAGATACATTACCTTTTACCGGACATGCTCCTGAAGGAAGACAAAGACTTTAATAAAAGGGTTGACAAAATGGAATTGATAGATACATTACCTTTTACCGGACATGCTCCTGAAGGAAGACAAAGACTTTAATAAAAGGGTTGACAAAATGGAATTGATAGATACATTACCTTTTACCGGACATGCTCCTGAAGGAAGACAAAGACTTTAATAAAAGGGTTGACAAAATGGAATTGATAGATACATTACCTTTTACCGGACTTGCTCCTGAAGGAAGACAAAGACTTTAATAAAAGGGTTGACAAAATGGAATTGATAGATACATTACCTTTTACCGGACATGCTCCTGAAGGAAGACAAAGACTTTAATAAAAGGGTTGACAAAATGGAATTGATAGATACATTACCTTTTACATGACATGCTCCTGAAGGAAGACAAAACTTTAATAAAAGGGATGACAAAATGGAATTGATAGATACATTACCTTTTACCGGACATGCTCCTGAAGGAAGACAAAGACTTTAATAAAAGGGATGACAAAATGGAATTGATAGATACATTACCTTTTACCGGACATGCTCCTGAAGGAAGACAAAGACTTTAATAAAAGGGTTGACAAAATGGAATTGATAGATACATTACCTTTTACCGGACATGCTCCTGAAGGAAGACAAAGACTTTAATAAAAGGGTTGACAAAATGGAATTGATAGATACATTACCTTTTACCGGACATGCTCCTGAAGGAAGACAAAGACTTTAATAAAAGGGATGACAAAATGGAATTGATAGATACATTACCTTTTACCGGACATGCTCCTGAAGGAAGACAAAGACTTTAATAAAAGGGTTGACAAAATGGAATTGATAGATACATTACCTTTTACCGGACATGCTCCTGAAGGAAGACAAAGACTTTAATAAAAGGGTTGACAAAATGGAATTGATAGATACATTACCTTTTACCGGACATGCTCCTGAAGGAAGACAAAGACTTTAATAAAAGGGTTGACAAAATGGAATTGATAGATACATTACCTTTTACCGGACTTGCTCCTGAAGGAAGACAAAGACTTTAATAAAAGGGTTGACAAAATGGAATTGATAGATACATTACCTTTTACCGGACATGCTCCTGAAGGAAGACAAAGACTTTAATAAAAGGGTTGACAAAATGGAATTGATAGATACATTACCTTTTACATGACATGCTCCTGAAGGAAGACAAAACTTTAATAAAATGGATGACAAAATGGAATTGATAGATACATTACCTTTTACCGGACATGCTCCTGAAGGAAGACAAAGACTTTAATAAAAGGGATGACAAAATGGAATTGATAGATACATTACCTTTTACCGGACATGCTCCTGAAGGAAGACAAAGACTTTAATAAAAGGATGACAAAATGGAATTGATAGATACATTACCTTTTACCGGACATGCTCCTGAAGGAAGACAAAGACTTTAATAAAAGGGTTGACAAAATGGAATTGATAGATACATTACCTTTTACCGGACATGCTCCTGAAGGAAGACAAAGACTTTAATAAAAGGGATGACAAAATGGAATTGATAGATACATTACCTTTTACCGGACATGCTCCTGAAGGAAGACAAAGACTTTAATAAAAGGGATGACAAAATGGAATTGATAGATACATTGCCTTTTACCGGACATGCTCCTGAAGGAAGACAAAGACTTTAATAAAAGGGATGACAAAATGGAATTGATAGATACATTACCTTTTACCGGACATGCTCCTGAAGGAAGACAAAGACTTTAATAAAAGGGATGACAAAATGGAATTGATAGATACATTACCTTTTACCGGACATGCTCCTGAAGGAAGACAAAGACTTTAATAAAAGGGTTGACAAAATGGAATTGATAGATACATTACCTTTTACCGGACATGCTCCTGAAGGAAGAGAAAGACTTTAATAAAAGGGATGACAAAATGGAATTGATAGATACATTACCTTTTACCGGACATGCTCCTGAAGGAAGACAAAGACTTTAATAAAAGGGATGACAAAATGGAATTGATAGATACATTACCTTTTACCGGACATGCTCCTGAAGGAAGACAAAGACTTTAATAAAAGGGATGACAAAATGGAATTGATAGATACATTACCTTTTACCGGACATGCTCCTGAAGGAAGACAAAGACTTTAATAAAAGGGATGACAAAATGGAATTGATAGATACATTACCTTTTACCGGACATGCTCCTGAAGGAAGACAAAGACTTTAATAAAAGGGATGACAAAATGCAATTGATAGATACATTACCTTTTACCGGACATGCTCCTGAAGGAAGACAAAGACTTTAATAAAAGGGTTGACAAAATGGAATTGATAGATACATTACCTTTTACTGGACATGCTCCTGAAGGAAGACAAAGACTTTAATAAAAGGGTTGACAAAATGGAATTGATAGATACATTACCTTTTACCGGACATGCTCCTGAAGGAAGACAAAGACTTTAATAAAAGGGTTGACAAAATGGAATTGATAGATACATTACCTTTTACCGGACATGCTCCTGAAGGAAGACAAAGACTTTAATAAAAGGGTTGACAAAATGGAATTGATAGATACATTACCTTTTACCGGACATGCTCCTGAAGGAAGACAAAGACTTTAATAAAAGGGTTGACAAAATGGAATTGATAGATACATTACCTTTTACCGGACATGCTCCTGAAGGAAGACAAAGACTTTAATAAAAGGGTTGACAAAATGGAATTGATAGATACATTACCTTTTACCGAACATGCTCCTGAAGGAAAACAAAGACTTTAACAAAAGGGTTGACTAAATGGAATTGATAGATACATTACCTCTTACCGGAAATGCTCCCGAAGGAAGACAAAGACTTTAATTAAAGGGTTGACTAAATGGAATTGATAGATACATTACCTTTTACCGGATATGCTCCTGAAGGAAAACAAAGACTTTAATAAAAGGGTTGACTAAATGGAGTGAATAAATACATTACCTCTTACCGGACACATGCTGGAAGAAAATGACTTTAATAAATCAGTTGACTAATTGGAACTGATAACCACAATTACAGGGTCCATAATTACACTAGTGAGTTACAGAAAGCCCAAGAATAGCAACCAATAATTTGAAATATGGTATCCTCGCCTAATAATGTGCTAGATATATTTTGAAAATTCATTACATAATTTTATTTTAATTAACAGTAGATACATTAGTAACGATGGTTAAATTATGGTGATTATATTGTTCAGTCAAAGTGGATTTTTATTTCTCAAAATATTGTGATGAAATTGCATAAACATTTTAGTCAATTAAGCTTATTCATATAGTTCATGCTTTTATAAATATCTTAAACGGAAAATCTCAACATGCAAATTACAAATTGAAGGTGCATGGTCTCGTATAAAAACGCCTGGAAAACGTATAAACAGAAAACAGAAAATGCGACGCAGAAATCCGAAGGCACATTGGCATAGTAAAAGATGTCTTCCAAAAGCTAAGCAAAGTATTAAGAAACATAAAAATATCTTTAAAAACGGTCCTGATCTCTTACGTAGTATCAGTCCTCCTGTATGGCAGGCAATCTCCTCAGAGAGGTAGAAGAGATTTGAAGCAACAGAAATGTGGTTTACAGAAGGAAGCTGAGAATACCTTGGAGCGAACATGTGAGAAACGACAACGTTCTAGAGACAATGGCATAAAAAAAGACACTTATATTTAACATCAAGAAGAGGCAGTTGAAATATCTGAGATAAGAGGGCTTAGAATATTAGATACCTACAGGACAGATTGAATATAAGATGGTCAGTGGAAAGCAACACACAAGCTAACTACGAAGCTTGAGCGAATGGATGGTGGAGCAGGGTCTAGGAGTGATAGTAAAAAGACAAAACATTTAAGAGTTACAAAGGAGAGAATATTGTGGGGATCCATAATCGCCAAAGTCTTGAAGTTAAATGACACAGAAAAGAAGTAGTCTCCCTCAAGGTCCGAGTGCCCGGCAAACGAAATTGAAACCGAAATTTCTTTATAGATAAAATGACTGAACAATTTTGTGTTATGTGAATTCAAAGATTTAACAACAGGTCTTTGACAGACAAATACCAAATGTCTTGTCCAATCTAACTAAACTATTTTTATCAGAGATCCGGACAATTAAAAACACTAAGAAGTGTCTGAAACGGAGGACACGTTTTAGTTGAAAGAAATTTATTACATGAAAAAGAGGGGGCGCATTAATAGGATTTCATAGCCACTTTGATAAACATGACGGAGAAAGCGAAGCAATTTCTGTTTCTATGCATAAATAAAATATTTGTCTGGCCTGAAGGACATTTTCAGCAGATTAATTTTTTCTTTATTTTCTACGTTCGAAGACATTTTATAAACTGTCCGAATTTATTAAAAAAAAAACTGAGCGTACTTGTATTAAAGCTGTAACTATATTTATCTAGCTAAATCCATAAAAGAATTTAGATTTAGAATAGAAAAATGTATAACTCTCGCCAAATTTTGCTTATTGTTAGCAGTACGTTAGCCTCTTATTAAAATGCCTGTCGAAAACTTATTAGTTTGATTTCGCAATAAGATAATTCTGACGTCTTCAAAGCAGTTCATATTTTCCGAATTAATCTCAAAATGATCATTGGAAAAATAATAAGTATTCTTGGAGATGTATATAAGCTTCATCAATAAACCTAAGAAAGTTAAAGACGAATGCATTTTACTAGAACGCGCATATACGCGCACACATGTTAGTGAGTTTTCTATACATACATACATACATACATACATACATACATACATACATACATACATATATATATATATATATATATATATATATATATATATATATATATATATATATATGTATGTATATATATATATATATATGTGTGTGTGTGTGCATAAAGGAAATATATATTTAATTAGAAATGGACGTTACAGCTGCATACAGCTGGCCACAAAATAATATAAAATATTATTACATATAAAATATATACTGATTTATATATTATCGACCACTTCAATATCTATTCATATATAAAATAATTAATTATTAGAATAGGTTATTTGTTAATATATTATGGCGATAACTGTATGTGCCTTTAGGATGAAAACACTTTATTATTGCTATTTTTATGAAATGTCCTGAATTGAGTGAGTCTGTGATTTTAAAATACGGCGCAAGTCTCATTTGCCATTAGAAAAATAATCGTTAAGAGCTTCCGTAAGAGTAGAATATAAGTCAACCCTGGAAATATCAAAATATATCGGTATTTCACACCAAATTGTAAATAATTTCACTTAAGATACATGAGAACTCTATTGAAGATGCAATGAGGAAGACTTGAGGAATTTATTTCACCCCTGTGAAACCTATTTCAAGAGATACAATTTTATCTGGTTTATCTTCGAAAATCAAGATGTCTTTCCTAATTCGAGGGGCACAATATGTGAGATTGTTCATTCTCTTTCCTTTAAAATAAATCCATGAAGAAAACTTTATGACATTGACAACATTATACATGACGACTGTTCTTGGCCGCACTTTTTCTCAAAGAATACTCTTCGAATTTTAGTGGGATAAACGGATGTAGCAAATTCTTCCTATGTACTATCCTTCCAAGCCGACGTGTGAGAAAAGAAGGTGCGGGATATTATTTAGGTTTGGGATTATGGATGAAGTAGGGGTTTCCCATAATGGACATAACTAGACATTTTATTTTGAAGGCATACGTGGTGCCAAGATTCAAGTAGACAACGTGTTTCCCAGTTCTATGCAGAAATTTTCATTGCATCCGGTAAAGAACTCAAATGAATAGCTGAAGAAATTGTGTTGAAAATCTTCGTTTGGTGACGTGGAAGACATTCGTCTTAGCATGATGCTCTGGGTAACTGGTTGTACATTCTGAAGTAAGTATAAAAGTTATCCAACAAAGTTGAAATGTTTTTTCTGCAAATTTGAAATCTTTGACATGTTATTATTAATGGTATTTTACAATCTGTTTCATATGAAGATAAAAAAACAGTAAAAATAAAGTTTCTTTACTAAATCCAGTTTGAAAATATGAGGTGTACATTTCATATTAATATTATCTTTATATCATTTGTCCTACTTTCAATTACAGAAATTTAATTTTTAATTCATAACATTTGTGTGTGACTTTCTGAGACGAGGAATTATGCTTATTTTTCTCTATCTGTGGTGTTAACAAAACGTTTCAACCTTTATACCCTTCGACCTTGATCAGCATTGTGTATCCGGGTAACGTTCAGTCAATTTCGAACAGAACCCATTATTTAATACCCGGGGCTTGATTGTTCTCATTCCCCTGTCCATGCCAAGGACCCTCTTTTGTAGTTCTTATTTAGTTCATCTCATTTATTGCTGGCTCCGTTTCAAATTAGTTCAAGTAAACATTACCCCTTTCTAGGTTTGAACACGCGATTACTATAACATCAATTTTACGAATCAATTATTTATGGAAGCCTTGACTCTCTTTTCTCTTACTTTCTTTACTAATGACTGACATATAGTATTTATTTCTTAGACTTATGTAAGGTCTACTTAGATGTTCCCATGTCCTAGCATAGAAATAAATAAGATATGCTAGTCATTAATAAATAAGCAAAGAAAGAAAACATATATATATATATATATGTGTAGGCAGCAGAACTTCATTCAAGTATGTTTCATTAAATAATATAGATATATTATGTTTATTTAATTTTTAAATAATTGTTTAGAGTTCTTTAATTATATTCTTGATGTTAATTTGAAATTTATCCAAGGAAGGCGCCGTATTTATTGTTAACTCAATTACTTCCGATCTCCTTCGACATCATCCTCAGGTGAGATTTGCCAAGACAAACTTAATGTAATTTAATCGTTGTGATGGCGATTTTTGTAAACAGGTGAGAATTCGCTCTGCTATATTATTTTAAAATTAATTCTTGTGATTACGATGTTTTGTAAACAATCGTCCACAATGCAAAGGGTAGAGACGACAGAATGCAACTGAAATGGTAAAATGCAACTAGAATTGGCTTGGCGACAACAAAATTATGAACACCAATTGCACTCATTTGTCGGAAACAAAATCTATCGTACAACATTTAGAGATATTCCTGTTCACATTCACAATAAAGGAAAATACTTGTTTTCATCCCCAATGAAAATAATAAACCAGAACTTCAAATTCTCGAGACACTCGATATCAGAAGCAACCAACGGAAATTGAACCAAATTTATTGCGCGTGTAGTAGTAATGCTTTAAAATGCATTTGAGATACTAACATTTAACATTATAATAATACAAGAAGTTGAAGATGTTAATATGACTGTCAGTCTCGTTTGGAGTGAACTACTATTTGCTCGACTCGATTCCCTCTCGACTCGATTCCCTCTCGACTCGTTCCGATATTTAACAGTCCCCCACGACTGAAGTATGTGGCACAAGGCCGAGTTTAACGTGGGTTTCTCCGATCCCGTAAGCTCGGCCAAAAATACACCCTTAATATATATATATATGTTAATTAGTACATATATGTGTACCTATGTTTTGGTGTGCGACTAAATTTTCGCTGGATGACAAGCTCGTCGGTCACAAGGGGCATGTTGTTAAAAGGAAACTGCTTCGTAGCGCAAAAATAAAATTGCACAGAAGTGGGATAAATGCGATGCTGGTGAGTTACATCTTTTAAAAAAATAGAAAAATGTGAAAAGAATAGAAAAAATATAAGGAGAACAACATTTATGCATTAATTAACATATATCTTTCCCTCTGCATAACCACATCGAGCACAATTATGATAACACCTCAAATTTTATATATATATATATATATATATATATATATATATATATATATATATATATATATATATATATATATATATATATATATATATATATATATATGTGTATCCATATATATATATCAGACACCCGGACATCCGCATATATATATTAAAGACATTTATAATATGTTTAACGTTCTTTTTATAGATACAAGTATTTAAGCAAATGCTCTGTTTTATAATAAACAGTATTAAATAACATTTACCGGCCTGAATGTCCGAGAAATTTTCATAGAACGGTTAAGGCACATCACCGAAATGTGGCCGAACGGTTAAGGCACATCACGCGAAATGATGGTTCAGTATAGGATACAGGTTCGATTTCTGTCGGAGAACGAACATATTCTATGAAAATTTCTCGGACATTCAGGCCGGTAAATGTTATTTAATACTGTTTATTATAAAACAGAGCATTTGCTTAAATACTTGTATCTATAAAAAGAACGTTAAACATATTATAAATGTCTTTAAAATAAATTGTCGGACTATGTCCAATTCAAATATATATATATATATATATATATATATATATGTGTGTGTGTGTGTGTGTGTGTGTAAAAGTGAAGATTGAAATCAACACTCAGGGGAGACAGGCTGTTTCATGCCAGGTGCAATCGTCAGTTCGCCTGATGATTGCGCCTAGCATGAAATAGCCTGTTGCCTCTGAGTGTTGTGTTCAATGTCCACTTTTTTATATATATTTACATATGCTCTATCTCTGATATTGAGCACTTTATCCCATAAATATAGCACAACTTAAAACTATATATATATATATATTAGGTCATCCCATAAGTTCTGTCCGAATTTTAACTTTTTGTTAAAATGAATGAAATTTAAAGAGTATTTTATAATGACTAATGGATTTGAACATTATTTTTATGATTAGATGCATTTAAACTGATCAAATTTTGTTTTAGAGAACAATAAAATTAAATTTTGTCTGATTAAAACCCTGCTAACATGGAAGTACCCAAGAATCATTTGAGGCACATAATGCTTTATGAGTTCAAGAAAGGAAACTCAGAAGCCGAAGCGGCTAGAAACATTCACTCAGTTTATGGAGAGGAATGTGTGAATGAAAGAAATTGCAGAAGATGGTTTGCAAAAATCAGAGGTGGAGATTTCACACTTGAAGATGAAGATCGAACCGGACGTCCAGTTGAGTTTGATGAAAAGCTTCTTGAAGCAGCCATTGAAGAAAATCCTGCTTTATCAGTTGAGCAATTGGTAGTGGTTCTCAGTTCAAACCATACAGCTGTTCATCGTCAACTTCAAAAACTTGGAAAAGTTCCTAAACTTGGAAAATGGGTGGCTAATGAATTGTCTGAAAATAACTTCTAATCCCGAGTTGACATCTGCTCTTCTCTCCATTCTCGCCAACTTGTTTCACCTTTTTTTTATAGACTTGTGACTGCCGATGAAAAGTGGATCTTTTATCGAAATATTAAGTGTCGTAGACAGTGGCTTGGTAAAGGGGAAGTACCCCAGCCACAGCCGAGAAGGGAATTTCAGGGGCAAAATGTTCTTCTTTCAATCTGGTGGGATTGCCAAGGAATAATCCACTTTGAATTCTTACCACCTAATGCAACAATTAATTCTCAAATATACTGTCAGCAATTAGAGCGTTTGAACCAATCTTTGAGGAAAAAAGACCTTCTCTAGGGAATCGGAACCGGGTGATGTTTCATCAGGACAATTCGCGACGTTCACAACAAGAATCACGTCACAACAGATCGGTTGGGAGAAAATTCCTCATCCACCTTATTCTCCCGACCTTGCTGCTTCAGACTACAATTTGTTTCGTAGCTTACAGAATCATTTGGAAGAAACAGCTTTTGTAACACAGGAAGAGGTTAAAACTGACATTTGTGAGTTCTTCGAATCAAAGCCGAAAGAACTTTACAGTAATGGAATTAGTAAGCTTGTTAATAGATGGAAGAAGTCACAGATAATCAGGGAAAATACATTGTTGATTGAATCTGTAATTAAATGTAACATTTGGTCAATTGTTTCAAAATTCAATATATATATATATATATATATATATATATATATATATATATATATATATATATATATGAAGAAATATAATCTTAAAGTGTGCTATATTTATGGGATAAAGTGCTCAATATCAGAGATAGAGCGTGTGTAAATATAAAAGTGAACATAGAAGTCAACACTTAGAGGCGACAGTCTGTTTCATGCTAGATGCAATCGTCAATCCATGACGATTGCATCTAGCATGAAACAGATTGTCGCCTCTAAGTGTTGACTTCTATGTTTACTTATATATATATATATATATATATATATATATATATATATATATATATATATATATATATTTATGAACACAAGTCTGGTATTGTAACATATTGGGGTAGTCTGGACAGAAGAAATAGCCATAGATTGATTATGTAGCTGCACGTATGAAAATTATAATTGTGGCTGACAGTCGCATAAAACCATTTTATTGACAATTACTGACACACACACACACACACACACACACACATATATATATGTATATATATATCTGTGTGTGTGTGTTTGTTTGTGTTTATTGATGTTATATCAGTAATTATATTAGTAAAATACATATATTCATAGGTTTTCGTAAGTAATAAGGATGTGGCGAAAAAGAATTTTCTATATTCATTGATTAATCTTCAAACATTGCATGAATTTATCATGTTAATAGGATATTTTATATCCCTGGGAATATATACATCTATATGTCATGGGAACTAGAAAATTGAAGTGTTTTTTTTTTATATTAGCATAATGAAGGGATGCCAAACATCTTTGCTTCTATCCTATTATGAATGTATATTCATATTGCTTCACTCGATAGAAATTCAGGAAGAAATACTTTAAGATCAAACCGACATCCGCCTTGAACGCTCTTGTATCATTCATAAAAATATGTTATCCATTAATATATTTCAATAGAAAATAGAAAATTTTAAATTTTCAAATAGTTAGATTTGCTCAATTCATGAGCTGACCTACTTATTGATTAAAGGAAAAAAACAGGTACACATTTTTCTATTTGATTTTTCTATACTTTACCAGTTCTAGTTTCTTTCATTTAATATTTAGTGAATTTGATTTGAAGTAACTCACTGACAGCAATATACATTCCTTTGCATGAGAATTAGATATATACTAGGGTGATATCGAAGATAATAGAGTCAAAAAATTTAAAAGTTGAAAGGGAAATAAAATAAAATTTAGCACAGTGAATATATTGGGTTGGTGCATAATTATCAGGCGTTTTTTTAACAATATTTATTATGAAACAAATAACGTAACTATACAACAATAACATTTTTAAATGATTATTCCGGAGCGTATGATTATCAACACGCATTTTTATAACCTGAAAATAAAATAGTATTTTTATTAAAAAATTAAACAAAACAGCATTTTTTTATTAACAAATAAACTCGTCTAGAAAAACGCCTGATAATTATGCAACAACACAATATTAATGAGATTTCTTATAATCGATGGAAAAACAAAAGGTATTGCATTTTCACAAGAAATTTTGCAGGGATTGTTTGATTGTTTTTATTTATTCTGGTCAATAAACCGTTCGTGTATTATTTAAATCAGAAACTTTAACAATGGTTCTTTAATTGCGATTGAATATTGCAGTAAAAAATTCTTAAGGCTAGGAATTATATATATATATATATATATATATATATATATATATATATATATATATATATATATATATATAACCCATAGCTTTTTGAGAGGGGATGAATAGTTTGCATGGAAGTTATTTTTCTGATGAGATCGAGGATGACACTGACCAACATAGCGAAGAACACGGAAAACTCTTAAGCAAAGAAGATCTGAAATAACTGCTGAAAATATCGACATGAGAAATCCAATAACAGGTGTTGGTGTCAACAATGTAAGGAAGAGACCAATTCCAACATCTGTTTCTTTTTACCCAAGAAATCCATAACTGTACCGCCCTGGGTAAGATATTAAACTACATCCGCGTCCAGCAGCAAGGCCTCTGATCAGGAGGTTTTGAGGAGCGTGGAACCACCTCTTAAATGCTGGTGTTCCCAGGTCCACCCTGACTCGGGGTGGTAGCAGCTGTTAGGGTCCCAGCTATGGGCAAATAGTTAAATATTACCAGCAATACTTTTTAGAAAGAAATTATTTCCAGGAATACAATTTTGAAGGAAACATACTACCAGACACAGATTTTTTGAGAAAACAAAATATTACCAGCAATAAAAAAAATGTTGTCGGCATTAAATAATCCACTGAGATTGATATGCCGCAAAACAAATTAAACCAAACCAATCTAAACCAAAGAATACATATTCTATTCATACGAATCTATCCTAAAAATGTTGTCGGCATTAAATAACTCATTAAGGTTGATATGCCATAAAATAAAATAAATCAATCCAAGCAATAATTGTAAATCCTCATTGCATATACAAAACTCCGTATTCATCAACCACCAGTGTTGACAATGATAGCTACATTTATCTAACGTTTTGAATATACGCAGTTTTTGAAAATTGCTGCTAGTGTTCCAAAAGCAATTAAACTCGTTAAATTCAAACCCGGTATATTGAGAGCAACCCTGACTCCCCCTCGAACGAAATCCAGCACAAATGTACATTGGCAATTCTTTGGAAATCCGTATCTTAAGCAACACTTCACCATTATATTAACGGATTAATGTCAAGGTTATTCCTTTATGCTTACGGCAATTGGGACTGGGATATTTTCCAACTAAATACACACAAATACCTCGGGCACGTTTCAAACTGACATTTCTCGTATTTGCCCATGTGAAAAGAAAATAAATACTGTGTCTCATCAGTGAACGTGAAACACTCAAATGAAACAATACCTGATCCACGATGATTCTAAACCACGCTTCATTTAAAGTGATGGCTATGGGTGACGGCTACGGTGACCATGAATCCGTTGTGACACATCCAGTTATTTCCAATTCTGAAGTGGCACAAATATTTTCTATTGTTATAATGAATCCACAAATCCCAGTTATGTTAAATGTAATTATGATTCATTTCAGTCTGGGTTAAAAATGTTTTGCTGAGGATATATATATATATATATTATAATAAAAAGGCTTAAACACTAATATTCCATGGTTATAATTTATTACATTGGAATCGTAAATACGATCCAATTCATCAGACCTACAAATTCAGAAAGAAAACAGAAAAAACAACTCCGGGAAAAAAATTAAATTTAGTGAGAGTGTATGTATGAGAGTGGGGGACGAATGCGAGAGTAAATTAAAGCTATAGGGAGGGGTAACAGACGAGAGAAGAACGGGTAGGTCTAAAGGTGAAGGTGGGGGATTAAAATTTAAATTACAAAAGTAATATCGACTACAGGTTACAAATCTAATATAAGCATATAAAAAATAACGATTATTTAACCCAGCAAGGACCTATTACATCTATGTTCAAAAACACATATGTATACACACATACACAACAACATATTTATATTGACACATACATACATACATATAGGCGTGTACACACATAAATATATATATATATATATATATATATATATATATATATATATATATATATATATATATATATATATACTCACACACTTTGTGTCCTGTCACTCGATCTAACCAACGCCTTTAGCCACTGTATCATGTGTCCTTGTCTGTGTATGAAATTCTGGGTATTATAAACCTAATGTCTTCAGCAACCATTTTTACCAGTGCTTATATTGCAATTTTTGATGTTATCATTGCATTTTTTACCATAGCTCATATTGCAACTTTGTTGTTGCTATCGCTTTTCTCTGGCAGTCCTTATTACTGGTTCCCATATTGTATTCATTTCTATGTTTGGTCGGCTCAGGAGATTTTTGTGGCCTAGCATATGTGCTGATTTCTTAAGTTTACAAATTTTCCAATAGTGTTCCTTGTCTATGATCTCAACCTGATCCCACAGAGGGCGGTGATCTCCCTTCTCTCTCCATATGTGGTCAGCCACATCTCATTTTTCCACTTCCCCTCGTGCTACAGCTTTCTGGTGTTCTTGAAACCTCACCTTAAGAGGCGGCCTGTCTCTCCTGTATATGTCTTTCCGTAGCTGCACAGGGTAGCGTACACACAGTCTTTAGTCATGTTCTCCTATATAAAAGGTTCAGTTCGACATTACAACCACTTGAAGAAGACCGGAGCGTACAACGGCCGAAACGTTGTAATAAATATGGCGACAAAGATGAGGATAATAGTCCAAATAATATTAATAATGTACATAAGACCTCATCTCAGAATTATAGACATATATATATATATATATATATATATATATATATATATATATATATACAGAGACACACACACAGACAAACGTACATACACATCCATTCCTACATATATATACATGTACACACATATACAAACGGACATATACATACGTGCACATAAACATATATATATAGAACCTTACACATCCACATACAATTACATCTGCGGTCCATATAACATCAGGACAAATTTCAAAAGCTTGACGACACTTCACAGATATCTCTTCCGAGTAAGACCCCCATAGAGGAGAACATGACTAAAGACTGTGTGTACGCCACCCTGTGCAGCTGCGGAAAGAAATATAAAGGAGAGACAGTCCGCCCCTTAAGGTGAGGGTTCAAGAACACTAGAAAGCTGTAACACGAAGTAGAAAATTTAGGGTGTCTAAAGTCTGTCTCTCTCTTTCTCTCTCTCTCTCTCTCTCTCTCTCTCTCTGTATAAATATATATAAATAAATAAAATATATATATATATATATATATATATATATATATATATATATATATCGATAACATCTTGTTTTTATGCTATATGCTACGTTTATGTGAGATAAAATCTCAATATCAGATACAGATTGTCTATAAATATAAAGTGTGAACACAGAAATTAACACTGATTGGAGTTAATCATGCTTGATCGATTGGTTTTAATTTTACTCATCCACAATTAATCTTCACTTTCTTTCACGCGAACACACACACACACACATACATATATATATATATATATATATATATATATATATATATATATATATATATATATATATGATAATGAGGCATGTACTGTTAAATACTAAGGAACATTTCCGTTTAATAATAGTTGTCTCTGTTTTTTCTTGCTTTCTCGTAAATGTCTTTTTTTATTTTTGTTGAAAAAAGACGCTAGTGCTTAGTGTTTTGACGGGCGCTTTCGGTAGTCGTCAACCTTCATCATGGCTGTAAGTTTTTGTTTGAAGTTTATTACTTTATATTATAGAAAATATTTTGTGTATTTAGGCAGTGATGTTTGATTAGTTAATTAGCAGGTGGAAAGGGGTTGGTATTTATTATTTCCAGGATGAGTTCTTAAATATGTTTAAGATGTTTCTGCCAGTATGAATTGCCTATTTATGTTGTGACTTTGTTTTTTGAATTATCATGGCTTCAGGATTTTGTAAGCGGTTTTGCATTCATGTTTGTACAGTGTTTTCGTATTGTTGATTAGGATTTTACTTATTTCGGACGATTTACTGTGTGTTGATATCAGGCGATTTTTTTTTATGGCGCTGGTGAAATAAGACAATTGTGGTTGTGCGTCCGATGTATGAATGTATGTGTGTGCTTCGGTCCGTAGTTTCAAGAAATGAAAATTTTCAATTGGAAGGGATATTTTCTATGGCTGACGTCTATTTAATATCCCTTCTCCTTCTCTTCCTCTCTTTCTGTGATAGAGACAGAGAGCGAGGTAGTGCCAGGAGAATAGTGTGCATCTTATTACGTAAGGACACAAAGCTTTTTTTGAAGGCAGTGTAACGTTATTTTCTTTTAAATCAATGATAGCTGCAGGCATCAATTTTAAAGACAAGCAGCCAGGAATTTGCTGTTTTCCTATCAGTTTGTTTACGTTTAATTCTGGTGATAATTAATGCACCTGAAGGAGAATCTCTTATATAAACGTTATTTTTACAGCTGACGTGTCTCTCCTCCATCACGTAGAGCCGCCAGATAGAGAACGGTTTTTAAATCGCCTTCAAAATACTTCAATTTGTTATTTTGAAATCCCGGCATTACACATACATTTGCTATTAATGTTAGTTTCACGAAAGCGTGGGGGTGATTTCAAATGAATCAAAACATTGTTTACTACACTGTCTAAGAACGACTCCTATAATAGAGGACCTAAGGCGAGCGTGGGGTTTGTACTCAGTGACTACAAATAGGTGAATGCAAAATAATAACTTTCTTCCAGCATTTGAAGATTGTTGTCCATCGTGAATCTAAGAGTAATAACAAAGAGATTTTAAGGAGTGAGTTTCGAATGTGGAGTATAGTTAATGGAGATTACAGACTTATATATATAGGGTGACCCCCAAAAACTGTAACATTTTAACAATCCAATAAAACCAAGAGTGATAGAAGAAAAATATTTAATTCATAGTAATTCAAACCTTAAAACATGCCATTTAAGAAACAATGATGGAATTTTCATTTTTTTTTAAATTACGTCCTGTAGATGGCGTCCTCCTGTACGAATGCATTCTTGAAATCGGCTGTTCAGATTCCTCATTGACTGCTGCAACATCTCAGATGGGATACTGTGAATTTCATTCTCGTTACTACAATGGTGAAATGTTTACTTGCTCAAGGTCACTGTCTTGCAGTGTTGCCACTTGCTAATGTCTGGCAATACGCACTTCAAAAATTCCCGTTTTTTGGGGTCAGCCTTTATATATATATATATATATATATATATATATATATATATATATATATATATATATATATATATATATATTATAAACTGTTACATTGGAACATGCATGCTACTACGACAAAAATGCATGTTTATTTCGATGTCTAAAAACGTCTCTTCAGGTGTTGAATGATGGCGAAATTATAGGATTTTATTTAAAAATCCTATTTATAAAGCATCATTTCTTTTTTAAAATTTTGCAACTTTTCCATAGAAGACAAAGGAACAAATATGTAAAGCAATTATTCATTCCATAAAAGGAAAAAAAAGAAAACAATAAATTAAGCTATACACATATATATTCATATATATATATATATATATATATATATATATATATATATATATATATATATATATAAAGATATATATATACATATATATATACACACATATATATGAACATATACATATGCACACCTATATATCAGCACTGACATATAAATATTTATATATATAAAATATATATGATTTATATACGCACTTATATATATATATATGTACACGCACAACCACACCCATACACACCTGCAAACACCCATCCCCATATATATATATATATATATATATATATATATATATATATATATATATATATATATATATATATATATATATTTACAAACACTATATTGAAGTCACTAGCCAGAGGCGGCATTCAGTTTATCACTAAACACAATCGACACGCCATGACGATTGCTTTCAATGTCCTCTTTTATATTTATATAGCACAACTTATACATATATATATATATATATATATATATATATATATATATATATATATATATATATATATATATATATATATATATGTGTGTGTATATTCATATATATATGTGTATATATATATGCGTGTGTGTTCGTGCGTGTGTTTTTGTATATGTTCGTTTGTGTTTGTGCTTGTTTGTGTGTATTTGCAAAAATGGAGACGTCAGTTTACATTGTGCAAACTTAAAATGAAATTTATAATTTCAGACGAATTGAGTGCCTTAACATTACAGTTTCTATTCTCTCATGGGAAATGAAATTTTGCTCGTAATTGGCGTGTGGATAGTCTGCATAATCATTATACAATTACAAGCATCTGTGATAAAACTCGTGATCGTAAATTACGAGACCCGTGACATACATGCACAATTTCTTTTCACTTAGACATTGTGAGCGTCTACATCGATGTGCTTGAGACGATAATCAATCGAGTGGGTATCTGTAGGTGAAGACATTTGCTTCTTACCCATTATCAGGCTAAGCATTTTTCTGTCCCACCTGTTTTGCATCCACCGGACGAATACTCTGATGATTCGGCGACACTGGGACCAACAAGTGAACTTATAGATAACCAGAAATCTTCAAATATTGTTACTATTGACATGGTTGGTCAGTAAGAACTGGTCATGCAATTGCTTCTGAGGAAACATGAAATCTATTGTAGAGACTGAGTGTTATTCACAAATACAAATACTAATTAAGACTAGTGTCAAATTTTCTTTAAAAATAGATTTTATAAATTAATTCTCAGTTATCAACTACGTGCTCAAACACGCAGACACATATACACACATATATACACATACACACAGATATATTTCTAACGTAAATGACGTACTTTTATTTATTATTCCGACAGATATTAATTAACTAAACGTTATTTATAGTGGATACACATATTTGAGTAGAAGTTCTGTTAAGTAATTAAAAAGTATATTTATTTATTTTTGTCAACTGGCCTGAATATTGGAGAAATTTCATGAGAGAAATATATGCACTCTCTCAAGATTCCAACGCAGGGGAATGCAGGTTCTAAAATTGCAAAAATGTGCCTATTTCCCTAAGATGTCACGAATATTAAAGCCAGTAGGCGAAAAGAAACAAGTCAATGATGCATTAATACGTGTATCCACCAAATACTTTCGATAATATATATATATATATATATATATATATATATATATATATATATATATATATATATATATATATATATATATATATATATATATATATATATATATAAGGCAAAAGGAAATATGACCTGGTAAGGACAGACCAAAAGACAGACACCTCCCTGAACTGTAACAGACAGTACTAAATAGCCATGTTGAGAAATTTCGCTACACATCGATACGGATCAAAAAGAGTAACGTTCAAACCCTCTGTTCGTATTTCCTGATACCATTAATATTTATATTCTTTACAAGAAATAAGCGTTTATAGAGAGAGCGTTTGCATATGAAACAACACAGTATACTGAACAGGAATCTCACATCTTAATGCGATCTTGGGAATATATAACTGATTTCGCTACACTGACAATCAACACTTTGTCTTGAGTCCTATGTATAAAATAGATAGATAGATAGATAGATAAATATGTAGATAGATGTCAAAAGACATAACTATACTGAATAATTATATTTATTTTCGTAAAATGAAATGAATGATTCTTATTTAACATTAATAAAACAGAAAAGTACCGCAATGATTTCATTAAAACAGAAAATAAACCTATGATTTATTTTGTATTTAAACTATATATATATATATATATATATATATATATATATATATATATATATATATATATATATATATATATATATAAAATGAAATGAAGAGGTTATAATGGTTCCAACGAGAGAAAAGTGTGTATATTAAAAAGAAGAGAGGTACCGCAAACTTTTTTGGTTGTAATGTGGGTTTTTGTTTTTTCTTTTTTATTAAAAAATATTATTCTTTATTTTTCATAGTTTTACATAGTTTTACAACACGTGTTTCTGGTCTTACGACCATCTTCAGGTAAAGGGTGGAGATTTCCACATATTATTAAAAATAATTATTAAAAATAATTAATTTTTTTCTTTTATGCTTTTCAATGTTACATCTTCTCTATATGAGACATTCTCTGTTTTTGTGTTGGTCATTCCAATGTCTTTCTTTAAATGGTAGTGAAGAGTTCTGAGCGAAGGGTCATAAAACAATTAAGGTTGGTTTGAGAAGTGATGAATCGGGTTGTCTTATCTTTTAATGTTTTAATGACCCCTGTGTGTTCTTAGATCCCTTAGATTTATTTCCGTTTTCGTGTGTTCCTGTCAGCATGCGTGTATATATGTGTATGTACATTCCCCCTGAATACATACACTGTTTCACTACGAAGAATTAGTAAACACACTTGTACACATACACACACACACAAACATACACACACACACACATACACATGCACACACGTATATTGTCCCACCATAAGGAATCTGTACAAACGCACACACACTCTCATACACAAACACACACATTTTCCCCAAGTTACATGGGACCAGCACGCACACGCACACACACACACACACATATACATATATATACGCATATACATACACACGTATTTCCTAAGTTGTGTGGGGTTTGTGTGAGTAGCTCCCCTGCTTTCGCCAATATGCGTGCATATACACGCATACATACATATACACACACACACACATATACATACACATACACACACACACATACATACATATATATATATATATATATATATATATACATATACATATATACACACACATATACACACGCATACACACACACATACACACACACACATACACACATATGCGTACATATATACATTTTTCGTGTTTCACAGATACCCGCATGTGAGCTTGCGTGCATGTATAAGAGCGGTTTGATCACTGTATTTGGTCACCATGTGTGCATGCTGTGTGCTTTTGTGTGTGGGGTCATGATCTATTCAGTTCCGGTTTGAATTTATTTATGAAATTTTTTTCCTGTATTTGTAGATAGGAATAATTGTCTTCACAAAAATTACCAAAAATCTAGACCGACTTAGCAAGAATAATAAACTGAATAATATAATAAAAACAACCAAAATAATCAAAAGTAAACGCCAATCTAAAAACCTAAAACACATATTAACATCATCTAAATTTACCCAACACACAATACAGGGAGTCACAAAATGCAACAAAAAAAGGTGTGGGGTTTGTGACATCATTATAGAAGGAAACTCGTACACTTTTCAAAACCCCAAAACAACGTTCACAATAAACAAAAACTTAAACTGCAACTCCAAAAATGTGATTTATGTACTTAAATGCACAAAATGCAGGAAATCATATATAGGCATCAGCCAACAACTGAACAACAGGGTCTCCCTACACAAAAGCAACATAAAGTTGCCAGACAACAGAAAACTTTTTGTTTCACAACATATTTTTGAATGTAACCAGGGTAAATTTAATATCATGCCGATATACCAAACAGACAATTATTCCTATCTACAAATACAGGAAAAAAATTTCATAAATAAATTCAAACCGGAACTGAATAGATCATGACCCCACACACAAAAGCACACAGCATGCACACATGGTGACCAAATACAGTGATCAAACCGCTCTTATACATGCACGCAAGCTCACATGCGGGTATCTGTGAAACACGAAAAATGTATATATGTACGCATATGTGTGTATGTGTGTGTGTGTATGTGTGTGTGTATGCGTGTGTATATGTGTGTGTATATATGTATATGTATATATATATATATATATATATATATATATATATATATATGTATGTATGTGTATGTATGTATGTATGTGTGTGTATGTGTATGTATATGTGTGTGTGTGTGTATATGTATGTATGCGTGTATATGCACGCATATTGGCGAAAGCAGGGGAGCTACTCACACAAACCCCACACAACTTAGGAAATACGTGTGTATGTATATGCGTATATATATGTATATGTGTGTGTGTGTGTGTGCGTGTGCGTGCTGGTCCCATGTAACTTGGGGAAAATGTGTGTGTTTGTGTATGAGAGTGTGTGTGCGTTTGTACAGATTCCTTATGGTGGGACAATATACGTGTGTGCATGTGTATGTGTGTGTGTGTGTGTATGTTTGTGTGTGTGTGTATGTGTACAAGTGTGTTTACTAATTCTTCGTAGTGAAACAGTGTATGTATTCAGGGGGAATGTACACACACATATATACACGCATGCTGACAGGAACACACGAAAACGGAAATAAATCTAAGGGATCTAAGAACACACAGGGGTCATTAAAACATTAAAAGATAAGACAACCCGATTCATCACTTCTCAAACCAACCTTAATTGTTTTATGACCCTTCGCTCAGAACTCTTCACTACCATTTAAAGAAAGACATTGGAATGACCAACACAAAAACAGAGAATGTCTCATATAGAGAAGATGTAACATTGAAAAGCATAAAAGAAAAAAATTAATTATTTTTAATAATTATTTTTAATAATATGTGGAAATCTCCACCCTTTACCTGAAGATGGTCGTAAGACCAGAAACACGTGTTGTAAAACTATGTAAAACTATGAAAAATAAAGAATAATATTTCTTAATAAAAAAGAAAAAACAAAAACCCACATTACAACCAAAAAAGTTTGCGGTACCTCTCTTCTTTTTAATATATATATATATATATATATATATATCCGATGCGGTGGGAACGAAAGTAATATATAAAATATATAAATTCTAACGTTCGCAGCATTCATTCAAAAAAGAGCTCAATACATGTAGTAGAGCGATAATTATTTATTTATTATAATTTTATCATATAGACAAAACCGTTTTACTCACAACAAAGATGCAACTTGGTTTCAGTGCATTTTAACTGCACATCTACGGGTGAGGGTCGGAAATGGTTATGAACGATCCTGTTTGTAGGCAAGCCCGGATGTAAAACGTCACTTCCTTTTTCCATTTTTTCAGAAGAAAAATGTACTTAACAAAATATACCTATAGTATCTAAGTGAAACGATAGTTGTTGTTGGCAGCAGTTTGGTGTTGGGTGGGTGGGGTAGTTAATGTTGAATGGAGTGTGGACATTCTTCCGATGATAAGCATCGGTCAAAGTTTGGGTAGGTCAACCACCTAGCGTCCTGAGTTTGAGAGGTAGGGAGGGAAGATAGCGATAGGGGATAATATTACACTTTATTAGGTAAAAAGAATTTCGAGTTAACATTTATAATTATTAGGAGTAGTTATATTTAGGTTTCTCGGTAAGAATTCTAAAAGTTGGATTGCATTTCTTCATGTTCGGGTTATCACTATTTATTTTTTAATCGAAAGAGCGTTTTTTGTGTATATATAATTATAAAAGATTCCTAGTTATGGGATTGGGAATTTAGCAAGATTGTAATGTTAAATCCTTAGTATGTGTAAAGAAAACGGTAGTCTCATGCCTCTGGTTTAATAATTGTTTATTATTTAAAAGTTCGATAATACATATTTTCTCCTGTAAACATAGGAAGCAAGGTTCGCTCGGTGAATTACAGGTTCTGGCTTGTTTTAGGATTTTCCATTTAACTCTAGGTGTTTTTCCTTCTTCCTTGAGTTTCCAAATCTTTCACTTAGATACTATAGGTATATTTTGTTAAGTACATTTTTCTTCTGAAAAAATGGAAAAAGGAAGTGACGTTTTACATCCGGGCTTGCCTACAAATAGGATCGTTCATAACCATTTCCGACCCTCACCCGTAGATGTGCAGTTAAAATGCACTGAAACCAAGTTGCATCTTTGTTGTGAGTAAAATGGTTTTGTGTATATGATAAAATTATAATAAATAAATAATATATATATATATATATGTGTGTGTGTGTGTGTGTGTGTGTGTGTGTGTGTGTGTGTGTGTGTGTGTGTGTTAAGCCTTTCACTCCAAGCAAGGCGAGAAGCCACTAGCACGCAAGGCGGGAAGCCACTAGCACGTAAGGGGTTACAGAGAGTTGGAGTGAGAGCAAATAGGAGTAATAGAGGAAAGGATGAAGAGAAGGATAGGGGATAGATCAGTTGGAGAGGTCAATTGATATTACATTTGAATAGTTGGAGATGATAGCTATCAGGGAAACAGAAAAAGGGGAGGGAATTCCACAGGCGAGAAGTGCGAGACTTGAAGCTATTGGAGTAGAAGAGACGGCTACATTAAACAGTTTAGACTGTGAAAAGATGACAGCGATATGCCAGCCTAGTAGTCATGAAGTCTGGAAACCAGCAAAAGCATCTCATCTAAGCAGTTGCCATGAAAGTATTTGTAAAAAAGACAGAGCGAGGCGACTGCACGTCTATGAGAGAGCGATCATGGACAATGGCACTGCATAACCCTCTCTGGATTTTATCAAGAATCTTGAGACAAACAGAAGAGGTTCCAGACCATATATGCCAGCAATGCTCCATGTAAGGGTGAATAAGTTTGATTTGTAGAATACATATATATATATATATATATATATATATATATATATATATATATATATATATATATATATATAAGTTAGAGAATAAATACAAATTGCAAGAAATAATTAAAGAGAAATATAATATACGTATATATCAAAATAAATTTTTAAAATTATTGATTGGTCGGTTATTATCATGAACATATAGAATCAATAAATTGCAAGACATTTTCAAATTCTTTAGGTTCTATTTTCCTCTTCGTAATTGCACTGATATCCCCAAAATATTATTACTCACTATTTCTATTAATGTAAGATTCGTCGGTATAATTTTCAAATTTTGATCAATGCAAACATTTAAATAATCCTCAAATCTAATCAACCGTTTCACTTCCTACTATAATAAACTCAGGGTATATTTTTGAGTGATCGCGTATACGAATAGCATTTGTTTTTTTATTAGCGTGAATAAATGATGAGAGTATAGGACTATGAGGAAGGATAATTGAAGAGAGTATAGAAATATGAGGGAGGATAAATGCTGAGAGTATAAGCATATGACGGAGGATAAATGCTGGGAGTATAAGCATACGAGGGAGTATAAATGCTGAGAGTATAGTAATATGAGGTAGGATAAATGCTGTTAGTATAAGCCTCTTTTCAGAGTAATCACATCTTTCATCCTATTCAAACTTAATTTGGACCAAACTTTATCGGACGCTTACATATGGCCTTGTACCAGTCTAAGGTTAAACCGACTGCCGTTGGGGATTCTGTAATACGAGACTTCTGCAATATTTCGTATACACATTAACATGCTGAGAGAGTTAAACTTCTTAAAAAAGTACTAATCTTTTAAACTTTATTTCCAACAGTAAGTTTTTGTGTTGTACTAGGTTAAATTTTATCATTATTTAGCATACCAAGAGGAAGAACATTTTAAATAAACAATAAAAATACAATTCCTAAAGGAAACGGCGTTGAAATAAAGAAAATGGATAAAAGATATAAAAAAAGATTTTGATTTCGAACAAATAAACGATAAATAAAATAACAGACAGAAATAAAATCTTAGGAAAATATTGGCCAAAAGACAAACCTTGAAATAAAAAGAGAAAAAAAGAGATAATTTCCAATACAATAAAAATATAAAAAGTCAATTGAAGGTTAGAAAGTAGAAAGCATCAGAAATAGAAACAAAATGATAGAGAAGCTAAAAATGTCAAATAAAAACAATAGTTTTGTCTGATGTTTTAATTCCTTCTGACAAATTCTGTAGCGTGCCAAGCTGGCATGGAGAAAACCTGGAGTGATAACGCGACTGTGTGTGCGTCGATACATGCATATATGAGCATGTCTAGTTGTTTGTGTGTATAAAAGAACTATTTCGTCACACATACACTTCGGTTCTTCTAATCTCCACTTGCAATTTATTTGAAAATATTCGTTATTTTATAGAACTTAAAGAGTCAATGCGCAATGAATTGTATACGAAAAACAGGAAGTACGCGTTTGATAGCTTCGCACTGCCATCTCCGCAAGATATGCAGTTTTAAAAGTGCAAATTCCATTCAAAATAAAATGCGTAAAACACGTTAACATAAATAAATAAATATAACTTTTTTTATATATATTCAATAATTTTTCCTTAAACATCTGACGGGAATTTTTTAATTTTTTATTTTGCTTTTATTTTTTAAAAATAAAAGTTAATACTGCATTCATTATTTAAAATTACATCTTTAACTGTATATTTAATACAATTATATTTCTAGGTGAGAAAATAAAACGACACGGTTAGATTATGAAGAACGTGTTGCGCCATTAATCATAGCGTGAGATCTTCAAATCCTGATTTCATCATTTACTCTCTGTCAATGGCTTCCTTTTGTGACACAAGCACCAAAGGCGCGGAGGAACAGAGAAAGATGCTTTTCAGAATATAAACAAAGTATTACTAAATTGGAAAGTATCATTAGACGCAAAGAAAAGATGAAGAATTTTATGTAATATCCAATTCTCAATACATCTGTGAATTTTGGACTTCAATTAACAGAAGTGTGATTCGGAGAAGTTAAGCAGCAGATTCTAACCTTCACATGTAATGCAGAAGACGAGAGAAGCAGGGAAAATCTGCGAGTAAACAAGAATGAACTGATAGCAGGGCAAGAACAGAGACTGATTTTAAAGAATGAAAATATACAAGAATTTGTAGAGATCCATGTGTGTTGAGAAAAAAGTAACGCATGAAGTAAAAGAATACAAATTGCTGCGCCATATATTTTTACATGAAATGCCATTATTGATGGCAACAGATATCGAAATTAAAAGTTAATAAGAAAATATTCCTCACAATTATTTTTTCGGGGAACTGCTCACCGGTTGCGAAACAGGAATAGTACGGAAGCCTTTTAAAGAATCGTTAAAGAATTAATTCATCTACGATAGAATTGACAAATAATCCGATTAGCTCCTTTCTTTAATTGCAACAATTCCGACATTACAAGTGAGTTTCCAAGTTTGGTCGTCTGTGGTGTTATCATGTGTTTTTTTCTTCAAAACTCACAGAGCCAGAATAGTGTACGAACTGCAGCTATGCAACAATCTGGTATCAAGTTTGGTACACTGAAACCATCAGTCACGATTAATTGTCATTTTATTTATAACCACACCAACTGCTTGGTTCCGCCCGTCATATATTTCAAGACATTTCTCAATGTACTCAGGGAACGTCTCGATGCCGATGTTATCAAGAAATCATGTCTTTTTCAAATCTACGATGGTGAAAATTCATACCCGTGTCTCATGGTCAGAAAGATAATGCTTCAACCAGTGAGATATATTTAGTTCGTCATAATGACAGACACGCTCGGACCTACTCAAACTAAAGCAGGGAACGAATTTTGAGTTTGGACAATGCGTTATGAAACTGGATATGCAAGTAAATTTTAAAGAAAAAAAAACAATAAAGCACAATTAATATAGCTGAAATCTTCTCACAAGTGTACCAACCGATTAAAAGAGATTCTCCGAAACTCTGGAGTTGAGGCTCTGAATACGACATAAAACCACGAAATGAAAAATTGTATTAATCACACACACACGCATATATATATATATATATATATATATATATATATATATATATATATATATATATATGTACACTTAAAAACGACAGTCTGATTCATGCTAGATGCAATCGTCAGGACACAGTGGCCACAGTGGCCTGACGATTGCATCTAGCATGAAACAGACTGTCGCCTCTAAGTGTTGACATTTAAGTTCCCTTTTAAATTTACACACGCACTATCTCTGATATTGAGCACTTTATCCCATAAATATAGCACACTTTAAGAATATATTTCTTCATATATGTATATATGTATTAATAATATATATATATATATATATATATATATTAATATATAATCACATATATATTATTCATATATATATATAATCATATATTTATATGTTAATGATATGTATATATTATGTATTAATCATATATATATATATATATTTATATATATATATATATATATATATATATATATATATATATATATATATATATATATATATATATGTGTGCGTGTGTGTTAGTGAGTGAGTGTATGTGTGTCATTGTGCAGGTTTCAATGGGGACTAGTTACAAAAAATACGATTAAACTATTCTATTACACATTTTCTTTTAGTCGTAAATATTGACTGGCCTACTACGCCAAATCATATATATATATATATATATATATATATATATATATATATGTGTGTGTGTGTGTGTGTGTGTGTGTGTGTGTGTGTGTGTGTGTGTGTGTGTGTTATGGGAACTTATAATAATAATGGACTATTCCGGACATCATAAATACTGCTCCTCAAGAGGAAGCAGCAGTCAGTTCAGAGTCAGTCAGAGTCAGTGACAGAGTCGAGTTTAGACGATTACTGTAAGACATTGGAATAGTGATACTTGTCGAAATAGCATAGTTCACTCTAACCAAATCTGATTGTCATTACTAATACTTCTACTTCTTTATAGTTATTTCTGCTTGTAATACATCTGTGTTATTCCATACCTGTGTTCGTGGCATTCTTCATTGGTTCTACCTTGGACATTCAACGTGGTATAAGGAACTTGGACCATAACAAGTGGCGACGCGGTAACCCAAAGTAAAAACGAACTCTTTACGCGGAGGACAAGCTTTTTTTGCTATCCGTCGCACATAACAAATGGCGACCTGGAAACCCCCAAAAGAAAAACGAACTCTCTACGCGGAGGACATACCTTTTTCTTGCTATCCGTCGCACATAACAGTGGTCGCCGAGTATACTCTAAAAAAAAAGTTTTACGCGAGATATCTAAAAAAACAAGTTCTATGCGAACACATAAAAAAAAATTAAAAAAAGAATTTTCATTTTGGATATCAATTTCACTGTCAACAAAGAATCTTTTTTTTTGCGTACACAGGTTTCAGCATATCATTTTACACTAAGTTAAAATATTTGCACAAAAAATTACGTCAACATGGAAGATTTTAAGTCAACCATTGTGCAAAAGTACGAACAGAAACATTTGGAATTACAAGAATTATTGCTACGTGTAATGTCAAATAAAGAGCAACATTCCGAGAACGAAACAGTTCTCTCACAAGACGCTATTTGGAGAAATATCGAAGATTTAACGTACGCACCCAACGAAGATAAAACTTTTGCAAATAACCTCCGAAGGTACGAATATCTATATGAAATTGACTGCAAAGATTGGTCAGACGCACGAAAAGTACGTCTGTTACTAAGAAAATTAGGCACATACGAATATACCAAATTCATAGATTATATTCTTCCAAGAAAAACAAATGAGCTAACTTTCAAAGAAGCCGAAAAACTATTAACAGACCTTTCAGGCATAATACCTCACTATTCCACAAAAGATGGAAATGTCTGAACCTTACAAAAAAGGACAGTGAAGATTACATAACTTTCGCGTCTATTGTTAATAAATATTGTGATGACTTTAAATTATCGGAACTCAGCGCGGACAATTTCAAATGCTTAATTTATGTCCAAGGCCTGGTCTCAACCAAAGACGTGGAAATGAGACGCAGAATCCTTACTAAATTGGCGAGTGAACAATATTTGACACTTCAAAAACTAGCCGAAGACTACCAGAGATGCATCAGTGTGAAGAAAGATTCAAAATACATAGGAGAAGCTGGCATAACACACATACGTAAAGTACGAAGACAAACCAACTTTCCCTTCTCAGAAACAAACCAAACCAATTTTCCCCCCTTAGGAACAGGTGAAACAAAATTTTCTAACTCTAAAAGGCAATATCAGAAAAAACGACCACCCAGCCCATGCTATCGCTGTGGGACTTGGCATTGGATTAAAGACTGTCAATATCGTTTTAAAACTTGTCTATCATGTAAAAAAATAGGCCACACAAGTTCTCATTGTTGGTCTAGACCAAGCAGATGAGACTAACATAAGAAAATACGTACAATTTGAAATGCAAAATAGAAAAGTCAAGCTACAGCTGGATTCTGGCTCAGACTTAACTATTATAAACCTACAAACATGGACAAATTTGAAGAAACCTGTCTTGTTAAAAACGGATAAAATTGCTAGATCAGTAACGGGGAGAAAGATAAAATTCGAGGGTGAAGTAATTACAAATGTAACATTTAATGGAATGACGAAAAAGTTAAGAATGTACGTCTTAAGAAATACGGAAAACCTATTCTGAATGGACTGGGCGCAAAAATTCGAACAGTCGGATCTACCAATAAGTACGCACTGCCAAAAAACTGAGGCAGACAAATGAAAAGAAAAACTAAAAACGAGTTTCCCCGAAGTATTTTCAGGAGGTCTCAGAAGATGTAAGAAAATGGCAGCAAACATCAAGATAAAAGAAAACGTTTAACCTATCTTCAAGAAAAAAAAAGGAGCATACTGTTTGCGTCAATAGAAAAAATTGATCAAGAATTGACTAGACTCGAAAACACTGGCATATTGACAAAAGTAGAATACTGTAAATGGGGCGCACCGACGGTCTATGTCAAAAAGAAATCAGGTGAAATTCGAGTTTGCGTTGATTTTTCTACAGGTTTGAACGCAGCAATAAAGGACTACCATTATCCTCTACCCAGTCCAGAAGAAGTATTCACTAAATTAAATGGCGGAAAACATTTTTTCAAAAATAGATTTAAGTGAAGCGTACTTACAAATTCCAGTCGATGAGGAAAGTTCAAAATTACTTTACATAAACACACACAAAGGATTGTACAGATACCAAAGATTACCATTTGGAATTAAGGTCGCGCCAGCTATATTCCAACAGACAATGGATACGATGCTTGCCGGACTAGAGTACACGATTGCATACCTGGATGACTTATTGATTAATAGCGAAAGCGTTGAACAACATTGGCAACATGTACAAGAGGTGTTTAAGAGAATACAAAGCTATGGAATCAAAGTAAAAGAAAACTAGTGCGATTTGTTCATGAAGGAAATTAAATACCTTGCCCATATCATAGATCAAGAATGTACACGACCAGACCCTGAAAGGTCAACAGCAATAAAAAAAATATGCCCGTTCCTATGAACAAAAAAGAACTACAAAGTTTTCTAGGCTTAGTGAGTTACTACCAGGAATTCATACCTCACATGCATAAACATCGCGCACCACTCAACGAGCTGCTAATGAAAGATAAAGTTTGGCAGTGGACAGATCAATGCCAGGGAACATTTGAAAAAATAATTAAAACGTTAACTTCAGATTTATTTTTGGCACACTACGATCCTAAACTAGAAATAATTGTAGCAAGTGACGCGAGCGGCTATGGAGTCGGGGCGTATATATTACATAAAATGCCAGATGGGACAATAAAACGCATCGCACATGCTGCTCGAACTTTGCCACCAGCGGCGAAAAATTACTCACAAATAGAGAAAGAAACGCTGGGAAATTATCTTCGCACTCATAAAGTTTCATAGGTAAATCTATGGTAGATATTTTACACTACAGACGGATCACAAACCATTACTAACAATTTTGGTTCGAAAAATGGTCTACCGGTTTACACTGCAAATAGGTTACTTAGATGGGGAATAATTCTTCTGAACTACAATTCCAGATTGGAATATTTACCAAGGAAAAAATCGGGCATGCTGATGGTCTGTCGAGACTTATACCAACAAAGACAGAGCCATTGGAAGATACGGTAATCGCAGCCCTAAGAAATGAGGAAGATATCAGGACAGTACTATGTTGTACAGTTACAAAGCTCCCAGTCACACTACAAGACATAAAAAAAAGCCAAAAAAAATGTAGCCAAAAACGACGAATTCATAAATGAAACAACATCAAAAATAGCAGAAAAAATGAGATGCAATCGTCAGGCCACGAGTGTTGTTATTTTTCTCGGTTATTTATATATACGGGTCAGTGGATAGTCTATTTTTGCAGATATTTTACCGGAAGTCGCTTATTTGTTTATCAAAATAAAAATAAAAAATAAAATAAATATAAAGGGTAAAAACAAAAATAAAATTAAATAAAAACAAGCAAAATAATTTGACACAAATAAACAAATAAACGACTTCCAGTAAAATACATGCCAAAATAGACTACCCACAATGCACCACTGGCCCGTATATATAAACAGCCGAGAAAAATAACAGCACTCGTGGCCTGACGATTGCATCTAGCATGAAACAGACTGTCGCCTCTAAGTGTTAACTTCTATGTTCACTTATATATATATATATATATATATATATATATATATATATATATATATATATATATATATATATATATATATATATACGTGTGTGTGCGCGTGTGTGTGGATATATATATAAAGTATTTATTAATTCATATATATATATATATATATATTCTCCAGACAGCTGTCCAAACTATTCAGGTGACTGGAATTTCGAGTTGGGATAGATTGTTCTGGTTTCACGTTATTTCATTTTCAGTTATTACAAGTTATTATTACAAGTTATTTCACTTTTATTATTTTTTTAAAAGTTCTGGCTCATTGAACTCACAACTCAAATCACTAGAATATTCAATCAACGCTTTTATCTACGTGGCAATGTGTCGTTTGGGATATAGATGCATGAATTGTTGGGACTCATAAATCTAATGTTTCATTACTCATTTTTACCAGAGCTCATATTACAATTTCTTCTGATTATTGTTTTGCTCTAGCATTTTGTATTACTCACCGTCCTGGGTATTTACTATAAACTACATCCGCGTCCAAGGTAAGACGATAAACTGCATTCGACAGCAAGGCCTCTCATCTAGAGGTTTTGATGAACGTGGAACCACCTCTTAATTGCTGGTGTTCCCAGATACACTCTGACCCGGAGTGGTAGCACCTGCTCGAGCAAATAGTTATCCCCCACAACTGGTTTCCAAACACTATGAAAATGTAAAAATAGGTTTTAATATCAGCAATGAATTTTTGCAGGAAAAAATATTACTAGCAATTCATTTTTGGAAAAAAAATATTACTAGCAATAAAGATTTTGTCGGCAGTAAATAACTCATTGATGTTGATATGACGTAAAATATAATAGGACGTAAAACAAACCAAGCCAAACAACCCAATTGTATAACTCGTCTCTCTATTGTATTCATGTCTATGCTTGGCCGGCTCAGGACATTTTTTATGTCATATCATATGCACTGATTCTTCTGATTCCTCGCATTTTCCATTGATATTCTCTGTTTATCATTTCAACCTCATTCCACAGATGGCGGTGTTCTCCATTTTCCCTCCATATGGTCAGTCGCGCCGGATTTTTCAATTTCCACTCGTGTTAATCTTTACAGTGTCCCTGCAGCCTTAACTTGATGGGTTTCTCCTTTATATTTCTTGCCATAACCGTAGGGTACAATGACCTAAACGTTGCAAATATGACAGCATGATAGAGATAACAATTCGAATAAAATAAATAGTGTAAATTGTCATATAGCATTGACGGAAATCTTACCAGGAAAATTGCTAGTTAAATGTTAAGTAATCCATTTTGATATCTATATATATATATATATATATTTCAATGATAATGTTATTAAGCTTATCAGACAATATAAAAGGAACTTACTTAAAATAATTAGACACAATTTGTCTATGTTATTTAATGAAACATGCATCAATGAAAAATTGCTACCTAAATATACACAATATATATATATATATATATATATATATATATATATATATATATGTGTGTGTGTGTGTGTGTGTGTGTGTGTGTGTGTGTGTGTGTGTGTGTGTGTAATCTTTAAAAGAAAATGCACAAATGCTGAATAATCATCCTAAAAATCGATCATTATAAAGTAAAAAAACTTACATTAATATTCCGTTGATACATGGACCACTTGCTTTGATAGACAGATTGCAAGTACATCTTAGCCTTTCGCAAGGGATCATGTCGGGCCATAGAGACATGAATTATTGTTTCTGTTAAAGAGGAATATTGTGTAAAGAAAGATTCCAATTAACAATATTTTAAACGTCTACATCTGTGCAGAAAACGTAAAAGGTAACAGAGTGATATTTCCCAGCACCGAGTGAAGATTTACTGTACGAATTTTACTGAAAATGTCCGGTGATTTCAATTATTTTCCGATTTTTGATTCGTAATTTTAATTTTAATTCATTCAAGGCATATGTTTAATACAAAAGCATGCGGTTAAGTGCAATGACAAAGACTCATTTTATGAAAAGTAAATATATTATGTGTAGTGGAACTACTATGTCAAATTAAATATCAGGTCAGCTGAGAGCAAATTTGGTTCATGGTGTCATTTTGGACCATTTTTCTCGCTAGAGTCATTCTTACCCTTTTATAAATAAGTCGTCCATACATTGAATATTGATGCACTAACTAATCTATTAACTTGTTATGTATCTAGAGATCCTTGGAAAATTCCAGGGACGAATAATCAATTTTATCGGTCTTGACATGGCAACTCAAATTCAACCAAGTTCCTATCAGCTTAACGTAGCTTCACTGGGACCTTCTATAAATATTTTCGTGACAATTTTTCAGACGAGATTTCTTCTTTGGTAACTACATTTTACGAATTAAAGTGTAGTACTAGATTAGCAGTTAGGTCTCAAAAGTTATAGGCTAACATTTTCCTCTCTCGCTTGTATAATTCTCTTCCGGCTTCTTGCGTGGTAGTCAAATTTGATCTTAGAAATTTAAATGCAACCTCAGTTGGTATCTCCTGTCTTCTTAATTCCTGAGCTTTTATCGTCTTCTCTCCTTTACAATGTTTTTCTCGGGTTCATTCACTCTCAGTAACCACTTGCATCTTCGTGGATTGTTGTCGCCTTGCTTAAAACCTACCTTTTCTCACTATTAGAACACCAACTTATTCACCTACATCCATATTAATATGTGCGACTTATATGAGTAGAGATTTATCATTCATTCTGATCACTTGGACGGACCGATTCATTCCACCCCGAAGACTTTTCGCAATTGGAGATATATTTCCAATCAATTTAACTGATTTCATAACACCCCTTTCATCCCTGCCATTGATTTTATTAACTTCTATTATTTTTGGCATTTAGCCAGTCGTAAGGTTTATAAATAGGGAGAAGTTATTGTCTAGGCTTTAAGAATTGATTACTAATCACGGAATTACAAGGAAATTCATCGGTTGTCATTTAAGATGGGGTTCCTTTCCGGTGCCTCGATTTCTTTATTTCTTCTTTCTTTCTTTCTTTCTTTCTTTTTTTCCATTCCAGGGGCAACGCGCTTTACAATTATGGGGAATTCAAGATCATCATTATTATTTTCAAAATCTGTTGGCTAAAGTCTTAATTAGAAATCCCATATTTATGGACTTGATCATTAATAATATTAATATAACGACATATTTTAAAGCAATACATACACCTACTTTTCTAGAGAGTTCAGCTATTGCTGGAAACCCAACGCATGATCTTCTACCATATAACAAGAATCGTAAATGAGTTGATATGAAGCAGTGGTGTGCAATTGCTTATGCTGTCTATATTACGATGTCCTCTTTGATACTCATGACGTACCCCATGCTTATGACTAATAATATATTTTTTTCTACTCATTTATTCCTTCAAAATTATGTTTACAGGATAATTTACATCATAACCAATTCATGCCTAAAACAAATCCGGTATTCATAACATATATAGATAGGTTCATATTCCTCACGGAACTTTTTAACAGGAGTAGAGGTTTATTCCTTGTTTCGCGTATAGGGTTTAATTTCCTGTTACTTCTAAAATATTTGCGTTATGTTTCACTTCCAGTCACCCGTTGCATTTTAGCGGCATTATTACTTTTCTTGGGGTGAAATGATTAAAACTGAAAAATATAAAACAAAAACATCAATCCCGTAACATTTATAGACTAGTTATTAAAGTCTGATAATAATTATAATTTTAACTCAAACCCGTTATTATTTATACGTCTATGATAATACATTATTATATGTCTATAAAAATCGCGTATTTATATTAGGATTCTCTCGGTAACCCATTTATGACTATTATCTGATTTTCTGAACAGTGGGCAAGTAAGGAATTACTGTCAAAGCATACCATAGACCAAACCTTTTAACTACGATTTTCTATCACTTGATTCTTTATTTCCAACGTATTTTTCTGTGTAAATACTATTTGTCGCATAGCCTGCTGCATTTGTCTAATTGTCGATATTTTATACACTCATTCATTCCCACTTCTGTTTTTAAACTAAATCCCCAAATTATCTCAATCATTAATTATGATAATAACATCCAAAATTCAAAATTCTAATGCAAATCCTTTAAATCTAACACGAACAAATGAAACAGTAATGTTCGTTTTTAGATATTTTAAAAGCCAATGACGAGGCAAGAAGCATTCTTTTTTTTTGTTCTGGAATATTCTTGTGTTTGCTTTATTTTGCTCCTTTCGCATCGACATGAATAAAATTCGCAAATCATTATAAATATATTTACGTAAGACATTTAGCATTCAAATATTTTCTTCATATATTTGATGACGGTCACAACTAATTTATTTTTCGACTTACTATTTGTTCATATCACTTTCCTCTTGAACTGATTCATTCCAATTGATGCTGAAGCAGTTGCATGTCATCAGATTTTGTTTCATGTCCGTGCCCAAATAAAGATTTTCAAGAGAGGATTATCTTTTTCATTTGGAATATTAGAACAATACCTTTCTTTCATTTCGACTAGGTGCTGAATGGAAATAAGAAGAAGAAGAAGAAGAAGTCAGATCAAACTAAAAGAGATCTTCTTCTTCTTCTTCTTCTTCTTCTTCTTCTTCTTCTTCTTCCTCTTCTTCTTCTTCTTCTTCTTCTTCTTCTTCTTCTTCCCTACCATTAGTACATATATATTTCTTGCATTCTAATTCTTCATTCTGACTCTTTCTGCTTAATAGTTAAGTTTGGAAATATAAAACCTATGTCGTTCCCCTATACTTCATCCAGAGACAAGCTTGATTTCGATCCTTTTTATCTATCTATCTATCTATCTATCTATCTATCTATCTATCTATCTATCTATCTATCTATCTATCTATCTATCTATCTATTTTTCTTTCTTTCTTTTTATCTATCTATCTAGGATGTATTATATCAGGCAACCTTTCACTCATAGACTTTAATGAAATTTTTATTTCTTTTTTATATTAGAAAAATTCTAAGCATTAATATTAATAATCAAATATCATCACACAGCTTGTTTTTAAAATACCTTTATTTTTACGATGGAAAACTTTACTTTTATTCGATGCAAAAAGTTACAGAGACCTAAGTTTCTTATTAGGCATCTTTCGCTTTGTGTTGAGAAGTGGTCAACAAGACAAGGCCGGGTCCTGTATTGAGTGACAATCCTTTCAATGACTAACTATTCAGTCTATTTCACGAATGTTCTTTCATTCGTGTTCTACGTTTTCTCTTTTGCATTGTTCATTATATTTACATTTTCTCAAAATATTTTTTCAATTCATCTGTTTTATTCCTTTCTCAAGAACTTTCTTTTCTATATCTGCCTCTTTTTCATTTTCTTGTTCTTTTTTCCCTTCTGCTTTCTTTTTACTTCAGCATTTTCCTTTCTTTTATTTTCGTCTTTTTTTCTGTCTTTCTTTTTCTTTCCGTCCATTCTTTTTTATTTTCCCTTCCTTTCTTGTTCTTTCTTTCCGTTCGCTTTATTTCGTCATTTCTTTTACGCTTCCTTTCGTCTTTTATTATTTCTAGATTTTGCTCTCAATTATATTTTTCTTTACACGAGTCGTTCTATTTCCCAGCTTTATTTTCCTTTACTCAGCCGCCATTACGACTTCCTTTATTCCTACACTTCTTTGCTTTCATTTTTATATCAGTAAACTCACCTCAGACTTCATTTACCCCTCTCCTCATATCCGAAAGATTTTAACAAATGATAAGACTATTTTTTACGAACGTTGGGTTAAGGCTGTGGCTGGGCAGCAAATGTCCTCAACTATTTTTTAACCGTGCATCTCAGTCTATTTTCTCTTTCTCTGTATTTGTTATCACCCTTGTGACAGACGGCTGATGACCGTGACGTCGTTTCCAGGATCGACGTATGCAAATTTCGACCAATCTGATGAATGCAATCTTTCAAAGTGGTCGTAGCATTACGCTGGAATTAGTTTTCTGCTCTGATCGAGTGAGTCATTTTATTTCCCTGTCCATTTCGAGTTTCACTCCTTTTACTTTATGGCGTCCATTTTCTTCTCTTCTCGTCTTTCTCGGCTCTTCTTTCGTTTTTCACTTGTCACTCTCTTTTACTTTGTACTTCCTGTTGTAGAGAAATTATCTATTCTCATATGGTTTTCATTCCTTTTCTCTTGCACCATTCTCTATAATTATCTTCTTTCTTCCTTTTCTTTTATTTATTTTAGTTATTTTTTAAGCATAAGGTTTATAGTATTACTAGTTTTCTTTAATTCATTGTTACTGTTATCTTCGACGTCTACATCAAACAGGGTTTTTTAAGCTTTACTAATCGATAGAGGAATCAGTCTAGTTTAATGGAACAAAAATCGACAAAACCAGATGATGTAAATGTAATAAATAATGAGTAATAAAAATAATTAAGACGGCACAAGGAAAAAGGAACAATGAAGCTTTATTCTGTTTTAAACAGAATAGAAATGAAGGAAGCTGTTACTTAGAGAACAAACTTTACATAAATTACCCAGATTTAGGGGATATATCGTGCTCATTGTTACTGCATATAATGTCAACATAATTAAAAATATTAATACAAAAATAATAGCCTAACAAAAAGCTTATCTGTGCGTTTTGCACTCATTAACGATTCCGTGTCCGAAGTGCGTAACGCGATGTCCTTGATAGGTGTACGTATGAGGCATATTAGACATACTTAGATTTCACTGAACTCAAAAATGTATTATTAGTTCCTCTCTCTAATATTAATAAAATAATAATAATATTAAAAAGTGTAATGATATAATAACAGTGAAAATGATTTTAAAAAAATATTTTTCAAATAATTTTCTTAAATTTTTCTTGTATATTTTTCAAATTGCATTCTGTTGATTTTGTTTTAATTGTATTCAAATATTTAAGATGAAATGAAAATTATTTAATAAATGTATACTGCTTAAGATATATCATGCAGGAAATAAAAGATTTAATGAAATATTTAAGACATGTCTAACAAGGAATAAAAGATAAACGTCAGACGTAACTAAAATGTTATTAGGAATCTACCATTTCCCGGAGCACTACGAAGGTTAAACAGTTCCAGTAATTCAAACCTGACACGATGGAATTTATTTCTTATTTCACCGATATCTACTTTGTTCATGTCAGATGATGAAATTAAATATGTTATTATAATTATTCTTTTAACTAATATATCAACATTATTATTAATATTGATTCTTGCAGACTGAAATTCAACATTTTTGGCAATCATCATTGATAAAATAATCGATAATTATTCGTCCTGATGAGAGAAATTAAGTTTTAATACTATGTTTTTTTTCTGTGTTTCGTATTTTCCTTTTATTATTTATTCTGTAACTTTTCGTTGATTGAGAATTATCCCAAGAAGGTATATCCTATTATTGGACTAAGTAAGCTTGGCTTATTATTACTATTAAATAAGCTAAATATAGAACAAGTTTTTGCGACAAGTGGATGTGCGGGCAGAGTAAATTTTACCGATGTGGATCCGAGTTCAAATTATAGTATGTTGAAATTCCGCCGTTATGAAAGTTAAGAAACTATCATTTCTCCCAACAGTTATGTGCTAAATAGCAGGGCAGGTTTTCTAAGTATAGGTGGTAATCAATCTAGGAGAAAGATTAGTCTTAATTTAAAACCATTAAGAATTAAACGAGAAACCATGTTGCTATCTTTTCGGAGAAATCATTGTCTGTACAGATATGAAACAAAGGTGTAAGAATGTTGTGCTATGAATACGTACATCCCGATGAAATGTCTAATATAAAAGCTTAAATATACAAATACTGTGAGGAAGATTGTGTTTCGCCAATACCATAAAAGAAGAGAACACGTTTGTTTCCCTAAAATATTTTGTTTCCAATGCCTTTACAATGTCAACATCAAGGTATGTGCTGGTAAATATTAGATTAAATTAGATAAAGATTAATGAGCATTTCAGTCTGTGTGCAAATATATAGTAGTTTCTTTCAGAAATTTAGAAAGATCATTAATTTGTCTCAGCTTTAAAATGATACAGTCTTTTATTGTGTGCAAAATATTATTGCCTCTTAAGTAAAATGGCGTCGTTCATGCTGAGGAGAACCCTCACAATGTATATGAAATACGATGCTTAGTACGATATCGTTAAACGTTATCGAGCGTTTGAATTACCGCCCAACTGAACCGATAATTTGAAGAATAATATGAAAAGAAAGATTCCATCAATAAAACACACCACCACATATTTGAGAAAAAGAATAAAGAGAATATAATTGGCTCCCAAAATGAAAGCAGGGCAGAAAAACAAACTGTTTCTAAATACTAACTTTTTAGAATAGCTTAAATCTTGTTTCTTAACTAATAATTTATTTCATATTTTTATCCCAAGTTAAGTGGGAATTTTCTTCAAACATTTTAAATATATTGAATTTTGCTTGTATGATATGTAACAGTGTAGCAAATTTTTTGTGACGAGACATTCAGTTATTTATCTGACCCCCCCATCTCATCGCTGTCTCATCGTTATGGTAACATTGCGAGGTGCAGTAGATGAAAATAATATCAAAATATAATTTTTATCCATTAAAATACATATACAGGGCGTACATAAAATTTCGTGTGCACTTAAAAAAAGTTATAATTTTATTTGTATTTGCGATAGAAATAATTTTTAAAAAGGATTAGAAAGAAGTAAATGTATATTTTTTAAGGTTTTATTGAAATTTTATTTAAGTTTCCACATGTCCTCCATCATTAGCAATACAAAGGGTAATAGGATTTTGCAGTTCACGGAAAACATTTACCAACTCATTTACTGTAATGCCTGAAATCACATTAGTTATTTTAGCTACACTTACAACTAGGTACATTAAACTTGATAACATTTTTTACAGATTATTTCTATCGCAAATACAAATAAAGTTATAAAGTTTTTAATGTGCACAGGAACTTTATGGACACCTTGTACAAGGCATATTTATTTCTGTACTTTTTAAATTTAAAATCACTAATTTAGACGATGAGCGCAGGATGTAATATCTTCGTTTAATTTATTATCCATTTATGTAACGTACATGGGCCTCTCTTGTAAAAAAAAGTATTTTGTAGCATAGCATCAAGTTAGTGTGTTGAATCAAAAGACACGATACTAGCGATAATATCACTCTATTTCAATTATGAATGGTGCAGTCAGCTGGGATATTGATGGTATATAATCCAGAATTCTGCACCACTGTCAAGCATGATGGCTTTATAGAATCTGCTTTTTGTGCTTGATTGCGATTTCGTACTCCACAAAATGTTGTGCGTTGATTTGAATAATCTCTATTACTTATATTTCTCTCCAGTCTGACAGTTGAATGTAAACACATGGACTATGTTGGTCTTTGACCTAAATGCAGAAGGATTATAAGGCTTTTACAATGGACATTATCCGCTGAATGAATGGGGGCCCAAATGTGTATCTTCAGCTCATAGTACCTCTAACAATATTTTAATCGATATCCCCCCATGTAAGACAGTCAAGCCACTAAAACAAAAGGGGTTACATGTGTGGACAATTAGGAACAGAAACATGAAAAGGAGTGGAAATAAAATAAGGAGTGATCAGGAGGACAGTAGATGGCGATTGACATTGCTTCTAAGCGAGACAAAATTGCAATTTTGGTCCTTAATGTAAAACGCTATGTATGGTGAAAACATAATCCCACACATCACCCTGAGCACACCACCGCCAGCAGGAAACATATTGGTGAAAGTATCAATATATCGGGATGAAATTCTTTCACAGGGAGAGGAAAGCTAGGCAGAGGTTATGGAAGATAGAGTGTGAAAATGGAAAGACAGAGGGTGCAATCTTCCCCGAGAAAACCCTGTTAAAGTTAGCAAAAATCTTAAAAGTGTACAAGGGGTTCACCTTCTAGCAGGCCAACCCCGCTAAACATGCAGTCAAAAATAAACTGAAATCTTTTTGTTCAAAGCATATAAATTATTCGGAATGTCCAGATCAAAATCCAATTGAGAAGACTTGAAAGATTCTGATCTGAGATAGCCTCCATCCAATCAGGGTGAGCTTGGGGTATTCTGCGAAGAACACGGAAATATTTCAGGCTCTTGTATGGGATTCGCTTCGTTTTTTGTTGGTAGGGTTTCTGGTTATTAAGCTGTTTCTTGAAGAGAGCAGCTTGTTGATGGTGTGGATTTGGTATTTTACTATTTGAAGGCGAGGTTCATTGGTTTTTGTGAGGTAGGCTTCCAATCAGATTGTTGTAGTTTTTAGAGTTAATACAAGTTGGATTAGACCTCGGCTTTCTAAAGATTTTGGTACATAGAGCCTATTAACATCTGATTTCGGGAGATGTATACGCATTTGAGTAAGCGTTTTTCTGTTTATGGCGTCCAATCGTTTAATGTCATTCAACTTCCATTTAATAATGTTGAAGGTGTATGTTACTACGGATATAGGTGTTGATAGGCTTCATTTTATTGGTTCCATTTCGTTCGCTTTCTGGTATCAAAAGCACGCTTCTATAATGTTCTTTTCGGGTCTATTTCTTCATATTTGAATGTTATATTCTGTCTCCTTCATTAATTCCTTTGTATCTGTATGCACCATTTTCGCCTAGTTCTTAATATTGTTGATGATATCAAAGTCTTAATCCGTCGTTTTCGTTAGTTTACCGCCTTTGAAGATGGATTTGGCCCATTTGTAGATTCTAAATTCCATCCCAATATCTTTGCCGAAGGTTTTAACAATGTTGAGTAGGTTTTTCTACTAGTTGTCATCCTTGGCAAACGATTTAAGATCATCAATATGAAATAGGTGATTCAGTTTACCATTCTGTGTCTTGTATTCGTGACTACTTTTGTTTAGTAGGCAGATAAGTGGCGCTAATGCACTGCAGAAGATTAGTGGTGATAATGAATCTCCTTGGAAGATCCCGCTTTTGATATTGATTGGTCTCGATGTTAATGACCCGTTTGGTATGGTTTAGATTTGGTGTAGTCTTCCAGGTTGTCATGCTTTCTGTTATGAATCTGGCCGTTGTGGAGGGATACTCTGTATATGTTTAGGCTTTTCTTTTATCTATGAGTGTGGAACACCGTCGAAAATCTTTCTGTAATCGATCCATGCTGTCGACAAGATTCTTTTCTTTGTTTTCGGCTCTTCCAATATTGATAATTATTTGGTCCTTGCATGCGTACTTCCTCTTTTACATCATTTTATTATTATTATTATTATTATTATTATTATTATTATTATTATTATTATTATTATTATTATTATTTCCTTTGATTTCTGGCGTTTACACATTTCTTTCTGGGTCCGGTCCAGAGACCTAAGGTTAGAAAAGGCATCATGACACTTTCCACTGACAAAAAAAAAAATAAATAAATGAAAAAAAAAAAAATTACATAGATAAAGCCCTTCGTAAAGTGTGGGCTGTACTTATCAGAACAATTTTTTGTATCTCTTTGAGGCATCGACTTCCAGGAATCCCTTCACTTAGTCTAGTGGGATCTTTTTCAACCAATCCTAGGGCTCCAACTACAGCATGGATTGTTGATGTTCGCATGTGGCACATTTTTTAAATTATTATTATTATTATTATTATTATTATTATTATTATTATTATTATTATTATTATTATTAATGTAATAAAACAGACATAAATGTAAAGGACAGATTGGAAAGAAATAACTACAGTGATTGGTCGTATGAAATTATGAAGAAGAAAAATAAAGCAAAAAAAGAATTTGGTAGCCGGTTATCACGCTTCACTCATCAGAACAATTTTGGTGCGCATAAAAATATATTTTCTACTGATCAGATCCTCAAATGTTATTTCTGTTGTTATGATTATTATTATTATGATGATTTTGTTATTCGTGTGGACACATTCTTACCTAAGTTCTGCTTTTAGATCTTCTTAATAGAAACAGTGAATAAAGGGAATTAAATGTCATTCCAGTAAAATATTAAAACGAAAACAATTACGATTAACAATCCAATGTTTGATTGTGCACAGTAGATGTTTTTCCTACTAGAACACAGTCGACTTTAAAACATTAATGCCTGTATACGTTATCTATCTATCTATCTATCTATCTATCTATCTATCTATCTATCTATCTATCTATGTGTCTGTCTATCTATCTTAGTCTCTTCCTATCTATCTATCTATCTATGTCCCCATCTATCTATCTTAGTCTCTTCATATCTCTATCTCTCTCTCTCTCTCTATCTCTCTATCTCTCTATCTATCTATCTATCTATCTATCTATCTATCTATGTGTATGTCTATCTATCTTAGTCTCTTCCTATCTATCTATCTATATATCTATCTATCTATCTATGTCTGTCCCCATCTATCTATCTTAGTCTCTTCATATCTCTATCTCTCTCTATCTCTATCTATCTATCTATCTATCTATCGATCGATGTTTGTCCCCATCTATCTATCTTACTCTCTTCCTACCTCTATCTCTCTCTCTTTATCTATCTATCTATCGATCGATCGATGTTAGTCCCCATCTATCTATCTTAGTCTCTTCCTATCTCTCTCTCTCTCCCTCTATCTATCTATCTATCTATCTATCTATGTCTGTCTCTCTATCTATCTATCTTAGTCTCTTCCTATCTATCTATCTATCTATCTATCTATCTATGTCTGTCCCCAGCTATCTATCTATCTTAGTCTCTTCCTATCTCTCTCTCTCTCTATCTATCTATCTATCTATCTATCTATCTATCTATCTATCTATCTATCTATCTATGTCTGTCTGTCCCCATCTATCTATCTTAATCTCTTCCTATCTCTCTCTCTGTCTGTCTATCTCTCTCTCTCCCTCGATCTATCTATCTATCTATCTCAATGTCTTCATATTTCCTTTAAGTTTCTAATATTTCTTTTTTGTCGATCCGTTTTATTCCATTTAGATTTCAATCTGATGATACATGAGAATATACAAACTGGAAACCTTTACTAAGTCTAATCGCAAATATATTAATAACAACTAATTATTCCTTCTAAATGAACTTAGTGGTTCACACGATGTGTATATTTAACATATATTTCTCTATGTTTTGTCTCTTGGTTTTTCTTTAACTCCTAATGTTTTATTTACCCGAGATTCACCGAACGGCATGTGGCTATAAAGTCTGCATCTGGACATTAGTATAAAGCGAGAAAAGCCATTACGAATGTGAAATATTTGAATACTATTGTCTTCATTTAACTTTCCTCTGTGGAATTTTATACCGAATTTCACGTGGCATCTAGTCTTCTCTTATAAATACCGTTCAAACCCTGAGGTGTAACTGTCTGCCTCTTGATTTGTCTGCCAATACGTCTTATAATAACAAGCAAAAGGAAATAAAGAAGCGAGCGAATAGCCAGAATGAAAACAGAAAATCGACAAGAATGTTTTAGAGCGCTGTCTAGCGTTTGTCTACAGATGGACAAAATAGCAACGGAGCCTTGACGGCGAATGTTTTCGATATGGTAAACACAATAATAGTAATGATAATAATAATAATAATCTTTTATAGATTAAACAAATTGAAAATCTTTGTGATTTTTAAATTGAAAAGGATCATCCAGTCGTGGTCAGGAGATCAATCTATTTGTTATAAAGAATGAAAATGAAACATACAATACAGGGTGTTCATAAAGTTCGTGTGCACTTTAAAAAAATTATAACTTTATTTGTATTTGCGAAAGAAATAATTTGTAAAAAGGATTAGAAAGAAGTAAATCTATATTTTTCATGGTTTTATGGAAATTTTATTTAAGTTTCCACATATCCTCCATCATTAGCAATACAAAGTGTAATACGATTTTGCAGTTCACGGAAAACATTTGCCAACTGATTTGCAGTAATGCCTGAAATCGCATTAGTTATTTTAGCTATAATTAAAACTAGGTACATTAAACGTTATTACATCTTTTACAGATTATTTCTATCGCAAATACAAATAAAGTTATAAACATTTTTTAAAATTGCCCACGAACTTTATGGACACCCTGTATAAGGCATATTTATTTCCGTACTTTTTAAATTTAAAATCACTAATTTAGACGATGAGCGCAGGATGTAATATCTTCGTTTAATTTATTATTCATTTAGGTAACTTACATGGGCCTAAAAAAGAGGCTATTTTGCAGCATAGCATCAAGTTAGTGTACAGAATCAAAAGACACGATACTAGCGATAATATCACTCTATTTCAATTATGAATGGTGCAGTCAGCTGGGATATTGATGGTATATAATCCAGAACTCTGCACTATGGGGAAGCATGATGGCATTATAGAATCTTGTGTTTGTGCTTGATTGAGATTTTGTACTCCACAAAAGTTGTGCGTTGATTTGAATAATCTCTTATTTCTTATTTGTCTGTCAAGTCTGACATTTAAATGTAAACACATGGACTATGTTGGTCTTTGACCTAAATTCATAAACATTTTAAGGCTTTTACAATGGACATTATTAATGTTTTTTACAATGGTCATTATCCGAACTTCATGGACACCCTGTATAATATTCATCGCTCTTACATCACACAATTTACATGAACTTGCAAGAAAGCGAAAAGATAAACAAATCAGAACACTGAACGTGAATTAAAACTAATGTGTAACATGAATTTTACATTTGTATTCTTCATTTTTGGTGCCCTTAGAACAGTCCCTAAAATCCATAGAACGTGTTTGGAAAATTCGGAAAACTGTTGAAGAATCGAAATATAGAGAATACAGGAAAATTATGGAAAAAATTGGGAGATGTTCTGAGAATAATGTCTAATATCTGCATTGAACGTTACTATTTATTAGCAGTGTGAAGACACATTTATGTTATCAGCAATAATAGTGAGAATAAATACATTTAATAATGATAATTTGTAAAAAAAAATATACATATTATTAAATGGCACGCTCCAGCAATACTAACATGAACATTATAACTAACGAAAGCAATAATGCTAATAATAATAACAGCATATGTGATGATGATGATGATGATGATAATAATGATGATAATAATAATAATGATAATAATAATAATAATAATAATAATAATAATAATAATACAGAATGCACAGGATGAATGGCCGCTGTGCGTCGGGAAGTGATACAGATACTCACCAGTGTCAGTTGCCGAGATTGGGCGAATGAAGTTCATGTGTGATATGACCATCTTGATTGTCAAACTCTTAGAGCGCAATTGCACACTTGTGCACAATAATAGTCATAAAATGGCTCCTGACAGACATTTCGTTACACAGGTATAACTTTATTGCAGAGCAGGCGAAATTACAGAGGTACATTCTGTGGTGGTTGACGTATTCGTAGCTATTTCCAGGAAACAGTATTTCTCTCAAAGCTCAATGGTGTATATCTAAAATCAATGCTAGAATGCAGATAACTGCAGTATTTTGAATGAATGATATGCTGAAGAATATATTGTGTTTCTAAGCTGCTAGTTGGCGCTGATTCTTGACCATCCTCATTCGTCTGAAATATCTAAGAACCGGGGAGGATATCGCATAATAATAATAATAATAATAATAATAATAATAATAATAATAATAATAATAATAATAATGATGAAAATAATAATAATATGGAAAATCAAATGGCAACTATAGCAAGATAAGACTCTTCATGGTTAATATTCAACCCGTACCAAACAAGCTGATGTAGACAAACCCCATACCCATCAGGTGGTACGTAGTGCCGGGTTAAAAACTAAAGCAGAAGATTTTATTCCTGCTGCACAGGAGCAATACACGCTAACTAGAATTTACCAAACAGACATACTGAAAAATTAGCCTCAAATGCAGATTCTGTGAAAAATATCCAGAAACAATTGACCATCTTATATTTTAGGTTGCACGGTACTGACACTCACTGAATAGAAAACCTGGCATGACAGAGTGGGCCAATAACACCATTGGAAATTATGCAGCTTTTACGGAAAGGAAACTGCAAAGAATAGGTATGAACAGCACCCAGATCCGGTTACGGGCATAGGACCTGTAACAATTTTATGGGACTTCACAATACACACAGACAGAACAATCAAAGCTAATCGCTCAGACATCGTGATCAGTGTAAAAAACAGAGAATATGTCTTCCTATTGACACAGCAGTCCCTGCAGACTGCAATGCATCTTTTAAGATATTAAACCAACTATGAAAATACAAGGACCTTGAAATCGAAATCTCAAAAATGTGACACGGGTGGACAACAACAATTCCAGTTGTAGCTGGAGCCCTCGGACTGATCGAAAAAGATTACTATAGACCTATTGAAGACCTTACTGGTAGCCCAACCCTTAAAGTAATTTAAAAACATCCACTCACATTTATTGCCCACACATTACGAAGAGCTTTATATAAAATGTGTGTGATCTTATTTTTTTACAAATATGATCAGTGGAAAATATTATGAAGCCATTAGGTCTTTTGTTGGGCCCGGAAGGAACTGATGCGTATACAACAGAAATCCAAGGAAATAATAATAATAATAATAATAACAATAATAATAATAATGATAATAATGTTACAAATTAACTCAGAAAGAACAAACGTATATGACTAAGTAGAGAACAATTTGTATTAAGACCAGTTCAATTTTGATCATACAGCTGACTAATGTTCGAACTGACAAAAATGAATTCTGCTAAAGAAAATATAATTCAATATAATATTTTGAGACTCAAATGCATCGTTAATATATCATTTGCAATTCGACATAGCGTGATCATCAAGAAGAAAACATAAACATATAATAATGATAATTCCTCATTTGAAAACATTCCTAATAATAAAACCAGATCATTCAATGCAGGACAAGCAGCAGAAAAATGATTCGGCCAGATAGAGGAAGCCGAGGACTTTGTGGCACATGAAGGTGAGAATTGTAGACACCCTTATCGGAGAAGAAGATCGCAAGAAATAAATATTAGGAAATATTGAAATGGAAATATGACAATCCAGGCCACAGAATTGGTGAAAACATCTAGAATAATAAGAGAGTGGGAGCGAAATCAGAAATAAACACCAAGACAAAATGAAACCAAATAATTTAAAAGAAAAAGTTTCTCAGTTGAAGAATTCGCGCAACATTCTGGTTAATAAATTAATGTTTTAAAAATAAATATTTAACATTTTTGAACCAGCGGTCGCGTTCCCACCAATAATTTTAAAAAAATCATGCTTCGTGATCCCTTTGAAGGGTATTTAAGCAAAGTTTCTAAAACAGACAAGTCGGCAAGAGTTTACGACGCTTACGCCATAAAATAAATTCCCTTACTCATTCACTGGTCTTTTTCACCAAGCTACGTGACACTTACACTTCCCTCTTCAGTATCTTCCTTGTTTTTCCATTACTCATAAACGTGGAGAAATCACATTTCCTTTCGCCATGAGAAACAAGGACTCCAAGACCTTTAACACTCATACACTCTGACAAAAGAAATAGTTGTAACAAACACGAAAACAAAAATATTTATATTTTAATATTTAAACACCATTTTTGCCTTTTACTTTGTTATGGATTGAGTAAAATTCGCAACAATTATTCTGGAGACATCCTGTCAAATAAATCCCATTGTAGTTCACAAAATATTAAATATGAGAATACTCAGAGAGTGAATAATAATAATAATAATAATAATAATAATAATAATAATAAATGTCAAGATAAACCGCTTCATGGCCAATACTCTGCCCATACCAAACAAGCTGACGTAGACAAAAACTCTACCCATCAGTGGCTACGTAGTGCAGGATTGAAAGCTGAAACTGAAGGTTTTATCCTTGCTGCACAGGACCAATGCTTGTTAACTAGGAATTATCAAGCACATATACTAAAATACTGTGTTAGACCAAAATGCAGATTCAGTGATAAATATCCAGAAACCATTGATCATCTTGTATCTGGTTGCACGATATTGGCACCCACTGAATATAAAACACGGCACGACAGAGTGGGCCAATAGCTGCACTGGAAAATGTGCAACTTCTACGGGAAGGAAACTGAAAGAAACTGGTATGAACACCACCCAGACCCGGTTACTGAGATAGGACCTGTTACAATTCTATGGGACTACACAATACACACTGACAGAACAATCAAAGCCAACCGCTCAGAAATTGTTATTAAAGACCACAAACAAAAAAGGTGCCTCCTTATTGATATGGCAGTCCCTGTAGACTGCAATGTGTCTTTGAAGATATTCGAAAAGCTGTCAAAATACAAGGACCTTGAAATAGAAATCTCAAAAATGTGGCACATGGGAACACCAACAATCCCTGCTGTAGTAGGAGCCCTTGGATTGGTTGGAAAAGATTCCAGTAGACTAATGGAAGGGAATCCTGGAAGTCCATGCCGCCAAAAGATACAAAAAATTGTTCTGACAAGTACAGGCCACACTTTACGAAGGGTTTTATCTATGTAATTATTGTTTTTTGCAGTGGAAAGTGTCATGATACCATTTCTAACCTTAGGTCCCTGGGCGGGACCCGGAAAGAAATGTGTAAACGCCAAATATCAAAGGAAATAATAATCATAATAATAATAATAATAATAATAATAATAATAATAATAATAAGAAGAAGAAGAAGAAGAAGAAGAAGAAGAAGAAGAAGAAGAAGAAGAAGAAGAAGAAGAAGAAGAAGAAGAAGTAGAAGAAGAAGAAATGTATAATGCCCGATTTATTTACGTCTTTTCGATCCCTCTTCATAACAATCACTGGAACAATATGAGGAGGAAAGTGTAAGTGTCACGTAGCTTAATGATGAAGGCCAGTGGATCACGGGTACTGCTAGTAATTTAGCTTCTTTTTAAAAACAAATAATATGAAATTAATAATACTTTTATTAAATGTGAAGATGCAGTTGACAAGATGGAAGAGGAAAATAAGAAGAAAAGTATCATTAATAAGGGTGGAAATAATGCGGGCCAAAAGATTCAAAGGAAAATAATTTATTTAATGTCAATAATAATGATATTGAAGAGGCACAATCTAAATTTTATGTCGGGCAAACATGGTTGAAAATAAGGAGGTCTGCGTTGAAAATCAACAATTATATTGCTAGTGATACTAATATTGAAATGAAAACGTTTAAGTGAATATGTGCTATAATTATTATAGATAAAAAAATGTTACATTTGTGGGGCTTTTATATAAATCGATAAAACTGTAAACATCATGAAAAACGATAAAAGAAAATTATATATATATATTTATAGCAAATACGTTTTTATAATTAAGAGAGAAGTCCGACATTAATGCGATATATAGAGATAAAAACAGTTTAATGGAGAAAATAATTGATTTTTCACAATATGATTTTCATTTTTGAACATTAAGTCTTTTCTTGTAAATTCTTGGAACAGTCGTGAAATGTGTGTCTGGAGGAAAGAAAAGATCTGAGACCATCACCACAGTGACAGCACAAGAATATTTTGGAAATTTGCTGTCAGTTGATCTCCACTGTAAGGCATTTAGTATTACTAAAAGTTGTAACAAGAGTAACCACAAAAATCAACAACTGCGATGATGATAAAGATGATAAAAATGCAGGGATGCTTTAACTCAGAGAATATACTCGTCGAAAATATACTTTGCATTACAGGCGAAAACAGATGCTGGTTAGAAGCAACAATTGTTCCAAAAGTACAAGAAAACAGGAACTACAGAAGTAATCAATAAATGTCAAATTTTAAACTAAACAGTGTGTTGACGCAACGAAACGGTTTTGAAAAGTAAATCTGAAAAAGTATCAAATTCAATCATTCTAGACACTTCGAAGGAAAACAGTCCGACAAAAAACAATTAGAAATAAAATAAATAAAAATAGTTTTCTTATCATTAACATGGATCTAGAATCTAATTAAAGGACATATATAATTACAAGGTTTGGTTTGGTTTGGTTTAGTTTTCGGCATATCAACCTCAATGGGTTATTTAATGTCGACAAGATTTGTATTGCTGGTAATATTTTTGTTCAAAAATGTATTGCCGGTAATATTTTTTCCTTCAAAAATGTATTGCTGGTAATAATGTATTCCTAGTAATAATTTTTTCCTTCAAAATTCAGTGCTGGTAATACTTTTTTTACCGTACTCTATTGCTGGAATTATAGTGTTTTGAACCCAGTTTGGGGATAAATATTTGCCCATAGCTAGGACCCTAACAAGTGCTACCACCCCTGGTTAGAACTCCAGCAATTAAGAAGTGGTTCAACGATCCTAAAAACCTTCCGATCATAGGCCTTGCTATCGGAAGTAGTTCATCGTCTTGCCGAGGACGCGGATGTAGTTTATCGTCATGCCTAGAACGGATAATTACATGGAAGAAATAAATAATGCTATCTAAGGAACATAAACAGTTCGAAGAAAAACGGTTTAAGTATAACATTGAGAGATGTAAATTTTTAATGTCAGGTCGCTTCAGGAAGTAGGTTCACTAGAGATTAACTTCGTTTATTATCAGTGAAGTGACATGACTTCAAGTGGAATGGCTTGTCCTTATCCTAGACTGGTTGCTAGCTATTGTCAGAGAGTTGAGTTTAACTGTCTTACCCATAGGTGACAGGGTAATAAAATATGGGTTCATGAATTTTGAAAGCCGATTAAAGCGAAAAAGGACTCAGCTAGAAATTGAACTCGTATTGTCGATTCCACTGTCAGTGACGATAACTATACCGCTACCCCTATGTCTATACGAAAGAACCAGAACAACATAAAAGTTTGTGAAATAAGCTAAGAGTGTTCCGGTAATCACTGATGCATTCCAGGTCATATCAAAACTATTTGCAAATCATTTGGAAAGGCTGGATATTCAAAGTGGGATTGAAATCACGCAAGCCGCTGCAATAGTAAAATCTACGCTATTACAGAGGAGATTATTTTATATTTTAGCGGTACGTCGATCTGAGGTAATGGCCAACAGATGCAGCTGGTGTGAAGATGCATAATAAGGAAGAAGATGCCGATAAGGATTCAGAGGGACGAATGAGAGAGAAATTGTGGCGCCGAAGTATAGATAAGAAAAACAAAGAACTAGCTTGAACAATTAGAAAATGAAAGCGAAGAAGACGGCGGAACGAAAGCTCAAGAGGAAGTAAACAAAATGAGAGAAAATCAAAAAGAGAGCGTACAGAAAAACTGTCATGGAAGTGGAGTGAGTCGAGAAAAATGGAACCCCGTTCCGCAGATTCTTTCGTCAGCCATTGTCTGTTCGGCCAGCGATCGCTGTTTATCAAGGAAAAACATTGACACCCGAGAAGGTTAGGCAAACAAATAGAAAA
>OZ038484.1:10270553-10298053 GCA_964036315.1 Acanthosepion esculentum | reverse complement strand
TGTTGTGTCCATTAAGGACGTGGGAGATCATGGCTCTCCACAACTTGCTATCTCATGTACCCCAAGTAATGTTTTACTCATTACTATTTTCCCAGGTGTTGTTCTAACATTCATTTAGATAGGTCTTCCGTAGGTTACCCTTTTCGTATCCTGTTCTCTTCTTTCATTCAGTATATGTTCTGTGCCTGTCAAATACTCCACGTCCTGCCTCCTTGCTATGTATATTGTATATTTCCACTGATTCTAATTATTTTGATTCTATTTTCCTGGAAATTCCTTATTTCACACATGGACCTATCATCATCCTTTTATAGAACCACATCTCTGTTGCCTCAAGTCTCTTTACATTTGTGAGGACATTGTCCAGCATTCACAGACATATGAGAAGATAGATATCAGATATCAGTTCAATGTTCTTTTTCTGAGTTTCTAACCAAATATTCCAGTTTTGAAAAGCTTTCTGTAGATTTCGGTAAGGCTGCTTTCTCTATAATAGTAGGGAAAGAAAAGAAAAAGATTCTGGGTCGTTTGAGAATTTTCCATTTAACTTTAGGTGTTTTGTTTTCCTCTTTCAATTTCCAAACATGTTTAGAAAGTTAAATCATATTTCGTTTGACAGCATTAGTAAAGGATGAGAGATTATTATACAAACGTTATTTTAAAGGTATTCATTGTGCTCCCAATATATATTTTAATAATCCTGGGATTTTCAGTTGATGAAATAGAACACATATACACAAGGGATTTCGTTAAATTTGTTGGATAAAATACATTGGTCAGGATTTCTACAATAACATTAGTTAGTAATACCAGACAAATTAGAATAAGTACTAGCATTCCAGTTATTATTGTCATATAATTTCAGTGTTTTATTTTTATGTGATTTAATATTTTTTCTAGATTATTAGTACAACTATAGCTAAGTTTGAGGGTATTCTGATTGAAAATTTTGCTTAATGATTTACATTCTTGGAAAATATTTATCAATTTAGAAACTTATGTTCCAATTTAGTACGGACTAATTGATAGAATGGAGGTGTATACCATATTATCTTCCAGTTTCTGTTTTTCTTTCTGCAACAACCACAAACCTCTACAAAATTAATTTCAGAAAATCTAACCCACTATCACTAAGAACTTTATTATAAACTTGAATGTATATGTATATACAATGATGTTAATGTTATCAGTGATTTCTACTTAATTGTCATCGTTAATCTCGGTTCATATAAAGTATCTCCATTAAATAATTAAATAACACGGACCCAATGAAAAATGTAGACTCCTACAAGATTTCATCCCGTATTCTTAATACTTGACATGTCTCCTGAGATTTCCCTTATCACTGAAATTTACAACACACTATTGAATTTTCCTCTTACAGTATCCTTGGTGGCGTGTTAGTCGTCCTATGTGGATGCCTCTGATCTACGATGTAGATACACTGGCATTGTCCACAGTTGTGTTTACAATGCATTTTTCTTGGCGAACGTCTCTGATCTGACATGTTGATAAACTGGGAATGTCGATAGTTGCGTTTACAATGCATCTTTCTTGGCGAACGTTTACACAATGTGGCCGCTCAGGACTTGGTTTACAGTTTTAAATATGGTTCTTTGACAACTTTCTCTAAAACGAATCTCTATCATTTCCTTGCATGCAATATATTCCTTATTTCTACAAAGTGATCACCCAATCTGTGGAAAACTTCCACCCTTAAAAATGTCTCTTCGCGTTACGACACATGTTTGCACTCGTTCATCATACCGAACCTTATCACCTCCAGCAAAACGGTCTAAATCTCAGACTTAGGTAGTCTGCTAGTATGAGCATTAGTACGTCATAAATTGCAAGGAACTGAACATTTTATCAGAATATCTATTATCCTCTTGAATGAACATAGTAACCAAGGCAAAATATAAAAATAACATAAAAGTAAACGGTGATTTGAAAGATTTCACGACCCGCCAAAAAAAAAAAAAAAAGAGAAAGAAAAAAAAGAAAAAGCGAAATGTTTATACTCTCAACTTATCAGAAGGAACAAACGTTGGCCATTTCTGGGCTCCTTTGGGATGCGAAATCCAAAAAAGCCGTCAATCAAACGGAATGTCTCAGCACGAGATCTTAACCTGGCCATTATGGGTTTTCGTTACAAACAGTTTATGGGGAATCAATTGATTCTTAGCTGCGGTGGAGTCGATGGGGTAATTCGCATTTTTTAAACATTTTTCCACTACTTTTCTTTTTGCATTTACTTCTTTACACTCGCTTATGCATGTATGAATAACAAATTGTTATCCTTTTCTCTTCATACATACAAACATACACACACACACACACACACACACACATATATATATATATATATGAATGTACGCGTATGTATGTATATGTATGTATATGCATATCTATGTATGTAAAGGTAGTATATGTCAGTATATATATGTGTGCATATATAGGTGTATGCATGCATATATATGTATGTATATATATATTTAAGTATGCATATATATGTATGTATATATGTGTATATATATATATGTATACATGTTCATATATGTTTGTACGTAAATTTACACACACACACATATATATATAGATATATACACACACACACACACACACATATATATATATATATATATATATATATATGTATATATATATATATATATATATATATATATATATGAATATACGTATGTGTTTTTGTAAGTTTATATATATTTGGTCATCCCATAAGTTCTGTCCGAAGTTTAACTTTTTGTTAAAATGAACGAAATTTAAAGAGTATTTTATAATGTCTAATGGAGCTGAACATTATTTTTATGTTTAGATGCATTTAAACTGATCAAATTTTATTTCATTTATTACATTTTGTTTGATTAAAATCCTGCTAACATGGAAGTACCCAAGAATCATTTGAGGAACATAATGATTTATGAGTTCAAGAAAGGTAAATCAGCAGCCGAGGCGGCTAGAAAGATTCACTCAGTTTATGGAGAGGAATGTGTGAATGAAATAACATGCAGAATATGGTTTGCAAAATTCAAAGGTGGATATTTCAACCTTGAAGATGAAGATCGAACCGGACGTCCAGTTGAGTTTGATGAAAAGCTTCATGAAGCAGCCCTTGAAGAAAATCCTGCTTTATCAGTTGAGGAATTGACAGTGGTTCTCAGTTCAAACCATACAAATGTTCATCGTCATCTTCAACAACTTGGAAAAGTTCCTAAACTTGGAAAATGGGTGTCTCATGAATTGTCTGAAAAAAACCTCAAATCCCGTGTTGACATCTGCTCTTCTCTCCATTCTCGCCAACTTGTTTCACCTTTTTTGGATAGACTTGTGACTGGCGACGAAAAATGGAACTTTTATCGAAATGTTAAGCGTTGTAGACAGTCACTTGGTAAAGGGGAAGGACCCCAGCTACAGCCGAGAAGGGAACTTCATGGGCAAAAGATTCTTCTTTCAATCTGGTGGGATTGCCAAGGAATAATCCACTTTGAATTCTTACCACCTAATGCAACAATTAATGCTCAAATATACTGTCAGCAATTAGAGCGTTTGAACCAAGCTTTGAGGAAAGCAATATACCTGCTCTAGTGAATCGAAAACGGGTGATGTTTCATCAGGACAATGCGCGACCACACACAGCAAGAATCACGTCACAAAAGATCGAAGAACTTGGTTGGGAGAAAATTCCTCATCCACCTTATTCGCCCGACCTTGCTCCTTTTGACTACCATTTGTTTCGTAGCTTACAGAATCATTTGTAAGAAACAGCTTTTATAACACAGGAAGAGGGTAAAACAGACACTTGTGAGTTCTTCGAATCAAAGCCAAAAGAATTTTACAGTAATGGAATTAGTAAGCTTGTTAATAGACTGAAGGAAGTCATAGATAATCAGGGAAAATACATTGTTGATCGAATCTGTAATTAAATGTAACATTTGGTCAATTGTTTCAAAATTCAATATATATATATATATATATATATATATATATGAAGAAATATAATCTTAAAGTGTGCTATATTTGTGGGATAAAGTGCTCAATATCAGAGATAGAGCGTGTGTAAATATAAAAGTGAACATAGAAGTCAACACTTAGAGGCGACAGTCTGTTTCATGCTAGATGCAATCGTCAATCCATGACGATTGCATCTAGCATGTGTGTGTGTGTGTGTATGTATCACACACACACACACATATATATGCATATATACATTGACGATCGCAAGGGCGTGAAACCCAGGGTTACAAACTCAAACATTTCAACTAAATATGTTTGCACTATCACAGATATATACCGTGTATATATAATATATAAATAATATATAAATATTACATATATATATATATATTTTTATCCACAGCTGCGACTAGACATCCGATTACCTTAAGCCGCAAATCGAAAGCCGACCGATTTGACACCAGTCTGAGTTTTTACCACTAACCCATTGTCGTCCCATAGAGGGGAAAGTGAATTTTTGCGTATTTATTCTTTTGAATTAACATGCCACTGACCTATAGTGCTCAATTCATGGAGGATCTTTTCATTATTTGCAGTAGTAGTGACTGTTTTGAAATTTACGCTATGTACATATATATATATGTTTGTGTGCATACATATGTGCATGTATGTACATTTATGTATATATATATATATATATATATATATATATATATATATATATATATATATATATATATGTATGTATATTTATATATATATGTATATGTGTATATATATATATATATAATATATATATATATATATAGTGAGAGAGAGAAATGTACAAACACACACATATATTGTAGTGAACAGATATAATATATATATATATATATATATATATATATATATATATATATATATATATATATATATATATATATATGTATATATATATATATATATACGTGTGTGTGTATATATGTATATATATACACGTATATATACAGTGCTATTCGATAAAAGTGACTCATCTGATTTCTTTTACTAAATGTTCTCTTCTCCGATGAAACAAAATTTGAGCTAAATTCAAAGGATAAGCGATCTAAAATCCGAAGAAGCTTTGAAAGCTCTTTCAGTAAGTACTGTCAAGCATCCGTTCAGTATAATCTTCTGGGGATGCTTTTCTTCTCATGGAACTGATTTCTTCAAACCTATTGAAAAAACCCTCAGGAGAAAGCAGTACAAGAGAATTTTAGAGTCTTGTCTGCTCCCTTCTGCTGAAAGGGTGCAAATAGACCCCACCAAGCTTATTTTTATGCAGGATAATGCTCCTTTTCACAAATCAAAATTGATGAAGGAATACTTTGATGAGAAGCAGGTGAGTGTTATGACATGGCTGCCCCAATCTCCTGACCTCAACCCCATAGAAAACTTATGGAGCATTATGAAGTATAGGCTCTCGAGAAAGCAGTTGAGCAACAAAGAGGATTCGATTGTGAGTTTCATATCCGAATGAAATTCAGTGCTTGGAGATGAGATTTGCCAGAACCTAATCAAGTCAATGGCAAAAAGGGTTGAAAAGGTTATTCAAAATAAAGGAGGACCCATAGATTATTAAATATTTCGAACTATATTATCTATTTGTTGAGTCTTGACTCATTGTTGAATCTCGCCTAATGCATGGAATAATAATGCAACACAAAATGTACTTGGAACAAAGAATGTATTATAACAAGAAAGTGTACACAATAAGTACATATAGTATTTCTGTATATTTCTGGGAAGACGTTCCTTGAGAATGTGTTGACTAGTCGCAGGCGATCAGAGTCTCTAGTTGGATCTCGTGATTCCTTCCTCTCTCTTCCGGTATCAACCATTATTTATATAGTTGGCAGTCACCTATGCAGATTAGGTGGATCCCACCACAACACTATTATAAATAAATAATTCTTTATTTAAAACTGTTCGTTTATGTTTCTATTGATTACTAGTTACAGGAAATATGTGTCACTTTTTTGCACAGATTTTTCCCTAAATTTCATTTATATCCAAAATTATAATTATCAATAGAATACCGTAGAGTGAGTAAACTTTTTTGCTAGGTGGTCGGGAGGGGGTCTTTATATTAGTAAGATTAAAAATTAGTTTGACCTCAAAAACTATAGGCTAAAATAACTTTAAGTGAAAAAAATCAGGCGAGTCACTTTTATCGAACAACACTTTATATATATATATATATATATATATATATATATATATATATATATATATATATATATTTCACTTATCTCTCTTTCTATATATATATATATATATATATATATATAAATGTATTTCACTTATCTCTCTTTCTATATATATATATATATATATATATATATATATATATACATATTTGTTCATAGCTCTCTCTCTCTCATACTATACATATCTATATTTTTCTCCCTCTTTATATATATATATATATATGTGTGTGTGTGTGTGTGTGTGTGTGTGTGTGTGTGTGTGTGTGTGTGTATGTGTGTGTATGTCTACAAGTTAACGATAGACCATCATTTTGAAAAATACATTAAAATTCTCGAATTTCGAAAGCTTTTTTTTCTGGTAAATCATATCCAAATGAATGATCTCGGGATACCACATTTTATACCTACTCGTAATTTTTGGTATTTGTATCTTACATATTTTGGTACTTGTGACCCTGTGCTAAATTTAAACTATGACTACCAAACAATTTATTACTTTTAGTAAATATTAAGATGGGATGCATTACAATATATTCCTTCACTCAGTTAAATGAAGTGAATTGAATGTTAGGAAGAATTTGTTCCGACAATTTTCTAAAGACTGAGAGTCAACGTTTCTTCAATCATGATATTCCGAATTCTGTACCTGAAAATCAAGCAGAGGCGTCAGAAGGAAATCCATTTTCACAGACAGAAGTCGCTCCCAAGGAACTGATTTTCATGGGAATCAAATTACAAAACATTCTTCCTACCTATCAGCTTAAGGTAGACCTTCGCATATCTGTTTTTGTACTAAAATCACGAAGATGCCTGTGATGAACAAATCAATTTTTCTTATTTTCTATTAACATTCTCGTTGAGCAATATTTCAGGAATATATTCGAAGCGTAGAGAACAGAGCGTTCTTGACTTTTTTTTTAAGCGTATCACCCCAAGCAAGGCTGGAGGCCACTATCACGCATGGGGTTACAGAAGGGTTGGAGGAAGAGCAGATATGAGTGGTAAAGGAAGGGATGTGGAGAAAGAGAAGGACGGAGGGTCGATCAAGGCAAGGGGATAACAGAAAAATTGGAGCGAGAGCAGATAGGAATGAAAGATGAAAGGATGTGGAGAAGGGAATTGGATAGATCAAGGCAACTGGAGATGACGATTGACGCTACACTTAAACCGTTGGAGATTGTATTTGTCAGGGAAACAGTAATAGGGAAGGGAGTTCCATAGGCGAGATGTGCGAGACATGAAGCTATTGGAGTAGAAGAGACGTCTACATCTAACAGATTCAACGGTGAAGGGGTGGGATGCCAGCCTCGTAGGACGCTTAAATTCATGAGGCCTAGGGACAAGCGAAAGCAACTTCTCGGAGCAATTACCGTGAAAGTACTTGTAGAAAAACGCAGAGCGATGCAACATCGCGTCTGTGAGAGAGCGACTGCAGACGAGATGACAGATCAGGGCCAATCACATTGCATATCCGTCTCTGGATCTTATCAAGAACCCTGAGGCAACCAGCAGGGGCCCCAGACCATAAATGGCAGCAATACTCCATGCAAGGGCGAATGGTCGATTTATAGACTTCGAGGATTTATTCCGGAGAGAAAAATGTCCTGGCTCGGCACAGGGAACCATCATTTCTTGCGGTGGATGATGCAACTGACTCGATGTATTTATTCCATCTCAGATCAGCGGACAGCGTGAGACCGAGCAGCCGCAGAGAGGAGCTCTCGAGAAGTTGGTCCTCAGACATTCTAGTGGGATGCAGGGATGGTTCCTTGTGGTGGTTACTGGAGAGCAGTTTTGTTTTAGAGGCGTTAAAGTTGACCATCCATTTCTCTCCCCAGTCCACAACCGATTGGAGGTCCTTTTCAATTTGAGCTGCCAGGTTAATTTTGTCCGCCTCACTAGATTTGTGTTTGAGGCAGGAGTAAATAGTGGTGTCATCAGCGTAGATACCGACTTGGGAGTCTATGGCGTCAGGAAGGTCGTTTATAAATATGAGGAACAGAGTAGGGCCAAGGATTGAGCCTTGAGGAACACCTGCGTTAGTGGGATAGGAGTTAAATAATAGTGCAATTCACACCCAGAACTGGAGACTTATCACTAATCTGGTTGTTCCACTGGGAGCGAAGAATTCTACTTTCGGGTGGCGTTTGCGCTAGTTCTCTGATGTAGTTAACTTATAATCCAAATTCTGAGGAATAGAGCGCGTATCAAAATTAGAATGGAAATGGGACAAGGATAATGTGGTTTCGTTATAAGCACTGAAACAAAGGAGGTGATATTTATGTACATAATTGTAACAGAAGGAGCATTACAAATGCAGATGGATATATACCTATGTTTTATAGATTATGTAAATGAGTTTCATAAAAGTTTCATTGTGTACGTCACACATAAACGTTTGAACTGCACGGTAAGGATTGATTCATTTAGAAATATGTTAGAATAATCCAGTACAGATACTTTCAGCCAACGGTGTGTATACGAATAGAAATGTAATTCAGTAAATATACAAAAACAGAAAAGGACGAGGCAGAAGGATGTGTCTTCTCATTAGAAATATTCAACGTTTACAGTGATGTGAACCTAAGAAAAAATAGAAGTCCGACCATGATTTACTATTGACAGCCTCATTCATAACAACATGAGATATACAGATAAAACAATGTTGATAGTAGACACAGAAAGGAAACTATAGGGACTTCTACAAAATGTAGTACAGCAAAGCAAATGAAAGGACTCAACACTACATATAAGAGAATTGGGGCACCTCGAGGCATGTTATGGTTAGCAAGCTTGTCTCGCTAGAACAATTACGACTGTGTAGTAAGTTCGATCTTCACTGGGTACCCCATCCTTTCGGCCTTGTGCCACATCTAAGCTACGCTTGGAAAATCACTATAAGAGGATAGAATATATATCCGCAAAAGGAAGGGCTGAAAATGCAACCTACGAATTGTAGTTTTAACAGAGGAAGGACTGTGGCACCAAAATCAGAAAGTTTATTGAAATAGTAAAATATGCCACCAGATGATAAGCAACGTCAAAAGAAACAGGGATATCTCGTTAAAAGCAAAGAGAATTGCACTGAAATGTTATACAATACTGGTTCTCTGATGTGGCAGTGAATGCTGGATAATTTCCTCACAGGTGAAGAAGTCACTTGAGGCAACAGAAATGGGATCCTACAGAAGGGTACTGAAAATTCAATGACCTGAACAATTGAGCAAAGAGAAAGCTTTAGAGAAAATGGAAAGCAAAACACACTTATATTACGAATCTGAAAGAGACAGCCTAAATTTCTCATGTGCATAATGAGGAACGAGGGCTTGGGGCATTTGAAACACACACCATATCGAATTCAAGAAAGACAAAGAAATACAGCGAATTACCTACCTAACGCGATTGTGTCAAAGCTTGGCAGTAGAGAGTTTATGAGCAAAATGACAAGGAAGTTGGAGAGATATCATGAAAAAATTCAATTTTTATCATTAATGTATTTTCTTTCTGAAATTTATTTTTTAAATTATGTTGATTTCCAATTTAGTTTACAATTTTGGATTGGAGAATAAAACAGAATTTACCCCCCAGGATTTTGAATCCGTTTGCCAGAAAGTCCCAACTAACCAATAGTTCTGGCTCTGCTATTCCTGAGCATATAATAAATAGTAGGAAATCTGTAGTTAATCGTAGTGGTGACCGATTTATAATTTTATCTAGATCCCACTGCACATTTCACCTCAAGGTGCTAGAGTCCTTGTATATCAGATCCCGTGAGCCTTCCCTTTGTAAACATAGGGGATGCTTACTGGGTCTGAATGTTATTGGACTCTAGTTTCTTGAAATTCTTTTTTTCTATTCCATTGGTTAATTTAAATTTAATTTACACGCTTTTTAAATCTTATATTCCCAGAAAAATAAACTTGATAAGTCCTGGGACAAAACCGGATGATTTTGTTTGTTTTTTTAAGCTTTTTCTTAAAAAAAAATGCCTTATAATTTTGTCTTTCCTATCTATTATTGCATTCTGTACCACAAAAAACTTATTTAAATTTTAAAATTATAATGCAATACTGAACATTAATGATAAATCATTTATTAGGAACGTTGTCATGTAAAGTTAATTCACACGCAATCAATTTAATTATTTAAGATATTGTAAACGTGGTGCAGAAAACTTTGATATCATCCCTACTGCCAAGCAGCATTTTTAAGTCAATTCTTTCAACTTCTCCTTTTCTAATACCATAATCATAAAAAATATTTTTATGAAAAATAAGCCAGTGTAATCGCAATTACATGGAAAATCAGCATCGTGTTATGGTTAACAAGCTACATCACTTCCGAATTAATTAGCGAGTTCGTTTCTCACTGGATGCCCTATACTTTCGGCCTTGTGTTACATCTAAGCTACGCTTAGAAAATCGCTATAATGAGAGTTTCTTTAATTTTAAGCGATAAAATAAAAATGCTATTTTCATGTTCATTTTGTTTCATCTCAGACTTTTCCCAGAATTCCAATGTGGTCTTAGTTTTCTGGGAAATGTTTTAACGTGTAAGATTAATTCAAGGATTAAAATGTATACAACGTTTCGTACATCATTTTTAACGGCATGTGTAGTAATAGATCTGAGACTATTTACTTTAAGCTCCTTGATATAATCAAAAGAAGAATCAGCAATATTATTTGTCCTGATCTGGCAGCTCAGTTTCAGTCACTTATCCACTGTTGCAAGGTTGCCTCTCTGTGTCATTTCTATAAATACTTTCATGATAATTGTTCGGATAAGATCTTCGTTCTGGCACATAGACCTTTTGAATTTAAGCACAGTACAAAACTGGCGTCAAGATCATCAATTTGCAATTGGCCTGGGTAGATGTAGCCGTAATTTCTATGCAAACATTTTCTTTTCTCGCACTTCTCGTTAGTGGAACTCCTTTCTGTCTCGATGCTTTCCCATCAACTTTAATTTTCAAAAATGTAAATGCAATGTCAATCGCTATCAACTCTCCTCCTGATTACTCATTTCTCTTTCCGCTCATTTGTAATGTTTCTCTTCATAACTGTTCCACACCCAGTAATCACTTGAGCCTTAGTGGCTTTATTACCTTGCGAGGAATGATACCGATAAAAAAAAAATTCTTTTAAAATCTCTCTTTTGTAATTGGTTATAATATCTAAATCATTTTGAATAACATTTTCGAATTTTGATAACTAAATAATTTATTGTTCAACATCATTTCTATTGCCACGGACATATAATTACTCAGATATTCACATTGTATATGATGTCTATTTTGGGGAGACCCTGTATAAGTGATTTTGTTACCTTTCTTTATCGTATCTAATGATCCAGTTATTACAAGTATGACATTAATTTTCAGGTAAACATCTTTTCACTGTCAAATAGTGATAGTTAAATTTACGTAATTTTCAATAGACTATGACAAAATTATTTATAACATATGACATTACTATACACATGGGAATGTAATTTTTGAGTGTAGTCTTTAGTATATATGCCATGTTAATTTATATATTATTTAAATTATTTGCAAGTTGTTTTTTTTAAGTAAATATCAGTTATTTCTAATCACTACCCACTGGATTTGAGTCTCTGCTATCCGGCATCTGGACTGAACTCATAATTAATATGCCAGCAAATTAAAAACCAAAAAAATCGCTTTAATCCTATAAGGTATTCTTACGTGGGAAGCAGGATTAGGAACATTAATATTGGTTTTCTTAATATCACCTACACTTTTTTCTGCAGCCTTTTGTCAAGCATGACACGCTTCGCCGCTTCTTTTTTCTTTTTTGTAGAAAGATTCTGCTGCTGAAACTTCGCTATCAAAGCTAGCTTTCGCCGTTTATTTATTTATTTTATAACTGCAATACGTTATTCATACATGTTAGGCCCACCTAGGTGGGTGTAAACGCCTAACTTATGCACTGATTCCATCAGGCATCTGATTCTCTAGTATCCCCTTTTTTACATTATTACACTGTCATTGGTTTAACATCTTTCACAATATACATGATCAATCATACTGGATTTCATTGTGTCGGACCTGATTATGGACCTTCGATATTCTTACAGACTCTCTTCTAGTTTCATTTTTATGTGTCAGCTGGTGAAAGATTTGTATTCTTTTCTGCAACTGCAAAAGATTGTATAAATACAGTTCTTGGTCATGTTCTCATTTGCGTTAAACGGCGGATATTTTTGGTAAGGGTGAGCTGTTTCTTTATATTTTCCTGACGTTACAGGCACTTCTGTAGACCTACTGCAAGTGATGTAAATAATTATTTCTACATATCAGAAATTTAAACAAAAAATAGCTTATCTTTGACAGTCGGCTTAAATGGAAATGTTCAAAAGTCAGTTTATGGCGTTCCGTGAATGGTTCAGGCAGACGTTTATTACGATATTTAAGCAGATTTAATCATATAATCATTATTATTATTAAGATTGAGATCATCTCGAAATATTGGACGTTTCAACCGAATGATGATGAACCTATGTCCGCTAATGTCCTAATTTAGAGACACAATATTTTCCTTCGAACGTGAGCTGCACATTTCCAATGAAGTCCGGTCTCTTCAAAAGGGAGAAAAATTCCGAGATGTAGTCCTGACGGCGTCGTCAACCAAAATGACAATTTGAGATAATGCTCGATATATTTCTCCAATTTAAAAATCCAGGTTTTATTACTTCTGTATATTCGCCTACTCTACGTTCAAGCAGTTGTTTGTTGTTTGTTGTTGTTTCTTCTTCTTCTTCTTCTTCTTCTTCTTCTTCTTCTTCTTCTTCTTCTTCTTCTTCTTCTTCTTCTTCTTCTTACTTACTACCTCTTTCCACACTTCTTAACGATCGTAGATTTCAATGTGACAAGAAAAGCAACAGAAATATCTTGTATTCGTAAGAAAATGAATTTTAATGATTATTTATGTTGTTTTCATGAAAAGTAAGTTTGAAATCTTAGATGGTATATTTTTTTAGTAATCTTCTGAAATGTAAGGGAAGTATATATACTCATTTTCGAAATATTATTTAATTGATTAAATTAATGTTTATTCATCAGTGATCTGTAGGACATTCATGTCTAAATAGGAATGTTAATTTGTCGTTTTATATTGTTTTCTTTCTTTTTACGTAATCAATAAAAAGCTGGTGAAAATCAAAAACGGTCCTCTTAGTGTTTATATATCGATTTACATCAAATGGCCCAAACTTAATGACTTCTACGAAATTGCCGGGCAAAAACTTACCAACTCTAACTCTTTATCGAAGACAAAAAAAGCACTCACGTAGACGATATGCAGAAGCCAAAATATAACGTTAAATCACAAGATATGTCAGCACCAGCGTTATAAACATCTCAGACAATTTTAATGGCCGTGAAGAGAACAAAATAAATTAAAAGAAGAAAAACTTGGGGGGCGCAGAACAAAGCAGTAACCTCAGTTTAATAGCAAGTCCCGGATATGAACTTACTTCCCTTGGTTCGAGGCATGGAAACCAGAAATTAATGGTTGTAGTTGCGGATTGCTAAGAGCCAATGAAAAGAAATAAACTTGACTTGAAATTAGGTCTTATCTAACCTGCATTTTATAGTCTTCACGGACTTTTCTTATTATTTTCAACAACTCTTTTGACAATTTAGGAGACCATCTGCTAAGAATTTTTATTTTATTTTATTATTTTTGCATAACCTCTGGACATTTCTTTTTTATAACGGTTGATGACACCATTTTATTGTCTCTTTCACTTAAGAGAGAAGAGTTCTAACGTTAATCTTATAAAACATCTTTTCTCTCGAATTTTAAGGCGGGGGTAGTAAATCTTTCATTAATTATAGAGTTATGAAGTGGAAATATTAGGAAACAAGAAGAAATTCTGCTGGAATTGTATAGATTAATGGAACTATAAACATCAGGTACTGTACTTCATCTTGCTTAAAGAAGTACTTTGGTAAATTCAAAAATATCGGTGTGTATTGAATGGGACAGTTGTTTGAAAAACTAGAGAACATGGAAAATATTTAATCGAAACGGAATGAAAATAACTTTGAGAATGATGGGAATAACTGAGTAACGAGAGGCGTCAATGTGCGACTTCCCACCGAAGCTCAATTGTTAATACGATCGTTCTTAGTCAATTCACTACTATACTCTGAAAGAACTAAGCATCAAATAAAAGACAGAATGTATTATTGTTAGAAAGATGCGTAGCCAGAGATGCAAGCTACGTCTAGATCAAACAAGTACAGAATTGTTACTCTTTTAGAAGACGGACGATGTAACTCAGATATCTATTGTTCCACAGTTGTATGGAGCCCTTTCTTAAATTAAGGTTATGAGCGTTTGAATTTATATGGTTAGATCATATCCTTTTTTTATTGTGCGTAGTGTCACCACAAATGTATCCACACGTTTCCAGTGTATGTTTTTTTTATTTTAATTTAGGTCAGCGAATCGTAGCGAATTATGCATTGAAAAATAATTCATATTTATCTTTATCTCACTCATTTAAACCGTTATTTAACTCCTCTCTTTAAAACTTCTCTCTGTTAAATTTTAATCCCCACCTTCACCTTTAGGCCTTCCTGTTCTTCTTTCTTCTAATACACCCCTCTCTAGAGCTTTCATACATTTCTCTCTCACACATTTTTCACACATACACTCTCACTAAAATTTTGTTTTTTATACCCGGAGTTATATTTTCCGATTTCTTTTTGAATTTGTAGGTCTGATGAATTGGATCGTGATTACGATTCCAATGTAATAAATTATAAGCATGGAATATTAGTGTTTAAGCCATTTTTATTAATTCTTACACTGCCCTGGTCATTGAGTTCTACCTGGATTCTATCCTCTTGGAAATTTATATATGTATGTGTGTGGACGCGCAGGCGTGTGTGAGTGTATTGATAACTAATTATATATATATATATATATATATATATATATATATATATATATATATATATATATATATATATGTACACCTGAATGTAATGAGAACGAAAACTATAAAAATTCTAACGGTCACAGCATTAATTCAAAAGAGTAGTCAATACCAAGTGTAGAGCAATAATTATTTATTATAATTTTTACATACGAACAAAAACAACAACTTGCTTACTACAAAGGTTCAAAGTTGTTTCAATGAGACTGCATCTCGACTGGTGAGAACCAATTTTTTTTTGTAGGCGCATTAATGTTCTAACTATCCTGCTTAACATTTACATTTATAACTCGCCTCCTTTATATATATTTTCTCCCTTCTGACATCCTTTTCTACTGATCTATCTTAGATTATGATTCTACATTTTTTTCTGTTAATATATAATACTAGCAACAGTATCTAATAAATTGATTTATATTCATACTTATACTACAAGTTATACAGTTCGGCAATATATCAAAATTTGTTTATAAAAAATGTATAAAACTTTCAATGTCTTATATGTCTTTTTACTTATATCTTAAAATCTGATCTCAAATTTATTTAAACCCCAAAAAACTTATATATCTAACATACCAAGACAAATTCCCACTTAAATGACAATTTATAAATCTATTTACTACGTCATTGGTTTTCAACCTTTTTGCTGGAGCGGAACCACAAGGAAACATTCCAGTTACTCGAGGAATCCCTGCAATAAATTAATTGTCTTATGCAAAAACAAACAGCTTTCAATTATTAAAATAAAATAAAAATACTCATCTTCAGATTTATTTACAAAAAAATACAAAGACAAACTGTAAAAATATTGTATACGTCCATATGCAATTTTAATCTTGCTTCTACGGTTATTACACATGTATTAAAAAACTTCAGTTTAAATGGATTGCATTTATTTTCATTAAGAATTCAATGAGAAACTTGAGCCTGACAAAATTTCGAAAAGAGTTCGAAGGGATTAACAAATTTTAAGAAATAATTAAAAATTACTTTGATCTTTCCTCTTAATAAAAATATAAACACTTTGATGGAAAAAAGTTTGTTTTATTAAGTTTGGGATTCACCTATATGAAGCCGACTGCCGTCTCTGGGTGTTGAGTTCAATTATCACACAGGCAAACACACCCATACACCCACACACACATACACACACATATATGTTTGATTTATAATATGTAATCAGGTGAGATCTGCAGACGAACAATATTACATGTCATTTTATTTCGAGTGAAATATTTTTTATTTAAATCTTTAGAAACAAAGAAAACTGTACTGAACTGTTATGTAGTATCAGTTATTCTATATAACAGTGGATGCTGGACAATCTTCTTACAGATGAAGGACAGAATTGAAGTAACAGAAAAATGCTTCTATAGAAGGATGCTGAAAATACCTTGAACTGAACACGTGAGCAAAGTTCTAGAGACAATGATAACAAAAATGATAGGTTTCTTAGGCGCATAATGAAGACAGAGGGGTTGGAAACTTTGATACTCACTGGACTGATTGAAGGAGAGAGATAGAGAGGAAAACAAAGCACAACCTACCTGGCGAGCTTGAGTGTATTTATGACGGATCAATATATGGTAGATATGGCAAAAAGACAAAGATACTAAAAGCTACATCTTCCAGGAAATTATGCAGAGCCATGATTGCAACTTCATGAAGGTACACGGCACCTACAAGAAGAAGACGAAAACAATGGTGAGGACTGTATCTAAAACCTAGCTAGATTTAATAAAATATTTTCAAAGGACGGATGAAACATTTGTGGGGTAAAGTGTCATATCACACAATAGTTAGACCGGGTTCCATAATTAGGCGACATCGCCTCATTGGCCTGAGGGCTTTCTAGATTAAAATCTACGGCCAGGGCGGTTCGCTGTCCAAGGAATATATGACCACGTGTCCGTAACAACATAGACCCTTCAAATGAGATTAGCTGTAATTTAAACTGAAGAAGGAAGAGCTCCACAGGTCTACTTCCCTAACACATGATATAGGTGAATGAATCCCTATCCGTTATTTAGCTTAAATGTATGGGAAGAACTGGTCAGGCGTTCAGTTGTGCAGGGACCCTACGACCGCAAATGGAACTGATGATGATGATGTTGATGATGTTTATCTTGCCTAGACCAAGCAAATATCTCCGTTATTTATCATTGCAGCTACTTGTAAAATTTACATCAACCTCACGCAGTCTGAAGCCATTTCTTTTATGCTGAAAGCACTGAAATTAGTTTACAGATTTTTTTTTTACTTTTTCTTTGAAATTCTTAACTCACTTTCAGGAGAGTTCCATTTATTTTTCTTTCTTACACTCCTTTTTTTCTCTTAAAGTAAATATCTTAGAAATAAGCTGAGAACAAATTTTCGGTACAAAAATTGACACACACACACACACACACTTATATATATATATATATATATATATATATATATATATATAGTGTCTGGTAAATATTCGTTTTTGTTTGTGGAAAATAACTTATCATATACCTCACTAAGCAAATGATTTTTCAAGGCCACACTTCCTTTTTACTTGATTATATTTTGTTTCTCTTCAAATTACTTTTTTAGTGGTATGCTTATTGTTTTCCGGTAGTGATGGCCTAAGCGACTGGGACAGCCTAAGCATTGAGAATAGTCTATTTCCTATTATCGTTTTCACGTGCTGTTCAAATACACAATCTTGACTGATGTATTTTTTTACGCTACCGACACCTTCTCATTTGAAATACTAAGGAAACAGTATCTTAAAACTCATTTTCAAAAATTCGAACGTTTATCATTAAGAAAATACAATACGTTTTATCTACTGTTGTGGAAAATTAATTACCGTAAATGGTGATGTCAGCCAGAATAAAAAATAATAATTAAAATATTTGATCTTTCTATGTTATGTCGAATACATGCCTGGCAAATGTCATTGTTATTCAAAGAAAAGGTAGAACAAATTCATATTTTGGTTACAGAATGTTATCATTTAGATAATTTCATTAGATAAAGAGGTAAATAAGTTCGGAAATACATGAGAAATACAAAATTCATGAACAATATAAAATCGATTATTTCGTTAATATATCCGTATTTATTCATATAATGAAGCTAACAGTAACACGTTTTCAATTTAATAATAAGTTAGATTTGACGGCGCCAGTCTTACAATGTTCGTGTCTCTTTGTGCGTGTATCAATGATAAGGAACACAAAAGGAGTAGTTACATGTGAAAAGTTATGTTCGCAAATTTACAATGGTTTATTTCTTAAAATACAGCCTGGCTAATTTTGGCATTTAGAAATTTTACATTTATTTTGGCTTATTATTTCATTTGGCAGTGTTATTTTACGTATATATATATATATATATATATATATATATATATATATATATATATATATATATATATATATATATATATAAATGTAAAAGACAATAGGAAAACTGTAAGAGTTGCCGACGCGTTTCATCCAATATGTGTTTTCTTAAGGCAAAAACGAAATGAATTTATTAAACAAATTAACTAATAATAACAAAATCAAAATGTCCTTAGCAACTGGAAGAATTTAGAGAACGCTATTTTCAGACTGTTAACTGAAATTACGGCAATTCTTCTGTGTTAGCAAAAAGAAAAAAAAAACATTCCAGTCAATTTAGATTAGTTAGTTTTTGAAGTACACCAAATTATGTTCTTTTTATATGTACTAATTTTAATCTACCAACTTGAAATTATAACTAAAATGAAAGTTTTAATGAAGCATTTTCTTTTTTTTTATATTTCATTTTAATTTTTAAAAGAATTTTTAATTGAATTTGTTGATGTAAATACGTATGTGAATTGCCTTAAAACAGACAAAGATCCGATAACATCATAGAGCCCTACTAAAAATTATTCACGATAAAGAATTTCAAGAATAATTCAAAGAATTGAACTCTTGTTCCGATGATCTGCCTAAACTCAATTAGGTGGGTGGATATGAATTATATAACAGCTAGTACTGACATTTTGTGGGTGAAATTTATTATATATATATATATATATATATATATATATATATATATATATATATATATATATATATATATATATATATATATATATATATATATATGTATAATGGATTTCTTGTATGTATATATATAATCGATTTCATGTGTGTATATATATATATATATATATATATATATATATATATATATGTATATAATCGATTACACCCCCAAAAAGACAGTAGAGCGACTAAGATACAAGGGGTTACTGAGTGTGGAAGAATTAAAAAACAGGTATTATACTAAAGCGCAAGTATAAAATAAGTGCAATCAATATAGTACATCGCGATTGAAATTGCTGATTGAAATTCGTATGCCTCATACGAACATTTTCCATAAAAATATTTATAGAAAATGCACAGGGAGGCAATTTTACGGCAGTGAGAAAGGGACTGAAGCCGATACGCCTGGACAGGTCTAATAATATTGCTGATTTTTCACAGGATTTTAACAAGGATATTTAGATATATAACGAGAACACCAGGCCATATGTTGTTATATATATATATATATATATATATATATATATATATATATATATATATATATATATATATATATATATATATATACAGGGTTTGTACAAAATAATTGAAACATTTGTTAAATTCAAAGAAAATTTATTTAATATGGAGTTGGTCCGCCTTTAGCCTCACATACAGCTTTAATACGTCTAGGAATGTAATCATACAGCTTCCTGACTTCATTCACAGAAATTTTCAGCCATTGTTCCATTAATACCTGCTCCAGCTCTTTAAGACACGACGGTGGAGTGTAGCGACTTTTGAATTTTCGCTCCAAAATTCACCACAAATGTTTAATAATATTGATATCTGGAGATTGGGGAGGCCACTCCATGTGTTCTAGCTCACTTTCATGATCTTCATACCAATTCTTAACCACTCAAGCCGTATGTATTGGACCATTATCGTCTTGGAAGATGCAGTCACAATCAGGGAATAAAATCTGGATCATTGGATGAATATGATTTCCCAAAATGTTAGGTAATCTTTGCTGTTGATTCTACCATGCAGGACGACTACTGGACCAAGGCATGTCCATGATATGGCGGCGCAAACCATCACTGATCCACCTCCATGCTTCACTGTTGGAAGAAGGCAGTCAAAGTTATAAACTTTTTGGGGCTGCCTCCACTCATAAACTCACCGTAGAGTTTGAAAAAAAGAAAAACTTGACTCGGCTGAGAATATGACTTGCTTCCATTGGTCTGCAGACCAGGCATTGTGATCTCAGCACCACTTCAACCTCTTCTGAATGTTGCGAGTGGAGAGAAGAGGTTTCCTTGCGGCGGCTCTTCCATGATATGCAGCCTTATGGAGCTCACAACGAATAGTTTTAGTAGAAACTGGACTATTCAGATGATTATTCAACTCAGCAGTCACTTTGGCCGCAGTAGTCTGATGATTTTTTGCCACATTGCGTTTCAATGCACATCAGTCCTTGTCAGTTAGTTTGCAAGTCCGGTCCGAATTGCTACGGTTGCTATAGGTTTTGCCCTGTTTCTCAAATTGTGTCTTAGTTCTTGATATGGTAGCTCTTGAAAAACCAAACAATTCAGCAACCTTAGTGATCGAGGCTCCTGCCATGCGAGCTCCAACAATTTGCCCTTTTTCAAACTCGGAGAGGTCACGCATTTAGCTTAAATTTTACTAAATTCTAAAAATGAATAAGACAAAGACAGTAAATTAAATTATTATTTTATAATTATTTTGATCAATGCTTTTTATTAACGTAGTAAAAATTTGTTTATATAGCTTATTTAATAGTTTTTTTGTTTGGGAAGATAATTCACGCGATTTGTTCAATTTTGGGGTTGATTGTAGGAGTTTGTTCTAACTATTATTTTGGCGGGAACATAAAAAAATAATAATAAAATATATATCAGATAAGAAATAAAATAAAAAATAAAAATAAATAAAAACAAGCAAAATAATTTAACCCGAATAAATAAATAAACGACTTCCGGAAAAATAACTGCCAAAATAGACTACACACAATGCACCACTGACCCGTATATATAAATAGCCTAGAAAAATAATAGCACCCGTGGCCTGACGATTGCATCTAGCATGAAACAGGCTGTCGCCTCTAAGTGTTGACTTCTATGTTCACTTTTATATTTACACACGATCTATCTCTGATATTGAGCACTTTATCCCATAAATACAGCACATTTTAATATATTTCTTTATATATATATATATATATATGTTGACCATTACTATTATCTCTCTCTCTCTCTCTCTCTCTCTCTCTCTCTATATATATATATATATATATATATATATATATATATATATATATATATATATATATATGTATGTATGTATGTATATATCATAAGAAGCATTTTAATTAGTAAAAATGAGAAGCGTATTTGCTCTGTTTCTTGGTGTCTATCTTTTCATCGTTATTTTTTAATTCATGTTTTTTCCCAGTTTCCTGATATCGTTTTTTTTCTAGGTTTTCGATTTCTTCTATGTGTTTGTTTTAATTAAGATTCCTTCCAATCACATTACAGATTTTCTTTTGGTTGTATCAAAACCTTGGCTTTTCATATATATATATATATATATATATATATATATATATATATATATATATATATATATATATATATATATATATATATATATATTGAGATAGTCAATAGAAAGGCAAAAGCCTCTAGTGCCTTTGGGAAACTTCGTCACCGACTCTGGAAATCCCGGGCATTAGGCTTGAGACCAAGATACATGTCTACAGGGCAGTAGTCCTTACAACACTATTGTATGGTTCAGAGTCCTGGACACTGTACAGAAGACAAAGTCAGCAGTTGGATGTATTTCACAAGGGCTGTCTTCGAGAAATTTGTGGAATAAACCCAAGCCAAAGGATGGCCAATGCTGACCTTTTCACCATGGGTAATATTGATGGTATTGATTCCTTTCTCATGAAGTCACAATTACGCTGGGCTGGTCATGTGCTACGTATGCAAGACAACAGAATACCAAAAATGCTCATGTATAGTCAACTTGACAGTGGTCATCGAAGCGTAGGCCGACCATTGTTTAGATACAGGGACAAACTGAAAAGTAACATCTCAGCTGCGAATATGGACCATGCTACGTTTGAGGAGATAGCAATTGATCGCAATGAGTGGAGGACTACTTGCTACAATGGCATCAAGAACAATGCAGCATCAAACATCACCAAGCTTCGTCACACTAGGGAAAGGACTAAAATATCTGCTGCTGTACCGGCCATACACTCCAACAATCCACACTCCTGCACAATCTGTAGACTTCTTTGCAGATCACTAGCAGGACTGAAATGTCACTTGCGACTTACACACAGGGTTGAATAAGCACAGTTGTCGGAACCACATACGTTGAAACCGACGGGAGAGTCCATCATATATAAATATACATACGGAGTTATATTTTCCGATTTCATTTTAACTTTGTATTTATGATGAATTGGATAGTGATTACGATTCCAATATAATAAATTATAACCATGCAATATTAGTGTTTGAGCCCTATATATATATATATATATATATATATATATATATATATATATATATATATATATATATATATATATATATGTGCGTGTGCGCGCGCGTGCGTGTGCGCGCGCGTGCGTGTGCGCGCGCGTGCGTGTAACTAAATATTAAAGTGTGCCTTGAAAGCCTGGAAAATCACCTTTCTAATGTTGACTGTAATACGCATATTATGTAAATTACGTTTAATCCGACAGGCACCTAGTTGGTAAGATTTCTGAACGAGCCACGTAATAATTATCATATATTCTCGGCGAATTATGAACATGTAGCTAACGACTTTATGTAAATGTTCAGTCATGGTACTCAATAAAATAATATCACTTTGACAGCAAAACGATTTATTAATTCGCTCTTTTTTATGCCGATGATGTAAGTGTTGTTTCATAGATATCGACCTGTAATCATAAACCAAATCTTGGAAAGTTGAATTAAATGGAAATATCTGAGACATCCGGTTTTTGGTTCGAAACTTTCAATCACCTGAAGAAGCGTAAAACGGGCGAAAACTTTATGAATATGGCAATGAACATGAGGTAAATTGCAAATATTTTAAATAAGGTGCTGTAAATTTGGATGTCCTGGAGGTGTAATGGCTCGTAATTTTCAATCGGAGAGCCGAGTTCCTATTCTAGGCCGGTTCGTTATATTCATTTATGCGCTAATAAGCATGGAAATCGTATGAATCCACCTCTTCTCCTCCAGCTATAGATTAATTAGTAAGCTTTTTTTATCATTTCCTCATTATTATCTAATATATTTTTACAAAATAAAAACATTTTCTGGTTTTAAATAACCTGAAAAGGTTTGATAAACCGTAGAAAATGAATGAATCAATCATTTATCTGTAGGATAAAGCAACAAAATACCAAAAGAAACGCTGAAAACAAAAAAGCTTAAATTTTAATATTTTCGCGTCCGATGTCAAGATAACCAAACTAGCCGACATTATTCGCCGACCTTCTACTTTTGTTTTTTGTTGCTATAATTTTAGACTAAACTTAATATATACTTGTTTAAATGCTTTATATTAAGGCTTAGTTGTTTGCGTATTTTAAACTCAATAAAATATTATTAATCTATATTCCTCCAGTTTCATAAATGTTACATTCGTTCTTCCTGTCATTAGGGCGATGAGATCAGGGAGGAAGGTACAAAAAAACAGAAAGATACATTCATTTTAATATGAGAGATTTAGCAATAATTTTCAACCTCATAAATACGAAAAAAAATTTCTTTTTTTTTTTTAATAAAAATACGTACAAAGAAACTCGAATGCAAGCAAAACAGAAGCAAGATTACAACAACAGAAATTTGATATGACAACAAATTACGATTTTAACCACCCACTGACAACAAAGCAACACAGAATTAATAACCGACTGCTCATATTTGAAATCTCCTCGCACCAATAAATGTAGGTGTATCCCTAGAGGGAGATGACATTTTCTGCATGTTTGCCCATAACGTCTGACACTGTGAACACTTCTGTCACCCGAGGAGAATGCGTTTTAACTGGAGATGAAGGCGACTGCGATTGAATCTATGCATTTATGCAGACATTTGAATTCTTCTTTCATTCTATGTATGATTTCGTATAAACTTACTCGCTTATGCACATATTTTAACGGCTAAAGCAAGCAATCCATCAGTCTATCTATCTATCAATGTGTGTGTATATTTAGGCAGCATATCGTAATTCAAGCATATTTGGTTGAATAATCTAGACATTTTAATCCTCTCATATTCATTGATGAATTTCTTAGTGCTTTTACAAAACTGAGTAACAAAGACGCAGTAGTTTTGCTTATTTCTTTTATTTTCCCAAGTATTTTCAATTCCCCCGAAGATCATCTTCACGGCTGAAATGTTAATCGAAGAATTAATGTGATTGATTGTTGTGATTTTTTTATAAATGTGCATGAAATGCACTCAATTATAGTTAATTTACGTTAAGAATATGTAAGGGAGGTAATCTATGTTTTATTGTGCATGCTTTTAATAATTGTCAAAAAATTTGTTCAATTAGAGCTTTCCAAAACATTGCTTTTATAGACATTTTAAAACCTTGGTGCTATACTCTTAATTAATTTTATTTGGTCTTGGTTTCTTTTTTAATGTAGAGCTCTTCGAGAATTTGACGTTTCGGGTTTTTTATTTTCATGGTGGAGTATACTTGTATTGTCAAATAATATTTCTCCTAAACGTGAATGTGGACGGGAATGTTCTTTTTAAATGATGGACAATAGAACATGAATCTGTGTAAAATAAATCTTTTTGTTAGTGTCGTCTTCGTGAATCCAACTATATATTTACGTTTTGTCAGACATACAGTTTCCCAAAGCACATTTAAATTGATATACGAAAATAGTATTTTGCAAAAAATTAGTTCACGGAGAAGAGTTATTGCGAATGATTATGTTAGTAGTATTAAATTTAGTACAGTATATAATTAGTTTTATTTTTTTATATTAGGATTTGTGAGCTTTCTAGGACATTTTCATCTTGTTTTTAGAGTGTATTTGCTGTATAGTAGGTTTATATGATAAGGGTTATTTGAAGAAGTAGTATGTTCTTTTCTCATTTACGTTAATATATCCCCCATTAATCCAAGTAAAAAAAAAATAATCATATACAACACTAAATTTAAAACACATAATCTGATATCAATTTAAATTCTAGTTTTCATGTGATTAAACATTTTTTAATGTAAAAATTTAATTTGATTTTGTACAAATCATTTTTGGAATTTACACGTTTTTACAAAGCTTATCCAATAGCGTGCCTTTGGAAAAATGTATTTTTTGAAAATAATAAATTTGTTTAAATATGTGTATGTTTGAAAGTGATGGAGAACGATATAGTGAAGTGAAATTATGTTTCCGAAATTATTAAATTTAATAAAAAATAACACTTATCTACAACTACTTATTGAATCTGAATTAATCATAATTAATGTAGGTTATTTCCGCACAAATTTCTGTACATTAAATCCAGTTCACGAGGATATTCTTTTTACGATTATTTAATTTTGAAATTGATCTTTTATGAGGCATTCCACTATTTATACTTTTTTAATACATGCATTTTAATTGGAGAAAATCTTGCGGTGCACAGAAATGAAAAAGCAACTGGTCAAATCATCATGTATTTAAACGTTATAAAAAAAAAATACTTTTTATTCTTTATTAAAATGTAGATCGCATAACGCCATGTTACCTGTCACTGAGAATTCCAAGGTGCCTTAAAATGCTTATTTTTTTGTGGCCACTCTTTCAGCAAGGAAAATTTCGAGTGTCTGCATCTAGTTTCTTATTTACTAATTAATAATCAAATTATCATTTCATATATATGTATGCATGATATTTGAGAAACTTATTTCGATAAAACTATAATCAAATTAAAGCAATATAAACAAATACCAAAAAGTAATTTAATATGTTGTGTCGAAAATAAACTCATCAATGAAAATAATATGAAAACATTTACTCCATTTAGTTTATAGCTAAATAAATTACAGTAATTACATTTATGGTTCAAATATATATATATATATATATATATATATATATATATATATATATATATACACGAATGTAATGAGAAGGAAAATAAAGCCTGATCTTTATATATGCAACTGCGGTATTTAGTATGTCTTGGCAAGAACCAGCCTTACTCATTCATTTAATTTGGGGCTGATATCTAGATCTTTTATGGTCATGTTCTGTAGATTGCTTACTTATATTTTTATTTTTATATTCTTGTATATATTTTACCTATTCTTAGCGTTTATATTTCGTATATATTTACTATATTTTGAAAATTTGAATAAAGTTTATTATATTTGAGCTCTAAGACGTTATGTTTTCCCTTATGATGTGGTTGTAGGTAACGTATTAGGCGCTGATTTCGTGTATTCAATCGGCGGGGGAAATCAGCGGGTTGCCTACCAGACGTGATTGTGAGGACGGATGGCGTAACAGTGGGTAGGGGCAAACCATTTGGAGTGATATTGCTACGGGTTACAAGGATTAGGGATTACGCACGTCCTGAATGGAGACTGAACTCAGAAAAAGTTTACGGATTGAATATGAGTAGACTCTCATTAAATTCGAAATCGCTTCACGGTTTCTTTTTTGAACATGTAAACATGACCAACGACAAAGAATTGAGAAAATGGAAGACAAAAGTGAATTAATACTTAACATCAGGAAGAGACAGTTATTTACAGGACAATTTAATGCGGAACGTAGGCTTGGAATAACTGATACTCACAGGACAGATAGTAGGCAACAAAAAAAAACGCATAATAAACTTAGAGTACTTGACTAAACGGATGGCAGGAACAGGGCTTTGAAAAAATAACAGAAAGACAAAATCTATTGAGAGATACAAGAGACAGGAAATTGTTGAGAGCTATCCTACATCCGGAGAGAACGAAGCACGTAAAGTAGAAACAATTCGCTACACCTTCAAATTATCTATATATAAGAGTCTATTCATCTCCTTCTTTCTCTCTTACTAGCTATCCCAAGCTTACGAGATCTATCTATCTATCTATCTATCTATCTATTTAATATTAGTGTCAATTGCTTAAAAAAATCGGATTTTAGTATTCCATTCATATTCCATCTTTTCTATTCAATTATAACCTTAGGAGTGTGTCTTGATCTTTCTCGTCCCGACCCACTTTCCAAAATCTGTACA
>OZ038484.1:10250553-10265553 GCA_964036315.1 Acanthosepion esculentum | reverse complement strand
GAAAATAAATGTTGTACGAGAAAATGCGTTCAGACCAAGGCGATCCTTAACTCAGGCCGATATAACAAGTGTAGCTGTTCAGTACTGGAGGTAAACTAACACCCGAATGTTCATTGCTGGAATTGGATTGAGAATTTTTTTTTTTTTAAAGAATTTTTTACTTGATACTTTTGGATTAAGTTAAGTGTATTATTCAAGATACTGAAGTAAGTAATGTTTATTTATTTGTTTGAACTTGCAATATTTAATGTTTAAAGAAAGTTTTCGGTTCGAAATTCACAAGTTTCATTAAAGATTTTATCACATAAAAATAAAATGTTAATATAAATTAATATTTTCTCTATGCTATTGTTCTTCAACAATAACGATATTAAGTATGAAATTATTTTTTTACGATTAATATTTTTTTTAACATGACAAATTTTTATTAAGTATGTCAATTTTTCTGTCATTCGTAAATAAATAAAAGACATAACAGACAATGGTAACGCTTTTCACTGGAAAATTAATGAAAAATGAAATTTAATAAAGAATTCATCACAAAGTTAATGCCAAAAATTAAATTCAATAAATTTAATATATTGCAACTATTAAAAATATATAACAAAAATGTAAAGATTATATTATTGGTTTTATATTTTATATAATATTTAATTTAAAAAATATATTTAATTTAAAAATATATATTGAATTTAAAAATATATATTTAATTTTAAAATATATATTTAATTTTAAAATATATATTAAATTTAAAAATATACATTAAATTTAAGAATATATATTTAATTTAAAAATATATATTTAATTTTAAAATATATATTTAATTTTAAAATATATGTTTAATTTTAAAATATATATTAAATTTTAAAATATATATTTAATTTTAAAATATATATTTAATTTTTATATATATATTTAATTTTAAAATATATATTTAATTTTAAAATATATATTAAATTTGAAAATATATATTAAATTTGATAATATATATTAAATTTAAGAATATATATTTAATTTAAAAATACATATTTAATTTAAAAATATATATTAAATTTAAAAATATATATTAAATTTAAGAATATATATTTAATTTAAAAATATATATTTAATTTAAAAAATATATATTTAATTTAAAAAATATATATATTTAATTTAAGATATATATTTAATTTTAAAATATATATTTAATTTTAAAATATATATTTAATTTTACGACCATTATTGTTGTTAAAAATATAAAACCAAATAAATAACCAGTTCAATATTTCTTTTAAATATACTGTAAAAATATAAAATTGGACCCTGACCAATGAAACAATTGCGGACGTATTAGCGATCGTCGCGGAAATAATTTGTGAAGCTTTAGATAAGAATGGTGAGGCTTGAAATCTTGTTTTGGATATCTCGAAAGCGTTCGACAGGCTTTGGCATAGAGAGCTTCATCACAAGTTTCAATGTGACGGTGTCTCCGGACAAATTCTTAACCTAATCCAGTCTCTCTTATCTAATCGAGAAACAAAAGTTAACCTGAACGACCATTCTTCAGCTGATGTCATAAAAAATACCTTTAGTCTGTTGTTACCTGGGACAGAGAACGGCTTTTTTAAAAAATTTAACGCCTCCAAAACTAAACTGTTCCCTACTAATCATCAGGGAGACAAATTTATAACTTCAATCAACATGACTGATGCTAACCTACAGGAGAGTGACAAACTCCGTCTTCTTAGGCTAACTTTTTCGGCTGAAATGAAGTATATTGAAACCATTGCTAACGGACTGCTAAGAAAGATGCTTCACTCCGTAGTGATAGACAATTACTCTATCGAGAATCTCTGTTACATATATGCTAGTCTATAATTTGTCTACACTTATAATATTTCTGCTACCTATCGTTCAGCAATCCTGCTATAGATTTAGAGCTTCTTGATAAAATATAGAGAAGAATCAGCAATATTATTGGTACTGACCTGACCCCTCGGGTTTCCCACAAACATAAAGATGCATCCGTGTGTCTTTGCTAATAAGTACATCCATGGTAATTTTTGGATGAGCTCTTCGCTATGGTACCTAAAATTTACGTAGTACGAGTTTGGCCTGGAAGTCACATCCATTTAGAGTTGAGTTACATATATGTAACCGTAAGTTCTATGCTGTTTATTTTCTCGCAATTCTTGTTTGTGGAAATCTCTTCCAGATCCACGCTTTCCAGTCACTTTTATCTTCACAAATGTAAAGGCAATGTCAATTGATATCTAGACTTCCTGATTACTCTTCTATAGTTCTCGCTCCTTAGTATTGCTTCTCTAGTTATTACTTCTTTCGTATGCTATAAACACTTGTGTCTTAGTTGCCTTTCTTGTGTGAACCCAATATATATATATATATATATATATATATATATATATATATATATATATATATATATATATATATATATATATATATATTATAATTTTATCTCATAGACAAAACCATTTTACTGACTACAAAGATGCAACTTCATTTCAGTGCTTGTGCTTGTTGGTGGCAGTTTGGTGAAGACTGCTATCAACAAGCACTACTATTTCACTCCGTCACCTTTTTTATGTATATCTTTGTTAAATAAAAAAGGAAGTGACGTTTCACATACGGCTTGCCTCCAAGCAGGATTGTTCATAACCATTTTCGATTCTCACCCGTCGAAGTGCAGTTGAAATGCACTGAAACGAAGTTGCATCTTTGTAGTGAGTAAAATGTTTTTTTCTATATGACAAAATTATAATAAATAAATAATTATCACTCTACTATCGGTATAGAGCCCTCTTTTGGATTAATGCTGTGAACTTTGGAATTTATATATTACTTTCGTTCTCATCGCATCAGATATATATATATATATATATATATATATATATATATATATATATATATATATATATATATATATATATGTATGGCCAGAAGATTACACTTACCACGAAACAGACTCGAAATTGGGTGTTGTGCACTTTTATATTTACATACGCTCTGTCCCTGATATTGTGAAATTTAACCCAGAAATATAGCATAACTGAAAACTAAGTTTAATCATATATATATATATATATATATATATATATATATATATATATATATATATATATGCGATAAATTGCTGAAAACTTATTTCGGTCAAGCAATTTAAATATATTATAATTCTTTCATAGACTTTGAAATGAGTCGTAGAGAGAATTTTTGGCCCTTCATATTGAATACATGTCTACATACGTACATGAACGCACACACACATGTCTGCGCATGCGTGCGTGTATGTATTTCTTTTTGTTTGTGCGTAGAAATATTGTTTTGACACGCACAAATTTATGAGTCTTTCTATGTTGAAATATCTGAACATTATTTGCCAAAACATGTTATTCCCTTCGGCCATAGACACACGCGAAGGTTCAAAGTTCTCTTTCTCTTCCCGACGTATTTCAAATCGGTTTATGAGTATTTTGAATGTAAGTTTTATTTTTTTCCTTACTCATAAGCTGCTTCTGATTGTTTGCAGCTGGTAAACGGGGAAATATTTACTGTCAGTTGGTTAACTGACAAATTTCATTAGACCCCACTAACTGAGATCACAGACCGGATCTCACACGAATTCTCCTGCATCCTCAGACAATCTCCTCTTCCACAAACACATAGACGAAATCACGGCTACTATAAAAACAAGTTCGGTTTCATTACTTAGCTTGCATTAATTTGTCTCGTGTGTATATCGAACTCACAAAAATGGCAATTTAGCATGCCGGGCTAGCTTTCTAATCATTGAGCTATTGTAAATCCTGCACGAATACACGCATGCTTATTGGGAACAGTCTACTCAGATTTTTGTTGTTATCTGATTGTCAGGATTCCAAACATTTAACAATAATAAAACAAACAACAACATGAGAAACAACGAATATTTTATATCAAATATAAAAATATTATTCTTTGAAGGAATAGTAGAAGCAGAAGATCAGTTGAGATAACATTATATATTCTTTTAAAAAATATACAATAACAAGAAAATGTTGAATTTTCACTGATGTTTGTTTTATAAAGTAATTAAGTATGCGTAATGTAAAGTGAGATGTCAGCGCATCTACTTTATGAGGGTCTGCCTTATTTGTCTCTCAGTGCGTGTAAAAGACCTTAGTCGACGGCTTCTGGTTCCTTCCTTCCAATGTGTGTGTGTGCGTGTGTGTGCACGTGTAGATGAAACAGGCCACAGTTTTTAAACCCGAGAAGCAATATGCTTCTATTTTTATATCCGTAAGGGAGATCCAAAATCTAATTCCACATACAGGTGTGAAATTTTGAATAAAATGTTATCATTAGTTACAAAAATATACGGGAATTGTTCACGAAAATAATTTTCTCGAAGTTGCATAAGAAAAGAATTATTATTTTTATTCTCTAAATGATTCTAAAATAGCATGTGGTATGTTTACATCTATGTCCGCACGTAATTGCCCTAATAATTATTGTTTATCAAGCAAACTTCCTTATGGGATTTTATTGGTCCAAAAATAAACATAATATATAATTCCTATATGCTCTCATACATACATACATATATATATATATATATATATATATATATATATATATATATATATATATATATATATATATATATGCAAATTGGGTTCTGATTTAGTAACAGTTTAGTCTCGTCATTATTTTATTAGAGTCAATACTTGGAATAAATGGCTCCTTGATTATAAAATAGGAACAAATCATAGCGATATTACGAATGGGTTTTTAATTTACACTTTCGTTACATTTATAAGTGATTTAGTATATATACATATATAATTGCATAAATACTTAGCAGTGAGCCGAGTTCAAATCTCCCTGAAACTTTTGCATTCCCTACCACACGAGTCGCGATGGTAAAAGCATAAATGTATGACGCTTTTCAATCCAGCCATGATTAAAATGCCAGTGTAGAATGGTTTAGCAATCTGGCAGTCAGTGTAAGGAAAGGAAGATACTGAAGTTTAAATTGGAGAGAATAGAACAGGAAACGACACCATTTTCTTTTCCCAATTCACATATATTAAAATAAAATAGAGTTATTAAAGATTATTAAAAGAAATTACGGGGAATTATGTTGTTAATGAGAACAATGAATAGCTTGGAACTAGCGCGCAATTGAACAAATCGAAAGCATACGAAGTTATTTTTGTATAAAACATTAATGAATTGAGTTCCTTTTCTACATTTGATATATAAACATATTTTGTTCTCAATCAATCCTTTAAATGTCAATATCAGAAAACAACATTAATGGAAATTAGGGATTACTTTAAATCAGTATATATTGTGATATTTTCTTACTATTGTTCTCTTTTGTTGATTACTATAGATTTTATTATAGGTACGACGTTTCGACCAAGTAGATTTGATACTCTTCACCTACACATCTATTTGGATGATTACTGTGTATTCCTGCGATGTTGTTTCTTTCTTCACCAGAGTATTTTTTTCACAACCTGATGCAAAGGTTTGGGCTCATGACCGCTCTAGGATAGCAGCGCTTCTGTCCGCTGCGCATCCTTCCCAAACGGCATCGGTTTTGCGCTGTTAGAGTCATTAATCCATTTGCTTCGTAACGCTTCCTGTTTCCTACCAGGTCGCAAACGAATCTGTTAAAAGAATACACTATTCCTGCTTTTCTTTCAGAGGTTAGAGCACCGAAGATGAGTGGTCTATGCTGATGACAAAATGTATTTATATTTAACATAAGAAAGATCTTAAACAAAACGCAACATTCTTTATCTAGTTTTACAAGAAATATTGTTTAAGATAAAGATCAATATAAATGCAGATAAAATTACCGGCCCCTTGTACTGCTCCAGTAAGTATTTTCTCATGCCATCCTTTACTTTTATAAATGCCAGATCAGGCCAAAAATGAAGTACTGTTTTCATATTTGTGAGGGAGCTGCGTAGTCATCACTTTCCAGTTTTAATATGGTTCAAAAGTGTCTCAGAAGAATTATTTTCAAGCCACCATTTTCACTCTCACAGGCGAAATATGGCGAACCTCTCACTGCTATATAGCTACGTCCATGAAAATTGCTCGGAAGAACTCCATTCCTTGGTTCCGCCAACTCTAACCTTCACAGCTGGGACCCGCCGTGTCACTTGCATTGTAGCAAATCACATACTGTCCGTATTCGATCGGCGAGAAATAAGTTCCACTAGAAGAGCTTCTTCCCGTGAACCATTGCTCTGTGGAACAAACACCGAAGTGGATATTTTCCCGATCAATATTTAACCTGTTCAAGTCTAGAATTAACCATTATCTTCCCTTCCTATCCATATAAAATTCCCCTTAACGTATCCGTCTACCTAGAGTATCACCCGGGCTTTACAGTAAAAAAATAAATACACAATTAAAATTGCTTTAAGCTTGATGCTAAATAAATATAAAAACGTAGATAAATTTCACCTCCAAGACGGTTAAATATTGGAGCATTAATTAATAATATTTTGCGTGGGTGTAAAACGATAAGAAACAACTCAAATCAGTTTAACGACATGATTAAATGTCGCTTTACGGTTGTTGCCTAGAACATTTACTAATTAAAACATAGCAATTTAAACATATAAAGAAATGAGAATAAAACACATTAACCAAGAAAAGACTGCCAAAACATGTAGATAACAATTGTATAGTTAACAGTAATTTTCTCAGATGCACTTCATCAGTCATTACGGTTTAAATAATAAGTTCTTTTTGACGATCAACTTACTACACTATCAAAATGGCTGTGCGACGCTTTATCCGTCTTTTTTTATGCAGTTGCTCTCTCTTTACTTGGCTCTCTATGCACGTGTAATCACTTGGAGATGGTTATGAGCGTGTCTGTAAAGCCACTTGAGTTTTGGACAGAGTATGTGCTTCTTGGGTGGGTTATGAGCGGTGGAAGGACCCACAAGCAAGTACAAAATGCCAACACGTCAAGGGCCTTCGGCTTCTAGAAGAAAACAACCTGAATATTGGAGTTTCAAAGAACGAATGACGGCGTTTGGTAAAGTAAAGACCACAAGGCTTTCCATTTGAGCAGACAAGGGTTACAGAACTGGCGAGTGTGATTTATCTTTGATGGATGGGGAAAAAACAGGATCTAAGTGTTTGTTCTGAAGAGCTGTAAAAGACAGGAAATTGACTCTTTAAAACTGAATTGTGGGACTTAAAATTCGAATGCTGAAAACACAGTCACTCAGGAAATCGTGCTCTATATCAACAGATAAATAGAGAAAAAAGAAACGATGAAATTCTTCAAAGATATTCAGTTTATATAAGAGGCGTCACTAGCAATGAAAGGCTACGTCGGTAGGGTAACTGTTATTGATTGAAGGACCGACTTCAAAGACCGGCCTCGTCTGTTGAGTTCACTTTTTCACAAATGTCTATGGCAAAGGTATGGATCCATATTCCCTTTTCAACTAGGTTTTAAATAGCAGGATAGACTGAATTCTCTATTCCAAGTGGTCAAATGTATAAGCTAAGGAAAATAAATCTGTGAACAATAATCATGGAGAAAGTAACAGGAAACCGCTCCACTTCATCTTTCCCCCAAATGCATCCTAATTCACAGTTAATAAAGAACATAGAGTAATCATGTGACATGAAAATCAATTCCACCTTCAGCGCATGTCAATCCATTCTAATTTCAACATTCCCACTGAGTATTTATGCTCTACTAAGATCTTTCTTTGAGAATAACCGGCGATGATCGAGTATACGTGGATCTCTATATTGCAATATACTGACTTTTCTAATGTATGGATATTATGATATTCAATTAGAGGAATTCACTTTTTTACTGAAACTTTAATTGAAAAATCATAAGATAATTGATGACTGTCTATATTTCTGAGATGAGGTATCATGTACAGTATTTACATTAGTCGGACTATTGCCTTCATCTTTGTCGCCATATTTGTCACAACGTTTCGGCCGTTGTACACTCCGGCCTTCTTCAGGTGGTTGGAATTTTGAACCGAACCCTTTATTTCGATCACTGAGGTAGACTGTTCTAGTTCCACAAGCCATGCTTGATGGATGTCAAAGACACATGGTACAGTGGATAAAGGCGTTGGTTAGATCCAGTGACAGACCCAAAGAGTGTGAGTTCAATACCCGGTTCAGGCAGCGGAGAACTTTCAGAGGGAAAATTACCAGGAGATAACTGATAACTGACGCAAACAATTTTAACCAGATAATCATAATCGGAATAATTTTCTTATTCGCAGAAGTTAAAAATTTTCGTCAACAGAATATATTTAAACAAGGAAATATTAATTAAGCTATGTGCAAGATTAAATATAGCATCATGAATAGCACATGGTTGATCTTCCTGTCTGTGCAGTGATTCTTCAGGACGTGGGAGATTAACACTCCCAACAACCACTTATCCCTTGTAACCCTTAGCAACCTTTGACCCTCTGTGTAGTCTCACAACACAATTTTCGCCATCGCTTCACAAATTCTCGTTTGTTACGTGGTCCACTGCCTTCTCCTGATCATTTTTTTCTTTGACATATCCCGTGTGTGTCAGATTCTCTAACCCCTCCTTTCTCATTATGCCCAAGAAATTTTAACTTTCTATTTCTGATTGTAAGTGTAAGTATAACCCAATCAACTTCATTTCGCCTGCATTTCATTTGACAAGTGTCTCTTATTCATATTGTTTTCTGTGGATTAACCGCTATTTTCTGAACTGTGTCGTTATATACAGGACAATCTACTTATTATTTGCATTTTTGAAAATGAATACAGAACTGAGGAACAATTTACCAAACGCTTCTTTTGAAATACCTCGGTGTTCATTATCACATTAATTTATTAATTTCTATCTTTTGCTTTTGATATATATATTTAATAGATGCTTACTAGAGAGCAATAATATCACTTCAGTTGCGTCTTGCAAAGATTCGGTTTGTGTTTTTCCGAAAATATTTCACGTAAGTATTATTATCATCGATAAACTTCTGTAAATTTATTCTTCTGTCGTTAAACTAAATTGCAATAATTTAGAACTAGCCTAAATTCTTTAATAATATAATTGTCTTTGAAGTTATTTAATGATTTCAATGCGCACTTCGACGTTGTGGATTGGTTAGCGAGTTTGTCTCGCTATATCAATTACAACTGAGTAGTAGTTTGATCCACACTAAGTGTCCCATACACAACTAAACTACGCTTCGTATATTTCATTGGGCACCTTGACATGGTGTAATTGTTAGCAAGCTTGTCTCGTTATAAGAATTACAACAGGGTATGGATTTGGGCCTCGATGGGTGCCCAAAACTTTAGGGCTTGTACTTCATCTAAGTTACGCTTAGAAAAACACTATTTATCAATTTCGACTATTCGAAATATAGTTTACCATTCGAAGAAGTTATTTGCTAAAAATATTTTTGCTGTATAAATCGACAAAGAATCATTAAATGAATAAAAGGTGGCTAGTAGGAGTATGCAGATGAAGGGAAAGTCATTATAAAATTTGGAACTTGTTAGTCTTGTTATGCTACTTGAAATTACGTTGATGTAATTAATACAGGGAAGGAGTAAAATGCTGCCTCCTTCTGGGAGGATGTATTCTTGGAGTAAATATTTTGATGTAAATTTATCCGGCTTGGTTAGATTATAATGGCAAATGGGGCATGGATTCTTAATCCCTCAGACGAGTTCTATGTAAAATTGAGAACTTTGTTATTTGTCGACAAGTGTAAACCTCCCAAATACATTAGCATTGGGAATACTGATATTTCTTAAAGTGAAACCATCGTAACATTATTGTTATGCTATACATGTTTTGAAGTATGGTGATTTTGATATGACGCGGTATTTTATCAGATAATTGTGCACATTCCACAAACACGAAATAAATGTGTGCAAAATATTATTCGATAACTAATGCGATGCAGCTAGTGATTCTTAATAAGAAATCAATATATATAAATATATATACATATATATATATATATATATATATATATATATATATATATATATATATATATATATATATATATATATATATATTAGCCAAATTACATACATCTTACTGTGTGTCACACATATTTTCGCAGGATTTTTCAAACTGTTTAACAGTTTGAAAAATCCTTTAAAATTTAAATTTCTATGTAAAAATGGTCATTTACTAAAGATATTTGAATTCCAATTGTAATGAAAATTTGATCTGTTTAATGAAAGTGGGTCAGCTTTAACATATTTCAAATTCTATGTTGTGTTAATAGAACTCGCCTTGATTATACCAACGGATTACTACATATATATATATATATATATATATATATATATATATATATATATATATATATATGTATATATATATATATATATATATATATATATATATATATATATATATATATACACGACTCTCCCATCGAATTCGACGTATGAGGGTCAAGCAGATCAGTTCCCAGGAAACCGACAGCCCGACAACAGCACATAAGATTTGATTTTAGTGGTGAAGGTTTCGTGCAGGACCATCCACACATTTTGAAGGGCCGAATACAGAGACCTGGTGCACTAAGTGCCACAAGGTCCCCAAACGACCCTCCGCAGGTTTTGAATTCAGAGTTGTTATTCTCCTAGACCAGTTGCCATCCGGTCTGTCCTGCTATTTACCCATAGCTGGAGGGAGAAGAAGAGGATTCACATCTTTCCCAAAGGTATTAGCACGTAAGTGAATGTAATGGATTCGACTGGAATTCGAACTCGGCTCTCCAATTCCTCAATCCAAGCCGTTATCGATTACACCCCCGTGACTCCTACCCCCCTCTCTCTCTCTCTCTCTCTCTCTCTATATATATATATATATATATATGTGTGTGTGTGTGTGTGTGTGTTTGTGTGTGTATGTATGTATAGGTGTGTATATGTATGTGTATATGTATGTGTGTATATGTGTGTGTATGTATGTATATGTGTGTATATGTATGTGTGTATATGTGCGTGTGTGTGTTTATGTGAGTGTGTGTGTATGTGTGGGTGGTCTGAAGATAGCGTTGAGGTATGAAACAGACTGTTACCTGTTGGTGTTGAACTCCGTGTCCACTTTTATATTTACATACGCAATAGTTCTGATATTGATTGAGCAACAACTTCACATAAATACAGGAAATCATAAACCTATATTTTTATTTCATACACATTTATATATTAAGAGAAAGGAATAGAGTGTTAAATGTGCTGATCGCGAACATGTGTGGATGTATGATCGCAAGAGGAGGGAAACGCACAATAAATATTCTGTGTTGATTCATACATAAACTTTGTTTATATAATACAGGCACACTATCTCCAAAACCGTGACCTAAAGATTGGAACTAAGGTTATTTATCGATAATAAACAACAAAGGGCGACTGATTAAAGTATCTACTGAAAAAAGTTAAAACAGTCGCCTTTCAAGAGGCGAAAATTCAATAAGCAAAGAAAATATAAAATCACACACATATACGCTAACACACACGCATACACTGTCATGAGAAAAATAATTTCAAATATAATTTCTATCATTATTGAATGCGTTCTGAAAATGATTTGATTTTTGCAAGAATTTAAAAAACAATGTGTTTTTAACGCCAGAATATGATTAATTTCTGATACAATTCTTTGGTTCACCTGCTAACGCAATAAAACTATTTTCAAACCCAATTCCTGTCTTGCTAGAAAGGATTCAAATATTAATAAAATAATGTGTTCTTTCCTCTTAATAATAGCATAAACATTTTTCCGATAACACTTTGATTTTATTAAGTTTGGGGCCTTTTTATCATAGTATACTATTTTAAAAATTTTTTCGTGATATCGACATTATAGTGATATTTAGAGTTTTGCTCCGTCTCGTTGGATGTGTCGTTAAAAACTCTATTTCACTAGAATCTGTACAGTTTCCTCTACGTCATTGGATTCCGTGTCGATCAAACTGACCTTGATGACCTAAGTTAAGGATTGAGTCGATATGAAATAACACGTATCCCATTGTGCTCCGAGCATAGCCTAGGTTCCTATTTTTCAATAAACACCCTTCACAAAACCGAAAGAATTGGAAACTGGAATTGGAATGACACCAGTGATGGCACTTATGCTGAATCCACCATAAAATTTCAAGATGTGGATTTACTAAATACAATACATTTTAAATATCTCGGTATATGGATTTGGTATAACAAGTATTGGAAATTAGGCAACTAAACACAGAATACGCTGAACTAGAGGTAATTTTATCCAACTTAAATTGATATAGAACAAAAATAATAACGTAAAAAAAAATAATGTTTTTAAAAAATCTCGTTAAATTGAGACGTCCATATGAATGTGAGGCCTAGCTGTAAACTCGGTCAAAAATAAATTTCAAATACGTACAAGCACATGATACGAGGGTCATTCAATAAATGTTGAATTTTTCGGTATAAGGACTTCTAATACAGATAGAAGCTTACTTTTTTTTCAACGTAGTCTCCCAGCACTGTCACACACTTTTCCCATCTGTGCACAAGCTTCCGTATTCCCTCAGCATAAAAATCTTTGGACTGATGTCTCAGCCAGTCGCTCACAACACTTTTGAATCCATCGTCACTTTTAAACTTCGTGCCTCTCGTGAACGCTTTCAAGGGACCAAACAGGTGAAAGTCTGAAGGGTCAAGGTCTGGGCTGTAAGGGGGATGAGGGAGCAGTTCCCAGCCCAGCTCGTTGATGGTCTGCACCGTTTGGGCTGCTGTGTGAGGCCTTGCGTTGTCATGATGCAAGATGACTCCTTCTGACTGATGACCCCTGAGTTTGTCCCGACAGATAAGCTCAAAGTCCTTGCAATGTCATCCACTGTCACCCTTCTGTCAGACTGAATGAGGTCATTGACTGATTCAATCACCTCAGGAGACCTCACTTCTGTAGGCCTCCCAGGCCTGTCTTCATCCTCAACACTGCTCCGTCCTTCTTTAAACAATTTAGCCCACTTGTAGACATTTCTTTGGCTGAAACATGTGGCACCATACACAGTTGACATTCTCCTATGAATTTCAACTGGTTTGCACCCTTCAGCAACCAAAAACTTGATAGCTGACCGCTGTTCAATCCTGGAGCAAGCATCTTGGTCGGCCATCTTTGTTAATCGCCAAAACTCTCAAAGTTTTTTTTTAATCTGCAAAAGAAATTAAATCCATGTGAAAAAGAAGAAAAACAAAAAATAAATAAAAAAGAGTAAGCTTCTATCTGTATTAGAAGTCCTTATACCGAATAATTCACCTTATTTATTGAATGACCCTCGTAATACGAGTGATTAAAAATGGTCCTCAACAATTAACATCTGTAGGTTTTAGAAAGCACATATTTTTGTTTTAACATTTTGAACTAGCGATACAGAATAGCAAATAGCAAATAACGTAAATGACATCACTTGTAAGCCAAGCACATTCTAATGACGTTGTGGAGTAGCGATACGGAATAACAAAGACCTGTACCAAGCAACATAAACAACATCACTTGAAGAGCTTCAACAGAAGCAACAATTAGCCTAGATATCACATGTAACACGGAGAGAAAATAATGACATAATCAATCATGTTGCAGTTGTACACAAATTCATGGTAAATGATAGGAAGTAATCCCCCATCAATACAGAAAAGTGTGAAAAGAGTTAGTGAACTTGAGAAACATATTCTCCAGAGGAAAGTTATCAGGAGAAATATTTTATAAATTTCAACAGAGAGCAATACTGATTACTCTGTAAATGAATATCGAATATTTCCTAATGAGCAAACGATTGATATTAGCGTTGTCATTAAAGCGGCTTGCTTCTTTTCATGGTGTTCAGAAAGTATTTTAATCGGATCAAACTTTTCTTAGCAATTCTTATTGCTTGTTATCATGTAGAATGTGTATCTGAGGTCCTTTTCACCAATTGTCCCATAGTGAATGACATCAACTTCATAGATATATACAATCTAACGTCATTTTACGCGTCAGGCCTTAAAGGCTTCCATTCGCATTTCTGTCCCAAAAGTATCGAGAACATTAACATAACATTCATTTACCCTTAGTCAAGAAAAAGCAGACTGTGTCCCTGAGACGAATCCAGCCACGAGCCAAAGCAATTTCTTCTTCAAATTCAGTAACGATATATATATATATATATATATATATATATATATATATATATATATATATATATATATATGTATGCAATTTTATATACATATATATATATATATATATATATATATATATATATATATATATGAGGAAAAATATGGAAAAACAAAAAATCCGAATATGCAAGTTTACTGTTTTTAAAAACAGTAAACATTCATATTTGTATTTTTTGTTTTTCCATATTTTCCTCATACTGTCGGATCTATATCCACATATTTGCTTACATATATATATATATATATATATATATATATATATATATATATATATATATATATATATATATATATATATATATATATATATATATATACAATTTTTTAGATATAACATTTATATATTGTATATGCGCGGTACTAACTGGAAAGCGCTCAATGTGCTCTAGCTCATTTTCATGCTCCTCATCCCAATTCTTTACCACTCGATCGGTATGTATTGGATCATTATCGTCTTGGAAGATGCAGTCATCATCAGAGAATAAAGTCTGGGCCATTGGATGAACATGATCTCCCAAAATGTTCAGGTAATTTTTGCTGTTTATTGGACCGAGATATTTCCATCATATGGCGGCACAAACTGTCACTGATTCACATCCATGCTTACGTGTTGGAAGAAGGCAGTCAGGGTTGTAAGCTTGTTTGGCCTACCTCCACATATAAACTCGCCCTGAAGTTGGGAAAAGAGAAAGACTGGACTCGTCTGAGAATATGACTTCCTTCCAATGGTATGCAGACTAGGCATTGTGATCTCTGCACCACTTCAACCTCTTCTGAATGTTGCGAGAGGAGTAT